>NKCK01000014.1:0-348526 GCA_003946995.1 Fusarium oligoseptatum
AATTGAAAGATGGACAGATGGTTGGTCTGCGGTAGACTGGTGGCGCGAATAGGGGAGAGGGCTTCGGAGCTTTTGGAGGAGTTGGTGAGGTCTGTTGAAGGAAAGTAGTTAGCGATATGTCTGGACTAAACAGGGTCATAGAAATAGACAGAATTGAAAGATGGAACAGGTATTTGAGTTCTCTGTTGCGAAAATCTGACGAATAGAGAGGAAGTGGGCTATACTGTGGAAGATAGAGTCCTAGTCTGTCAGTTCACAAAGGCAGCTGAGGCAAGTGTTGAAGCTTAAGGGATGGCATAGGAAGTCTCCTGAGTCGCCGATGCGAATCTAAGACCTGCTGACATTGTCTCCTACCATTCTCCCTTTCGCAGACCGAGACTCGTAGATAAGCCTTCAGATGACACTCTTACCGCTGATGGGTGTGCAAGCAGAGATCTTACCTGATCACATGATTGCAGGGGCACCATGATTCTCTGTCGCCAGCCTTCGTCAACTGCCATCTTTGTCGAACTCTTGTTTCCAAAGCGGTTAGCTGTTGCATTGGAGGTTGGCCTCTGACCTCCGATTAAGAGTTCCAACTGTCTAGCTTCCTGTCCCAGCTGTAATTGAATAGGGAACAGCTGGATAGCCGAGCCCTGGGTATGGCTAATGTGCCCTGCCTCGGCCAGCCACGTTACCCTGGATGATTTCTGAATAATTTTTGAAGACAAGGAGTCTTTTCTAGAGCCAGTGACTAAAATGCCCGACTTTCTCGAGCAGCTTGGTGTAGCTCTTCGTATGTCTCGACCGAGAGTAGGATCGTCGGGAATTGGCTAGGGGTGCTTGGCTCGATGGGATAGGGGTAAACCGGTGTCGGGGATTCCTTTGTCTCTGGTTGGAAAGGGTCGGATGTGTTCGCGATTTTTAATGTAGGGCATCCTGGAAGAACAGTAGTTAGTAACCCGACCGTTGAAAGAAGACGGGAGCGGATATTCGACATACCAACGTAACTATCTGATAGACACTCATCATCTAGACCTTGGCATGAATATAGATGATAGTTAGAAGCGACACTGAGAGCAGCCTCTCCTAAACCTCCTTCTTTCGTTATAGAGAAGCGTTACAGGACGGACGTGCTGAAGCTGGAAGAGCCCAACCTAGAAGCCCAGGAAGGGGGTTAGCCCAAGGACCTGTGAAAGACTTAAGGGGTAGGTACTGACCTTAGGATATGCTGACAATAATTAGGAGACTAGATTGAATGGTGGGAGGGCCAGCCAACGTGGATGGGCTTCTGTCGTGTTGATTGCTCGTCGCTGTCTCCTGAATGGATAGTGACATAGTCACCTTGTGTCTTACTGGTCACTGGGATGATTTCTTACGTACCCGAGGTGATGTGTGTGTCTCGGTAGGCCCGACAAGGCTCGCTGGGCGTCGCTGGGAAATGGTAGAGGGCATTTTGAGCATGATCTGACGTCGCGCTTTGGTAGTGAGGACGTATCTGCTCGGTTTCGTAAGGATAAGACGATGGAATGGGTCTCTGCTTGGAACTCGTGGTGCCTTCGTGCTTCCTACTGTGAATATCGACGGTAGCGGTCGGGATGATCGGCTTCGATCAGGTTGGAGGGAGGCTATTCGGAGGAAAGCTTGAGAAAAAGGGGCAGAGATCTGTAGTGAGCGACGTGTGAGTGAATGCGGGTAAGCTATTAGAGGGGGCAGAACGAACATGGTGGAAGAAGATGTGGGCAGCGAACGCGTTCCTGACCTGCTGGATTGCGAAGCAGCGGTAGCGGTCGGAGGAGGGGACCGTGATGGTGGCAAGTCTTTTCTCAAAAGGGGCGATGATTTCGGCGACGGATCGTATTCGAAGGGAGAGGAAATGGGTGGTCAACCTGGGAGATGGTGATGGGGTCAGCGATTTCTGTTCAGAAGAGATGGTGATGGAAGCACTGGCCAGGATGAGGATGGATGGATGTTCAGGACCGAACAGAAGAGATGACAACAAAAAGGACGAAAGACTAAGACAAAGAAATTTTGAAGACTGTGAGTATTTCATCGAGGTAAAAACGCTGGATGCCAGGGAAGAGAGCGTCCGGGTTCCTGGCAGCTGGTGGGTGCCCCGCGTGCTGGGGAAATGTCAACACCACGGCTGCGATCGAGTAGCCCGCATCGCGATAGGCCAAGGGCCTCAACGCCCCGCTGAACATGGCGACTACTGGGTCCCGGAACAGTACATTTACGATATGGTCATCCTCACCAGAGTACTGCATGACATTTCACACTCTATACTCCCGACCGAACGTCTCCAGAAGCCTCCAGCATGGCGGGGCGATCGAATGCGACCGGCTTCACGAATCGACGGTGGCGGCTACGAGGAGAGATGCGATCACGTAGGACAAAGGGATATGGCGATAGATACTGGTGATAGCTACTACATATATAACGAAGTCAACACTCTCGAGGATCGTCTTCATGTCATTATCTAGCTCTCCGCGAACGTGAATGTCCTCACCACCACAAACAAACATCACGACCCAACCCACGTAGGTCCCCTCGACACCCTCCACACGTTCAGTCAACATCACTCTACCACGACAAGCATCACTCCACCAAGACAAACATCACATTACTATCACCAAGACAAGAGATCTTCTTCAAGCCAGAGCACAAGGCCCCGAACTCAATGAAAAAAGGTTTGGGAAATCAAAAATTATTCACCGCCAAGTCGCCTCGCGACTGGTCCCCTCCCCTTACCTTAGAAGGAGGTTCGCAGGACCTAGGATTCTTGAGCTCCAGGTACTACCGGCATGACCAGTAATGGTCGACGACATGAGGAGAAAAGAAGAAGAAGAGGGGGAGGGGTTGGAGGGGAGGGGGATTTATACCCGGAACCCTGGGCGGTCAGGCCCCTGGCTGATCTGCCGGTTCGTCAGTCCCGGCGCTCGATCGATCTCGAGGGGCAGAACCCCTCCTGGTGGGGACCGCGGCGTCCAGGGCGAACCAGTCGTACAGGGGGGAGGGGGCCGTTAGCTGTCAGTGGGTTAGGTGAGTTAGTGGGTGGCGCGACAGGGGTCCAGGTGAATTTGGACGACATCTCTCGAATGGCGAGGGACACTCGATCGTGATCTTGCAACCACGCACGAAATTAAAAATGGGCGCCTATTTTTCTCTTGATGAGCCAATTTTTAGCTTCCGAGGCATATTTTTATCTTCAAAATTAATTGTTGTTGTGGTTGCCCTGACTATTTTCAAGGGAGTCATCTTGGCTTCATCCGCGTCCATGGGCAAACCGCCTGTGATAATGCTTCACCCGCGCCGCGTTTTTTTTGGTCGCGACGCGCATGGGAGATGAAGACTGAAGAAGCATGCACGACAGTGAATTAACAACAGCAAAAGAGGATGCACATATTGAGATCAAGTGCAGGATGATGGTGAAGATCAGGGTTATAGCTACGAAGTAAAATGTCATTTCAAATAATTAATTTACATGACATTTACTGCATCACCGACGATAAATGCATGCTTGAGATGCTTCAATAATTGTCACACGGGTCGTGGGCATCTTGGTTGGGGCGCGGTTGCATGCGATGGTCGCTCAGGGGATCGAGGCAGACCCAGGCCCAGCTCCACGACCGCGTTGCCCCTCGACCTCGAACCAGCTCTCGGATGGAGCAAAGACGCGACTGACCCTCCGAGCGCTCTCTGACCGAGCGTTCAAGCGCGGTACGTACCTCGAGACGGTCGCCTGGTGAGGGCTGTTGCCCCTCGACCACCTGCAGCCGGGCAGCGACGCACCGCTGCCCCTCGAAACAAACACCAGACGCGCACCAAAAATCACCCAGATCAGCCGCCCCCACTTTTCCAAAATCTCTAGCTATAAAATCCCCCTCTTCCTCCCACTTCTTCCACCTTTCTTCTTCCTTTCCTTTCTTCATCAGCAGTCAACCATCACACACCATGGTCAGAACATCTACCCTCCTCTTCTGAGGTGGAGCTAGCCTTGAGGTAACTCTTGGTTAGGGGATGCTTCTGGCCTGGTAATTGGCTTCTTGCCAAGTGACGTCTTGCCGAGTGACATGGAATTTGCCTCCGTTGATGACTGGTTCAGACTTCTTTTTCATTTTTGGTTTGTTTTTGGTTTGTTTTTGGATCATCTTGGTTCTTTTTTTTTTGGTTCATCTTGGCTTATGCTTCCTTCACCCTTTCACCCGACCATCGAATTTGTTTCCCCTTCTTGGGAATGCGTTCGGCTTCTTGCCATCGCAGTACGATCGCGGCACCCGTCTCACTGTGGTGAGGAAGGCCATATGCCAGTAAGTTCATTCTTCTGATTTCTTTGCTGACTTGACAGGAACTGACATGACTTAGCCATTCAGGGAAAGGACGATCAACGACCACTCGAAGAGCAAGGTGACCGCTGTGCTGGAGGAAATACGCGGTTTCGGAGGAGATGGGCGAGACTAGTCTTGGGCCTTACTACGCCCGTGACCTCAACCTGCGACGTTGAAGGTTGGATCATCTTGCTCTTTGAGTGGTCGCTAGCCATGCTTGAGGCGAACTGTCGGCCTTGCCTCCGGGACTAGTCATGCTTGAGGCGAACTTGCTTCCCCTCCCTTGGGAGCCACGGGAATCATTATAACTACAACCATGCCTACCACAACGGGTACGTCCACCACCGAGCCTTTTGGCCCTTCTGCATTCTGACAGGAAACCTCTCTTCACTTGTGCTGACACATAATCTGTAGCTTGTGGATTCGTCCCTCTGTCGAGCTTGCAAGATTTTTGGCCTTTTCTTTTCTCAAGAAGGCTCTCTGGTCAACAGTGCGGCCGCCTTGGCTGGTCCAAGGCTTGGTAAGTCATGCTCATCCTGAAAACATGTTCTTGACTGGTACTGACACAGAATCTGCAGCCTCTGTCCTCTGTTGAGCTTGCAAGATTTTGGGCTTTTCTTCAATCAGAGAAGGCTCTCTGGTCAACCAGAGAAGAAGGCTCTCTGGTCAACCATGGGGCGGGCCCCGTCCTATCCGCCACGTACCAGAGGACGCCGGCTGGCCCGGCAGAAGTAAGTCATGTCTACTTTGAACTGCGTCTCTACTTGTGCTAACCATCCTTCTCTACAGTCGGTGCCCTGGGGTTTTTTGTCTCTTTTTGTTTCTTTGTTGCGTGGGACCTCCCCTCTGCACGAGCTTGCAAGAGCTGGGTAGCGAGGCCTGCTCCTGAATCTCTGGTTCACGAGAGGCCTTGCTCCTCAGCCCTTGCAAGCTCGTACAGAGGGCAGGTCCCACGCAGCGAAGGGCAACAGATGACTTTAACCTTTTTCGCCTTCGAGACCACACACAACAAGTCGCGCACACACTCTCTCAACACCACAACCACTCAACAGACCACACACACGCACACAGAGACCACGCACGCACAGAACAGGCCGCACACACAAAGACACTTCACACACGCCTTGGAAACGCGCTGGATGGATGGGCTGGGATTACAGGATACACACACACACACACACAAATAAACTCACTCTTGCTTCTCTCAAACATGATCCTTGATGACCTTGACTGTAATGACTGTGATGACTGTAACGGCTGTAAATCTCCTCCTAGTGACCTACCTACGCGCGACCGCTTCAGTGTCTTGATGCCCTGTGACCGCGTTTGATCCCTGAAGAATCGCGCTGTGCTCGCCTTCAACAGTGCCATGTCTCCTAGAACACCCCTACGACAACCTCACCCACCAAGACTCTCTTGAAAAACAACCTCAATCATGTCTCGATGATGACCAGATCGTCATTAACATCAACCAAGTCCCCCATCTCAACAAGCACGGCCGAACACCTCCCTCCCACCGGACTACGAATTTCCACCTCCATCTTGCTCGACTCGACGCATAGCTATCGCCAAAAAGGTCAGTCAGAATCATTCAAAGTCTTCAAAGATACTCACCAGAACGTCGCCTTTTTCTACAGATTCTCCCTTTTTGACGACTACCTTGTAGCATCGACCTGGCATCATGGCCTTGACGCGCTCGCCTTCGACGCTGAGATCACCCAGGAAGCCGTTCACGGGACCGTTGGTGTTGGGGCTGGGTTGGTACGGTCGGACTAGTTCATCGATGAAAGGAGCGTTCGCGATGGCTTCCTCTTGGCGTGCGGCTGTGGCGGCCACGTCTTCTTTGTTCTCCTTCAGCCACGCCTCGTATTCAGCCAGATCTAGCACACCATCGCCAACCCGGATAAGCTTATCCTTTGACTGGCTGTCAAGATCCGTCTCACTGATGGGATAGAAATAGATTCGATCAAACTGACGGAACAACCAGGGCTTCGAACCTCCCTTCTCGATATCGGCCACGAGGCCAGAGTCCCAAATATCGACCGTTCGACCCACGAGCTGATACCCCCCAGGAGAATCCGTCGCGTAAATACACATGTACTGTCCACCGATACCCACAGCGCCACGAGGCGTGAACGACCGAGAAGGATTGTACTTTGTACCGAAGAGGCGATGGCGAGGATCTAGGGGAATACCACAGGGAGAGCCCATGAAGACGTCGCCGAGTCCGAGAACTAGAAATTCCGCGGCGCAGATCGTCTTGTCGATTTGATCGATTCCGTTCAGCTTCTGGAGGAACTCGACGTTGCTGGGAAGCCAGGGGGCTTCTCCTCGAATTGTTGCTGCGTAGCGTTCGACTGCGGCACGGCTGACGCTGTCGTCGAAAGCGATAGGAAGATGGACTGTTCGAGAAGGGACCTGAACTGGTACGGTGTACGAGCCTACGTGCTCTACCAGGCGAGTCATCATGGTGCTTTGAGAGAGACCGCTCGCGTAGGTGACGTGAAGGCTGAAAACTCCTGGCGTTAATTCTTCGACACTAGGAATAGGCTCCTTTTCGTGCTGTTGGCAGAAGGCAAAGATACCAAAGCTTTGGCGTAAGTCGAAAGCAACGGCTTCCCCAAACTCGAGCATGAAAGCTCTGTCTCCAGCTGGACGGACGACAATCTTCTGGCCACCTTGTTCAATGGTGCCGACCACAGTAGGAATGCCAGCCAGCTCCTTTGTCAGAGCTACTTCGTCAGCCGAGCCCTGTTCCTCAACTGGAAGAGGTGAGAGGTTCTCAATAGCATCTTCAAGCTGCTTCTCTAACTCGAGCGCAACCTCCACGGTAATAGGATCGAATCGAATCGTATCACCAGGTCGAACCTGTCCCATCTTCCACAAATCAGCCGAAGCAACGACGCAAAAAACGACGAATCCACCGAGACTCGGGCCATCGCAGGCCAAGACTACCGCTTCGTCACCCGTGAAGCTGACGCTTCCGACAGAATACGGGGCGTCGTGGATGTTGGAAGGGTGCAGACCAGCTTCTCCGCCAGTCTCGCGTGCCCATTCTGGTTGAGGACCGGCTAGACGCACACCGAGTCTGTTGCTGTTGTGGTGGACTTTCCACTCGCTGAGATACAAGGACTTGACGCTTTCAGGGGTAAAGTACTCTGGTGCGCCGTGAGGACCAGGAACCACTTTGATGGTCCAATGAGCCCTTGGATGGTGAGGGATAGGCACCGGAGAGGCAAGTTGAAGAGACCCGTTGAGGATCTCCTTTGACTGACTAGGTTCGATAGCCAGGATATCACGCTGCTGAAGCTTTCGACCAGAGAATCCACCGAGTTTGCCGAGTTCGAAAGTCGCTCGACTCCCCATAACGACGGGGACCTGAATACCACCTTGAACGGCGAGATACATGCGTTGGCCGTGCTCGACAAGCCCGATGCTCAAGACTTGGCCAGCTCGAATGGCGACAGCCTGGTTCTGGGGGACCGATTCGTCATCGATGGTGACTGGAACGACGCCTCCTGTGACTGCGACGACGGCATCGCAGTGAAACTTGAGAGAGGGCCCCTGGAGAGTACACTCAAGCCCAGCAGCTTCTGAAGAGTTACCGACGAGTCGATTTGCAAAACGAAAAGAATACGAATCCATGGGGCCACCAGGAGGAACCCCGATGCTCCAATAGCCAGTACGACCAGGGTAATCTTGGACCGTGGTTAGAGCACCCGGCTCAACTACCTCGAAAGAGGACGCCACAAACTGAAAGGAATCCAAAGACTTTGTCGTGTACTCGCAAGACTCGAACATGGACGACGCAACGATCTGGCGTAGATACTCCAGGTTGGTTTGAACACCCTCGATGCATGTAGCTGCGAGGCCATGAACTAGACTCTTCATAGCCTCTTGTCGATCAGCCCCCATGGATATGAGTTTGGCTAGAAGAGGATCATAAGAGGTTGTCACTTCGGTGCCGACCTTGACCCAAGTGTCGACTCGGAGATTGGAAGGAAATTCGAGTTTGGTGATTCGACCTGCACAAGGACGGAAGTTTTGAAGGGGGCTTTCAGCGTAGAGTCGAACTTCGATGGAAGCACCAGAAACCTCAGGTGTAGTTTCGAAGAGCTGAGCGGTTTTTCCGCCTGCGATGTTGAGCATACACTCGACAAGATCGAGACCCGTAACTGACTCGGTAACAGGATGCTCAACCTGCAAACGAGTGTTCACCTCGAGAAAGAAGAATTCCTCTGTATCGATGTCGTAGATGAACTCGACAGTACCGACGTTTCGATACTTGACTGACGAAGCGAGACGGATAGCAGCCGCCTTCATCTTTTCTCGAACTTCGACTGGGACCATGATTGCAGGACTCTCCTCGACGACTTTTTGGTGACGACGCTGTAGAGAACAGTCTCGTTCTCCGGCTGCAATGACCTTTCCAGTGCCGTCTCCAAGAATCTGAACTTCGACGTGACGAGCTCGTTGAACGAATCTCTCCAGGAATACACCCCCATTACCAAAGTTTGCCGTTGCCTGTCGTCGAACGCTTTCAAAAGTCGTAGCAAGACTCTCGACGTCTTTACAATGACTCAACCCAATACCACCACCGCCAGCTGTACTCTTCAGCATCAACGGGAACCCAATCTTCTGACCTTCTTCCAGGGCTTCTTCCAAGGACGTGAGAAGGCTGTCGCAGCCGGGAACATTCGGAACACCAGCTTCAGCAGCGATCGCACGGGCACGATGTTTCAGACCGAGATCTGACATTTGCTGGGGAGTTGGACCGACCCAGATCATGCCTGCTTTTTCGACTGCGGTTGCGAATTCGGCGTTCTCTGCTAGGAATCCGTAGCCGGGGATGACGGCGTTTGCTGAAGATGACTTGGCGAGGTCCAAGATTTGAGGAATGTTGAGGTACGTCTCAGAGACAGAGGTTCCTTCGAGTCTCAGGGCAACGTCGGCTTTGCTAACGTGTGTTGCCTCTGCATCTGTGTCGGAGTAGATGGCAACAGCTTCAAGCCCCATCTTGTGAAGAGTCTCGATAATTCGAACCGCGATTTCGCCCCGATTAGCCACCAGAACCTTCGAAATACTACTCTTATGAACACCGTTCGTCGCTGGCTTGACGTTCTCTTGGAGATGGTTGTTGTAAGCTCTCCAGCCGCCATGTTCCGTAATGTCGACAGCATCCTCTAAACCGACCGGCTCGCATACGAACCCACGAACCAAAGATCCATCTTCTAGCTCGACGGAGCCGATTGCGAGAGGGGGAGGGATGGTATCCATGAAGCTGGCGAAAGAGGACTTGGGAAGATCCCAGATCTCGAGTTCAATCTTTGACCCTCTTTCGTCCGTCGAGACTCGTTTCAGGCCTGGTTTCTTTGGACCAGACTTTGAGCTTAGAGCAAAGAAGCGGTAACAAGGAGATGTAGTTGTTGTCTTTAGGAGCTTGGCACCGCGAGATGTGAGGTCTTTGTTGAGAGGGAAGCCTGAAAGATGGGCTCCAACGACGGCGACGGGAATATAATTGGAGGCGAGACTGTGATTCACAGTCGGCTCAGAGACCTCGACACCCGTTGATCCCAAAGGCCTGGCGTCTCGTCCGAACCAGTCACGCGCCCACGAGAGGAGAAGCGGTTCTTGCCAACGATTGGATATAAGAGTGATGCCAAACGGCAGTCCATCCGGTCTGAAGCCCGCAGGGATAGAAAGCGCCGACCAGTCCAGAAAGTTGACAAAGTTGGTATACGTCCCGAGCACCGAGTTCTCCTCAACAGGATTTTTCTGGATCTGCTCCATAGTGGGAAACGTTGGAGACGTAGGCACAAGAAGACCATCAAATTGGGAAAAAGCCAGCTCGATCTGACGAGTTAGATCTTGACGTAGGTATTCACCCGCAAAGACGTCTGCTGCCGAGAGGGTTTGAGCTCTGATGATGATCTTTCGAACAACATGATCCATGGCTTCGACTGGAGATTTCTCGATAAAGTCTCGGATTGCTTCGTATCGCTCTGCGACCCATGGACCGTAGTAAAGGAGTTTGGCGAGTTGGAAGAGAATGGTAAAGTCCACGGGAACTATATCCCAGCCTAGAGCCTTTGCTTTTGTCAAGGATTTCTCATATGCGGAATGATGGCCATCGCGACCGAACCAATCTGGCTCTGCGCATACAGCCAGCGAGGGCCTTGTTGCATTGCTGGCAGAACCGAACCCATCGGGAGCGATTGCATGGTTGGCATCTGGGCGAGGGCGAGAATAAGAGTCTTCCACATCATAGCCTTCAGCCGCGGAAAGGACAGTCTCGGCGTCGGAAACGTTGAGGGCAAAGATAGAGACGCAGTCAAGAGTCTTGCAAGCAGGAACCACACCGCGAACACTCAGAGCGCCACGGGTCGGTTTCAAGCCAATGATATTGTTAAGACCAGCCGGAACCCGACCAGAGCCAGCAGTATCTGTCCCGAGAGAGAATGGCACGACACCACGAGCAACGACGACGGCGCTTCCAGAGCTAGAGCCGCCGCTGACTCTGTCAGGGTCGAAAGAGTTTGGCACGGCACCATAGGGAGACCTGGTGCCCACAAGACCAGTAGCAAACTGATCCAAGTTTGTCTTGCCGACGATAATTGCTCCAGCGGCTTTGAGTCTAGCCACGACAGTTGAATCTGCAGTAGCTGGTTCTGAGCTGAAAGAGGGACATGCAGCGGTGGTGATGAAACCCTTGGCGTCGATATTATCTTTCGCGGCAAAGGGGACACCGTATAGAGGTAGAGATTCGTGATTGTCAAGTTTTTGGAGGTTGGTCCATTGTTCTTCGAGTTGTTGAGGTGTTGCGAGGGATATCCATGCTTTGGTTTTGGGGTTGTTGGCTCTCTCGGTTTCGACGAGGGAGGAGAGGCGGTTGAGGCCATCACCAGCAAGCTGGGCGGCTTTCCAATCGGCAATTGTAAGGGGCTTCTCGGGTTCGGTATCATGGATGGTACCATTGGAACCGTTCATGATACCGTTAGTAGATCCGTTCATGATGAAAGAGTGGCAGGTTAAAGTGGTGAGTTCAAGTAGGGAGTGAGGTAAGTAAGAACAAATCCCGTTCTTGGCAATCGAGGCAAATGCTAAGTAAACGAGTACACGGAAAGTCCAAAGCAGAAGCAGCTCAGACTGTCCTATAGTTATATATCTTTCCTGGGTCTCGAGGAAAGTTAAGTAGGGTGAGCCTGGAGGTAACACTGGGGGATTGTCTCGACTGGTTCAAACTTTCGTGATTCATAAACTTGCATAGCCTCGATAACCAAGAAGCCAAGTGATTTCATGATGAGCGCTGATAGGACATCCGGGGGAAGAAAACAGAAGAGTACACTGTCTCGTTTGGACAGTGTTGTGAAAAGCCCGGGGGCCGGCGGCGAGAAGGACTCGGCCGAATCAATCGAAGACCGCGGGGGGGCTATGTCAGCGCGGAGAAGGTAATTTTCTGATGGGATATTTGCTTGTGACACTGAGGGCTGAATGCAGAGGTGTAAGTTGAAGGTAGTGAAAGCCGGTGAGAGTAAAGTACGCTATCGTCAAATCTTTTTGCTCGTGGTATTGGAATTCCCCTTTTTCGGCCGGGTTGTCTCCGTGAGCGGCCGTGGCGTTTAGAGCTTAGCGAGAGGAACACGGAGTAGTTGACCAGTCTCGAGGACTAACGACTATGAGAATACCAATGAGCACTTGAACAACTCAATTGAAGCTTTCACTGTGGATCGAAGTTTCAAACGAATAGTAAACTCACTTGTTCAGTCAATTTTTCTCCGATAGACATCAGTTTCAGTATCCAACTCAAAGTAGCTGATGTTAGAGACCCCCCGGAAATCACATCCGAAGCCTTTGAAATTCCCCCGACCAATCACAGCGCTCGCCGGCGGCCACTCTGCAGCTCTCGGATCGTTCCTTGTCAGTTTTATTTCGCCGGCGGCGACAAGTTGATTCTCGTTGGTTGGTCAATTGGAAAGAAGTGGAAGGAGGAGTTGGAGGCTCTGTTATCGCTTGGTTTTTTGGAGGTGTATAAGTATCAGGTTTGAGGAGATAGCCGAGGGGGAAGAGATATAAAGATGGAAAGTTATTGGTTCATTTTTATACGTAATGGCGTTTGTACAAAATGAGACGCTGGTCCGAAGACATTGACTTGTGCTCCTTTAGTGTAGCGATGGAAGTATTAGACTATGACTTGGCATTTTTCTATCATATTATTGTGCTTTATGTCGATTTTTAAATCGACAAGCCATAGTATTCGAGAGGGTTTAGAAATGGCTTGCTGTTCTGGTCATTCCTGACCCCCGTGTCTGGGCTGAGCTGAGTGGAGGTACATGCGCTCCTGCATTGGATCTGCGTGTTTTTGGACCTGCACTTGGTACCTAGACATGCATCACCAAAGACATCTTGGAGTTGAATACCTACTTTACCAAGATACGTCAACTGACCAACTTGCTCTCACTCCCAATAATTACCTGTCGTGAAACAAACCTCGAGGCATTGACCTTCCACAGCATTCTCGGTGTATCCGTTTCCCCGTATTTCCGACCCCGTGGGGCTCCCTGCCTCCCTCCATCAAATTCCTTATCGTGCCATGGGCACCATGCTCGATAAGCAGAAGTCCCATCCGTGGAGATTCTCCACGCTTCAACAGAGAGAGTTACGACTCTGCCTTTTTCCTTTCACGTTCCATGTTCCCGTCCCGCGGCTCCGCTTAGCATCTGCTGGAAGGATGGGCCCGAGTCTCTTATCACTGTGCAGCATCTACTACCTAGTGACACTACTCTAGCCAGACGCCTTCCTTACCGGGGTGGGTGGGGTCATGGTAGTAACCAGAGCCAGAACCAGCACATGTTTTCCCAGCAGCCGCCCGTCATCCATCGTGATTCACCACCTCCTCTCGCCATGCAGGGCGGCCCGGCTGATCTGCCCGGCCCAGGCTTGACTACCACCGTCGGCGCGGGGAACGGTGGTAATAGCAGCAACAACGGCGGCGGCGGCCCGCCGGCCTCGGCGCGCTCGAGACCTTGTGATACTTGTCGTGTCCGCAAGACGCGGTGCGTCAAGGAAGAGGGTCAGTTCCGATGTGTCCTGTGCACCTTTCACAACCAACCTTGTACCTTTCTGAGAGGCCCGACTCCTCGTCAGCGACGACAGAATCGGGAACGTGAACGGGAAAGACAGGGTACGTCTCGTGATGGGACTGAGGAGTTGAATGTTGGAGACGCGACGACATCACCACCACTGCAAAACAGCGGACCCGGAAATTCTGGGGCCTCCCCGACACCCAGTCGGCAGGGCGATGCTGCTGCTTCTACTCCCGCGAGTGTAGAGAGCACATCTGCCGTCCAGGGACCGTCGTCTACGGGACAGACGCAGCAA
This sequence comes from Fusarium oligoseptatum, assembly GCA_003946995.1. Lineage (NCBI taxonomy): Eukaryota > Fungi > Ascomycota > Sordariomycetes > Hypocreales > Nectriaceae > Fusarium > Fusarium oligoseptatum. The sequence continues at coordinate 13,686 of NKCK01000014.1, forward strand.
ATGGCACGCGTCGAGGATAACGCCCCTGAAGCTCCTCGTCCTCCCATTCTCAGCAACACCCTTGGCCTGGACTTGAAGACTCATGCTGAGTATATTGGACCTACCGACTATCGCGACCCCGTCTTGCTCGACCTTCATCGCCCAAACCTCATGAACCAGGATCCTCCACCTCTTCCGACGTCGTCGTCGTTTGCTAGACGCCTCGACTACAGGACGATATTCCTGGTGCATCCTGATGAGTCTGCCGCCTCTGAGCAGACTCGTATTGCTGACCTGGATGCTATCGAGGCTACTGTTCATCCTCTGGGTCGGACGCTGGTTGACCTCTACTTTCGTATCGTTCATCCTAGCTTTCCCATTCTACACAAGGATGTCTTTATCAGCAAACATCGACTATCTCATCGACACTTTGCGCCCTCTTTGCTAGCTGCCGTCTACCTCGTGGCTCTGGACTGGCAGTTATATGACAGCTCCCTGGCTGGCCGCGAGGTTGAGTCGATCCCGGATCCTGCGGCCCTTGAGCAGTTGGCCGAGCGCACCATTGCTCAGGATATGCGCAGACCCAAGCTTAGCACGCTTGAAGCTGGACTTTTTGTTACTCCAACGAAATCGCCGCATTGTTGAGTCTGGCTCTCACACACACCCAATGTCGAACCGCATGTTTACGGCGCAGCTGGTTGCCATGGCACAGGATCTAGGCATCCATATCGACTGCAGTGCCTGGGCCATTCCTGCGTGGGAGGTTGGACTTCGACGGAGATTGGCATGGGCTCTGTACATGCAGGACCGCTGGGGAGCGTGTATTCATGGACGACCCTTTCTCATTCAGGACAGTGACTGGGACGTTCGTCTCTGCACTGTATCTGATTACCCCGAATTAGGCGCGATAGATCCAGAGGCCAACCGGGATCATACTTCGCCAATTATTGTTGGATGGGACTTATTTATGCGACATATCGAGTTGACGCAGATTCTAAGCGATGTGATTCGGACATTCTACAGCGCCGCGGCTACTCGTACTGGAGGAACTCTTGATCAGATGGGGGTTGTTGCTGCTGTTGAGCGGGCAAAACCTCTAGTCTTTCGTCTTCGCGAATGGCACGCCAACCTGCCTCATCGACTTCAGCTTCAGAGTACAAAGCTTAGAGAGCTTTGTGCTAATGGTGCTCTTCACTTGGCTCATGCTGCGGTTGAGATTGCGCTACACCGGGCTCTTGTACGCATCATGACCCCCGACACACCTGGATCACTCTACGAAGTTTTGAGATCGACTGCCCGGGCGAAGTTACAGTCGGCAATTGAGTTACTTGGATCTCTTCGACCAGAACACACTGCTGCATTCTGGGGTAGTGCTGCGGCGTATCAAGCAGCCGAGATTGGATCCATGGCGGGACTTTTATGGGCAACAGCAGACTCATTCGACGAGATGGCCTGGTGCGCAGCCCGAGTCGAAGAGTTAAGATGGGCCTTGAGGGTCCGTGGTGCCGCTGCCCCTTTTGCTCGAGAGGCGTTGCGATTGCTTGAGCGTGATATCGGTGGTCTCGGCATGGTCAAGGCCAATCCAGATGGCATCCCCTGAATTATCAAGCCACAGCTTGATGATGAGAGGTTAATGACATATGCATCCGGCTAGTGTGGCTCATAGACACGAACGAGACGCGGGCTGGGGATGAGAGGTCTATGACATCACCTGTGCGACAACTTACGCGACGCGTCCAAGACAACTCCTCCCGGTCTTGAACAAGCCTCCAGCAACTTTTCTTCTTGTTGTGTCAACTCTATTCTGTCAATTATCGAACATGGCCGACTCCGATTCCAAGGTTCCGCAAGAGAACGGTAGTGGAGAGAATGAGGCATCGACTGGCGAGAAGCATCAAATACAGCATGAATCGCCTGATGCCAAGCGCGCAAAGACTGAGAAGCAGAAGACCCTCGAAGATGTAGGAGTCACATCGCAACACGCGGATGACAAGCCTGAGGAGAAGAAGGAAGAGAAGACCGAGGCCAGTCAGAAGGAGGAGGCGGACGCCAAAGGGGCTGTTCAGCCTGCCGAGGAGCCCAATGTCCCGTCCAACATCCTCGAGAAGGGCATCATCTACTTCTTTATGCGCGGTCGCGTAAACATTGGGGACCCCGAAAGCGTCCAAGACATTGCGCGTTCTCACATCTTGCTGCGCCCTATCGCAAAGGATGCTCGATTGGGTGAGGGCACTCTTGCTGACGTAGGGAACACTCGATTGCTCGCCCTCCCCAAGAAGACACTGCCCGTGAGCGGCAGGGACCGCTTCATGGTGTTTGTTGAAAAGTCGGGCGCCTCGTACGGCGAGATCAAGAAGGAGTTCCTTGCGGGATCCGAGTATGACACAAAGACAGCTGGTACGCGTCGTACTCCAGCTGCCACACCGGTCGGCGAGGGTGTCTATGCCATTACGTCGACGGGTCAGGATAGCCACTTGGCATATCTCTTGACCCTCCCCGAGAAGTTGGATGAGGTGCAGAAAGAGCTGAGCCTCAAGAAAGAGGGAAGCTTCATACTCAGTACCAAGAACCCCCAGCATTCTGGACCTGCGAATACGCAGTTGCCTGAAGGACCTGATTTTCCAAAGGAGTGAGTAACATGCCTATCAAAAGACTGTATGGTGCTAACGAGTTTCTAGAATCATTGACGAGTTCCGAACTCTTCGCTGGATGCCCTCAAAGCCAGCTCACCTGGACTATGTCAATGCCCAACTTTTACTCATTGGAGAATCCTCAGGTATCAAAAAGGCCGTTGAGCCGCTGAAGGAGGATGAAGAAAAGGGTAAAGAAGACCCAAAGACGGTGCTCGAGAACCTCGAGGAGGATAACTTTGAGCGTATGAAGGACCTAGCGGAGGATGAGTCGGCTGCCATCTTTGCAGATCTGCATGCGCAGGCCAAAGACTATCCGAAGCTGCAGACGACGTTCTAAGGGCAACAAAAGGATTCATCCAGATGGATGAGGCGTTGGTATAGGGGCCGGATTGTGCCCTTTCGGAGTAGTGCAATATTCCAGTTTGAATACATCGTGTCGCCTGCAGTTACATCGATCATGCCTCAACGTATGCGGTTGATATGTTACAATGCTCCCGTCTTCCAGTCATCGACGGAATGAATTCCACCGTGTGCGGGGTTTCGCAGCTAATGCGAGATCAGAGGGTTGACTCACATCTTACAGCTACAAGAGACAACAACACCTTGAAAGAACTCAATACAATGGCTCCACGCAAGATACTCGTTACCGGTGCGACCGGCTATGTGTAAGACTTCGGCATCGCAGCAGTACAGATGACTGACTGTGACTCTAGAGGTGGTTCAGTTCTGACAACGCTCTTGAAGTCAGGAAGTGCCCTCATTCAACCATCGGCCATCACAGCTCTGGTCCGAAAGAAGGATCAAGCAGACATTCTTGCGTCTCAGGGTGTTCAGACGTCTATTTTTCGAGATTTAGATGACTCGGAGCATTTGAAGCGTGTTGCTGCTGAGCATGATGTTGTGGTCCATACTGCCTCGGGGTTTCATCTTGGCTCTGCTTTGGCGTTGATTGAGGGATTGGGTCAGAGAAAGATACAGAATGGTGGCAAGGTCCATTACATTCATGTAAGATGTTGTCTTTTAAGAGTGTGTAAAGCTAACACCGATGATAGACATCTGGGACTTGGAACCTCGCAGGTCCGGAACTAACAGCTGAGGCGAGTGAGTTCAAGGAAGACCATCTACTGGATCATTTAAAGAAGCTGGAAGAAGAGTCACCGTTCTCCCAACGAACCACGTTGCTTAGGGTCATCATAGCCGCAGAGAAGCATGGTGTGGAGGCACACATCCTCCTTCCACCCGATATTTACGGACAAGGAACAGGACTATTCAACAAACATACTCCACAGCTATTTGACCTTGTCAAGAAGGCTATTGACGTGGGGTATCCTGAGTACATTGGTGACGGGCTCGGGGGAGCGGGACATGTACATATCACGGACCTTGCTGAGCTGTATAAAGTCATGATATTGCGGATTCTACAGGACGAGGATGTGCCCTCGGGACGAGATGGACTGTTTTTTACGGAAACGGGATACCATAACTGGCTTGACGTCGCTAAGCTCATCGGCGAGGTCGGTGTCTCTAGGGGTGTACTCAAGTCTGCCGACCCACGATCCATCACACTGGAAGAGGCTGCGCAACGGTGGAAGGAATCAACGAATGGCGATGAACATATTACGAAACTATGTTTCTGCATGAGGTCTGTCGGCTCATGGCATGTCTTGAATCGCAAGTTACTGATGCCAGTACAGGAACAAGACTCTGCCCAACAGGGCATATGAGCCAGGGTGGAAACCCGAGAAAACGGACCATGACTGGAGAGTCTGGATCGAAGAGGTATTCCGTATGGTTGAGTAGACTGATCTTGGGAGAAACAATTGCTCTCGTCTATCTTGACAGCCTCAACCGAGCTGAAAGTTCAAAACATGCCATCCATCGACTGTTCACGCCACCCCCACACTCTGGGATCAAGGGTTTCCTGCACACGATTAACCCGATGTGATGGACTCTGGGGTCCGTGTTGAGGTTATTTCTTCTGTAGCTGTTCCTTGGTGTGACTATCCTTATTGGGGAGGTGGTTTGTGCTTGGAGGGGTCGTTGAGGCTGTCATGAGTGCGGGATGGTGAGATGGCAGTCCTGTCAGAAGTTGTATATTGGTCATCCAGGACATATCAATTTGAGAGGGTTATTCTAGGTGCTGTATGTCGTCAGAATGGCTTATAGATTCTATACAGGTACTCAATATCGTGCGATAGAAAGAAATGGTATAGTATTATCCTCCACAATCGACATCTACAGAACGGGTATATCATCTAAACTTGCTCCTTGGGGGTAGTAGCATCGGGAGCAGCAGCCTCAGCAGTCACTTCCTTTGGCATGTAGTCATCCTCAAAAGGCGTGGCTCCAAACTTTCGCCAGCAGTCAGCGGCCATGAGAGCCTCGTCCTTTTCCTCAGCCTCCCAGAGCAGTTGCTTGTTTCCATCACTAAGATACGTGACAGACTTGTCCTAATCCTTTGTTAGCTCTACCACGAAAATGAAAATGGGATACTTACAATGCCCAGCGTCAACTTAATGATACCATCAGCCCAGTAGTTTGTAAAAGTGTAGCTAGGCTTCTTTCCACGTAGAGCGAGGAGCACATTATCAGCCGCCACATCAGCCTGTCGGTTCGCAGAGCGACCATTGGGATTTGTCGTCTTGGTATCTGCGACATCACCACAGGCGTAGATGTTTGGGAAGGCGTCGTCGGCGATCTGGAGCGTGGGCTTGACCTTGATGTGGCCAGACTCGGTGATGGCGCCGGGGACGAGGGTCTTAAGGATATCTGAGGCTGGATGTTGGCCGACGCAGTTGATCTGGTGGTGTAAGTTGTAAGCTCTTGAGAGTTAAATTGTGTACTTACGAAGTAATCGCACTCAATGACCTTGCCGGATCGTAGAGTAACTGTCCCAGATTCCTCGCTAACAACACGATCCTCAAGAATAAGTTCAATACCGAGCTTATTGATACCCTCAACGGCAGCATCCTGAAGAGTCTTGCTAAACCGATGCATAGGCGCCGCCCTTGAATGCACTAGAACAACAGTCTTGTCAGGATACTTTGACTTGGCATCAGTAGCAAGCTCAACACCAGCAGCACCACCCCCAACAACAACAATCCTGGCAGCATTCTCGATACCATTCTGCATATCCTGCATCTTCTTCATAGCCTCTAGCTTATCAGCAGCATTAGGTCTCGAAGGAAGACCATCCTTGACGGCAGAACCTGTAGCGACGATGAGATACTCGTAGGGAATCTCTTCTCCGCTCTCTTGAAGCTTGACATGTGTCTTTGTTACTTCAACAACACGATCCTTGACCCAATGAAGCGCACCCTCGGGAATCTCTTTAAGATCTTGTCGATAAGGAATAAAAGCCTTGTGCTCATGACCTTTCGCGACACAAAACCTCGGAAGAACCCAAGTAAACTGAAAATGAGAATTCGGCTCGATAACGACGACTCTGTATGATGTTCCGGGGGGAAGGTTCATGGAGAGGACCCTAGCGGCTTGATATCCTGCAAAGCTGGCGCCGACGACGATGATGTTGCGGTCTCGTGTTTCAGAGGGCTTTTTGCTCGTGACTTTGGCGGTCCAGCCGTCTGTGGTTCTTACTAGGGCGCGACGCCATTCTCGGAAGAAGAAGGCGAAAGTGTAGGCTAAGACCTTGCTGAAGAGGACGGGTTTGTCTAGCATTTTGGTTGTCGTGTGCCAAAAGGTCTCAATTGGACTCTTTCAAGAGAGGTAAAGGAAGAGGTGGGAGGCGGAGAGACGTGCATGGGTAAATGTTGGTTGCGTACCAAGGCATTTTATTTCATCGGCTCGGGTTTAGTCTAACTATGGAGTACCTCTACGTCCTCTTTCAGCTGAAGGGGAAATACGTATAAAGAACAAGGTACATCGTAGTCATGCAACGCAATCCCACGTAAATGTTCCGCAGCAACCCACATACCTTCCGCGGCTTTTTCTTCTATCACGTGGACTTCTACATGGCTCGGAACCTTAACTTTTCAAGGGTTCACACTCTTTTTTTTTACTGAACAGGCTTGGTTCTTGTCGCGTGTGCCAAGAGTCCACGATGTGGGACGAAATTATCTGATGATCTGATAACGCAAATTTAATTCGGTACGTACCATTTTCTTCAGCCGTCTAACCGATGTCGGCCCCCCCCCTTGTTTCTTTACTCTCATCCATCTAGGCACATGCAGAAACACATCCTTGTTCACTCTCTGCTTGGGGTATTTCGTAAAACTGCCAACCAACCTACTCCATCATCCGTGCATTGACTACCAAGAAATCTAGGGCTGGGCCACTTCGACCGTCGTCTCGACTGTTGTCTCTGTGGGCTTTACAACCGCTGTTTCCGCCTTGGGAGTAGCTGATGCTGCTGCAGGCTCAGGAGATGAAATTCCCATGAGTGAAAGAAGACCAGGTAACTTATCAACACCAATAGTCGAAGCCATAGAAGCCAAAGCCATGAGGTTCTTCTCTCCACCACAAGCCGTGGTCAAATTCTCAACAAGACCAAGAAAATCAGCACCTCCAGCAGCAGCGCTAGCAGCCTTTGCCAGGATACGCGTATCGATGGGCTTCGTCTCAAACTTGGGGTATCCCTTTGCCTGCCACTCTTCAAAGGTCATGCCGTTGGCGGCGGCTGGCATGCGGATGCATAGAGGAACCACCACGTCCTTGGGCGTGCCCAGGTCCTCGGCTGCGTGAATCACCTGCTTCTCCAGCTCCACGAAGCCCACCTTTTTGTAGAGGCCGAGTGTCGTGGGGGAGGATTCAAAGTACATGGGGATCTGGAGGCGTTCGGCTTGTTCGATGCCGTATTGGCAGAGGAGGGCGCCGGCTTTACGGCCTTGATGCTTTGGGTCGACGGCGATGACATGGACATCTATCGAGTGTCAGTCTTGTCAAGGTGGTGTGTTATGAGAGAACTTACAGATGTGGTTCTGTCCGCCAATGAGTTCATCTCTAGCCTCCCACAAAGGATCAAGAATCTTCTCAGCCCTCTCACGCTCCTTACCCTCAAGCCACTGCACACCAGGGTTCTCTCTCTTCTCGGGAGGGTTCAAGACGAGATCAGCCAGACCCATACCAAGAATCTCTCCCGTCTCGGTGTCGATACACTTGAAGGTGAACTGCGTGTTGGAAGTGTGCCAATAAGCCAGCGTACCCGCGGCGTGGGCTTTTTTAAACTCGGGGGTGATTCCCTGGGGGAAGAGGATCTCTACCATCCTTCGGCCCATGTCGTCATTGTCAAAGGCTTTGAAGTAGATGTCGTAGAGCTCCGGGATGTCCGGGATCAACGCGGGGACCACTGCTAGAACCATCTTGACGACTGATAAAGATGAATTAGATGAAGAGGAAAAGAAGAGATGACCAAGTGGTTTGACTGGGTATAAAGAAGCTTGAATGGACAAAAACGATTCGAGATCAAGAAGGCTGAAGGGACAGTTATAAACCCCTCCTCAGCCCAGCCCGATCTTGCTATCGAGCCACCAGCATCTCCGGAGCTGAATTCCGCAGGTACCCTTGCTGGTAGGGCAAAGGTCCCCATCGTTAACCACATGCGCACCCGCCATGGGCCGAGGCGTGTCTGCCGATGACCCTTGGCGAAGACTCAGCTGGGAGACTATGAAGGTGTCGCCACTTGGATGACAGGGTTGAACTGAACTGGTGTGGTTCCTCGTTCTGGGCGAGGCTAGCTTAGAGAGGTATACATTCAAGCATGTATACATCGTGGGTGGCATGAATAGACAACCCGAGACTCCGGTCAGAGACTTTGCTTCAGGTTGTGTATTACCCATACCAGTTGAATCACTCACAGTACCCATCAATCACTCGAACTCTCGTAAACCAACATATCAACTAAAAAGCTCTAGACTGCCCGTCAACTTACCATCTTACCCTCCCTCTGTCCTCCACTTACACCCCCATCTGCCACCAGCTCGTGTTAAAGTTATCTGATCCGAAGTCTAGCGCGACCTTGGCGACCAGGGGGCCCCAAGGCGTCGGACCAGACCTCCCGAAACGGGGTCCGAGACGAATGAAGCTTACAACGGTAGACCATTCTTGGCAGGTCCTTTTTTTTTTTCAGGTGAAAGAGAGTAATTCCTTCACTTATGGATTGAGCTGTGTGTCTAGCATGGTTCGGCTCTCGGATCAGATAAGCGCTTTGTCCTCCAACGGATGGTTTCCTTGTCATAATAGTCCGTTCAGCTACGAGATGGTACCGCGCACACGGGTTTCCCAAGTTGTGTTAAGCCTCAGATCTTGACTTTTTCTGATTAAGACAGGGCTGGAGAACCAAGGTCATTGCTTGCCACCTTGTTCTTGACTTATCAGATCAAACTTGTCAAAAGTTCGCCGAAATGTCCGTTGTAGACAAAATAGGTGCCCACTAAGGACCGGAGTCGCGGAACAACTTCTTGGATGGGTTCCGCTTCTCGGTTACGACGTACCGTAGTTGTCTAGTCCGAGAAGGTAATTAGGCGAATTGCCATCTCGGGGACCTCGTCGTTTCTCATGGTCTTGTTGTTAATGGCCTTACGATTTGGATGCTTGTTGGAGATCTGTCCTCTCATCTTTCGTCGCTGTTCCCCTACGAGCTGGACATGCTCTACGGGCTGGGCATGCCAACTTGAAAATAGCAATAATTTGTTCAAGATCAAAGATATATCAATGAATCAACCCAGTGACTTGGTCACAAACAACATATCCCACATGTCCCAGCTCAGCCATGACCCACGAGTTCGACCACCGCCAAGCCCACACCTCGCCGTTTTATAACGCACCTAGTGATGCAAAAGAGCAACCTTGGAGATGGGGCCAAGACTCACTTCCCGATCTACTGGTTTGCCGTCGGGTTCAGTCCGTCCGTCCGTTCGTCACGCCACGACGGCCCGCTTATCTCCAAAGGGAAACTCGTTAGTATCCACGTCTGTGCAAGAGTGGTTCAGCCGAGGCCTTGGCTTTTTGGGGCCCTTGTTGAAAGGGCGTGGGGTGGTTATGGCTATTCCTTAATGGTGTTTTGGAGGCGAAGATAGGTTTAGAGGCTCTAGTTGCTCTGTCTTGCCATCATCTTATTGTGGGTAGGTTATTGATCCACGACCTTCTATTGAACGAGGTTTATATTCCAAGAAGGGATTGTGTTGGATATGGATCTGTTATACCAACTGAACCTCCTATACTACTACACTCCCTAGACACAGGCCCAAATGGAAAGCCAAGCTGGATCACACAGTCACGTAAATCTAGCTGATATACCCCTCCACATACACACTATAGGCTCCATCATACTAGTTCTTACCTTGGTTGTCTAAACGGGAGAAGAGCGACTTCGGCCACTGTTTAATCCTGGTCTTTGTCAATCCCGGAAGCACACCGCGGATACCGCGGACAAGCCACAGCATCATATGAGTGATTAGATGGCATGGCGATCATATTATATGAGATGCATTTATATAGTGTTATAGTACAAAGTGTTTGTTTGGCTTGGCATGCAGGATATGAACAACACTAAACAAGCCGTTAGTATATCCTGTCTTAAAGGTAGAACTGAAGGGGTGATAAGAACAGCAAAGCACCTACATAATGAATGAAAGATATACAAAGTTTGATACTTGATTTAGATATCTCTTCGGGGGCTTAAGACTACCTAAGGTAGGTAGTTAGAGCTGCAGGTTACCCATTTCATGTCTTGTCTTTACCATATATCTACGTGCTCGACTCCCTCACCATCCAACGTGACATGATGCAAGTCAGTATAGCAATCAGGCGTGGCAGTAGGGAAAAAAAAAGCCGGCTCTAATCAATTCAGATGAGTAGAAATCTCGACGCTATCCACCCCATACATTATATTGAGTCTCGTACTGCCCCAGGAATACCCTCCCTAATTTGTCCTCTGTCGCAAACGTCAATGTCAACCCCATTCTTTAACCCAAGGACCCAAAAAGCACTCCCAGTCAATATAACGTTCATCAACTGTAGTCATTTACCCCAGATTCAATTTGAGCCGCAGGGACCAATCCCGCGTGGAGACGAGGTCGGCCGCCCAACAAAAAGTCGGCTAACTAACGTGGTATTCGAAGATCGCGGGCAGTGGAGCAAAGGACGCGCGTCGGCTTTGGAAGCGGATGACCAAGACTTCGGCAGTTGATGCTAATGAATGCTTAATTCAGTGGACTTGATGGCTTTAATTCTTTTAGTTCGTCGGGGTCATTATACATTATAGAGGAGTTCGCATGGAGTTGAGGGACGACGGAGCTTGATAGTAGCACGTCACTTATATTCTCATGCTCTAGCGATCACCCGTTCATCATACATTTCCATCTCCAAGTTCCTAGTCTTCTGACGTCCTTCCCAATTCCAGTCAGTACAATCCACCCCTTTAATTCACTCTCGTCAATATCATGAAATCTCCACCTGCCACTCAAAATCCCACGGATCATCCAGAGGCAAACCCAAATCCCAAGCCTCCCACCTCTTCTTTGAACAAAACACCTCCTTAGGCGGCTCCTTCACCCATTCAATCCTATCCCTCTTAGTATCCTGCCCCCGTACCAGATCCGAAGTATACCCTCTACTCTCCTTAACATTCAAGACACCGTCCCTGTTTCTGATTATGTTAACACTAGGAACAACCGCAATCTTTCCTCGGCCGTGAGACCACATGTCTTTACAGAACATTCTCGTGTCTGGTTGATGACACTCTGCTCCCTTTATCGGTAATCTAAACGTCTGCTCGAGTCTTGTAAAGGTAGAGGCTGTGAATGCTGCTACACCGCCCCAGCAGGAAAATACCTGGAAGGGTCGCTTCTCGTTGAATCGAGCCTGGTCTTTGGGAGATTTCCAGAAATACTCCTTGACTTCCATCCCCTCGGATCTTCTCGAGTTGATCCTCCAGCGAAAGAACCTGGGAGCAGACATGACATGCGGCATGCAATGGTCTCGCCGAGAATCCAGCGACACCTACATATTTAAGAGCGACGGCACTTGTCGAGACATGCAAGGAGACAAATTCGGTCACGTCAAACCCGAGAAGTGGTCCTCACTGCAAACGTCGACATCGTCCAGGTACACAACTGTCGCGTCTTCTGATACCTCTTTGTCGGCAAGGCGCACGGCATCTATCGCCTGATTCCGATGTCCATAAGTCCGAGGACCGCGAGCAAACGTGGAGTTGTATACTGCACCCAGGTGTTTAATCCCAACACGCAATTCCTCCAGCACACCATCAATCTGTGGTCTCCCGCCGTTGCTGACGATTGTCAAGGCGCAGCGGTGTGGTCCTAGGAAGTTCATGGCACCGACTACGGCGCCGAGGAGTGTGGGCAGCTGCTCCAAGTTTCTTATCACCCGTACGGCAAAGATGTAGTCTATTTCTGGTTTTGAGAATGCAGGTTCTCGAATGGGATTGTATCGTTTAGAATCTGGTGCTGGACACTTGAGCCGTGGGACTGTAGCGTGGTCAGGTCCAAGGATTGCATTCACATATTCCTGGACCGAATGTTTAGGCTGGCTTTCAACATCATCTAGACATGTCAACAAATAGACTCTTTTCAGCTGATTATTTACTCACCAGTTGTATCTTGATGAAAGAAGGGCACATTGTACTGGGAGACAATACCCCCCCACAAGCTCTTAACCTGAGACACAGTTGCAGTCCAAGACAGGACACTAAACCAGCCAACAGCCGCAGCGAAAAAGTAGAAGAGCAGTATCGAGACGATGTGACCGCACTTGATCTCCATATTTGCTAAATGTTTGATGCCAAGATTTCAGTTCAAAACAAAGTCTGCGAGAACGTCTAGTTATAGTTGTCGTGTCGCTCCATATTGCGTTGACGTGAACAGGGTTTCGAATCCGTCGATCCGTAGGCGAATTCGATTCATGGAGTTGAAACAACTGCGCCTCCTGGAGGGCGTATTTCGTCCAAGCCAAGGCTGTTTGTCGCAAGGCATGGGAGGATGGCGTCTGTTTCATGATGAGAATCGGCAGCAGACGTCCACACAGCCAACACATACTCCCTGAAGAAGGATTCAAGGTTTACTATTCATTCAGCCAACAGGCTAAGCCAAGAAATATACATATCATGTTGCGCTCGAGATACAACAGTTTAGTCGAGTTCAGGATCCTTCACGGCACCCGGCAGGCTCGGCACCTTGGAGGATTAAATGCCCTGCAAGGCATATTTAATGCCAAGGCTCAGCCCAGACACACCCTGTAACACTTTGCCTTCCAAAATGCCATGCCAATTTGATCAATGGACCCATTCAAAGTGTATTAACAAAGAGAGGTACGCAATGTGCTCTGGTGTTGCCAAGCAAGTGCCGAAGAACTCAGCCCATGACCAAGGACCGCGTCAACCGGTTCAATCCAGTCTTGCAGAATGATAATTCAGTTCATGATTAGGTTTATTCCGTATTACCCCCATCACATGATGTTCTTTTCGAGCTTTCCAAGTCCCGATAACGGATGTTAAGGCTAGCTGTTAAGCCTACCACCTATTTTGCTAGTATCCGCTAACATTTCTTGGCGCGCTCATTTTTGCCCATCTCGCTTCTCCGGTTCGAGCTCCGAATCCTTGAACACACTCTTTATGTCGCGACAACGCTCGAGTCGTTTCTCTTTGCTACAATCAATATTGTAAAGGCAAAGATGGATGTTCCTGTCGCTGCTAACGTGCTAGGCACTCTAGGGGCCGTAAGCCGCACTCCTTTCCATGTTGTTAAGGAGCTTTACTAACGTCGCGCAGGTCTGCTGGTCAATCCAGGTTGGTCATGAAACAACATGAGAGTAAACATTGGTTAACACACGGAATATCTAGTTGATCCCTCAAATCGTCGTGAATTATCGTCGACATAATGCGACTGGTCTGCAACCATCTATGATGATGCTCTGGGCTTGGGCAGGTGTTCCTCTTGGTGTCTACAACATTGTCAAGGAGTACAACATTGCCCTACGCATTCAACCCCAGATCTTGACGCTTTTGAGTCTCATCACTTGGATTCAATGCTACTACTACGAGAGAGTAAGAAAATCTTCCAAGTAACTGTTCAAGGAGGAAACTGATAGCAATCAGAAATGGAGTGTCTACAGATCACTTCTCGTCGTTCTACCCATCGCAGCCGTCATGGGAGGTATTCAAGCAGGTCTCATCATTGCCCTCCGCATCCCCGAGTCCAAAGACATTGAATGGCCCATGATCCTCATGGCTTCTCTTTCTGCAGCCCTTCTTGCAGCTGGCGTGCTGCGTCACTACTGGGACATTTGGATTCACCGAACAGTGCGCGGCATCTCGTTCCTATTCGTGGCCATCGACGCAGCCGGCGACGTCTTTTCCCTTGCGTCCGTGTTCTTCCAGCCGGAGCTTGATTACCTCGGAATCGTCATTTACGCAACAGAATTTGTTCTCTGGTGTGGTGTCTTTGCTGCCGGAGGATACTACAACTTCCTCCCCTGGATCAAAAAGAGGTGGTCGGCCAGAGCGTCCAAGAGGGCTGTTGAGCAAGGGTGCCAGTCAAGTGGAGGGTCTCGTGAAGGAGAGAATGGCATCACGCTCCATGAGAATCCTTCGTCGAGTTCTGTCTTCCGGACTGCGTCTGGTCACTCGGGACTAAGGGCTCGTAATGCGCAGGGTCGTGAGCTGCAGGATGTGGAATGATAGATGTCAAGGACGGGAAAGGGAGTTTAAACTAATTCACAGATAGACTATTCATACCACGTTTCACAAGAAGACCAGAGTTTGAACTTTTCCTCTTGCTTCAAGAGAGGCCAGCCAAAGCTTGGCAGTCTGGGCAGGAATGTGAAGTAAAACTCAGCCTCAAGAAGCGTCATGAACCCCTGTCTGAGAGCATCATGACAACCCTACCTAAACACACTGATTTTACCCGCTACAAGCCTGATTCCCCTTGATCTGCAAAATTCTCAGAATAACATAATTTCAGGGACCAGATATCCTCAAACACCCTGTCTCCAACAAAGTTGATGCTCCAAAACAAGGTTCTGCAGGCCCTAGAGGTTACTTTAGTGGACCTCCAGCGGGACTCTCCCCCTATCGCGCTAAACGCTTCCCCCGTCTCGATTGGAGCACACATCCCTGCCCACTTCAATCCATCCCGCGATGCCTCCTCCTCCTCTTCCACATTCAAACTTGCGACCGAGCAACCCTCCAAGACACGTACGTCTCTTCTTGCTCCCCGGGCCTCAGTGCCATGTTTGAGCGACAGCTTCCATGCCTAGCCTCTGGACCCCCGCCGGCCCGATCGGCACCCGGCGGATGATGCTCAACAAGCGATTCAGTCGCATGGCCATCTTTGGCTCTTGCTCCGTCATATTCTTGATCCTCGTCTTTTGGAGCCGCATTCACGGCAGTTACGGCGTTTCCGAGTACTACTCCTTCTCTACCACGAGCTCCTTCTTCCCCGTTTCCGTCGATCCCGCTCAAAAGACTACCGAAGAGCTATGCGCCAGCTTTCCGAAGCATCTCCTCCAGACCATCCAGCCTGTCCTCAAGCTGGGCCACGCCGACGCCAAGGATAGGATCGACGCTCAGTTTGACAGCGTCAGCGCTTGCTTTGGAAAGGATGAGCTGCTCGTTTACTCGGATCTTGACGAGGAGGTGCGAGGACACCAGGCTATCGATGTGCTGGCCGACCTGCCGGAGCTCTACTACAACGACAACCCCGATTTTATAAACTACATCTGGCAGAAGGAGATGCGCGATAACGGCACGCTCGATGTGGATAGGGAGGCGACCTCGCGCATCAATGGTTGGAGGATGGACAAGTTCAAGTTCTTGCCCATGATTGAGCGCGCATGGAGGACCAAGCCCAACAAGGACTTTTTACTTTTTCTTTGAAACAGACACGTTGGTGCTCCCGATTTCTGTTCCTATACTCTTGCTCACAACTGCTTAGATATGTCTTTTGGGACAACGCCTTCCGATTCCTCCAGACCTTCGATCCCGATGCGCCTCTCTACATGGGCTCTCCCTCGCCGGGAACCCACGACGTCAAGCAGGACATCAAGACATGGTTCGCAAATGGCGGACCTGGCTTTGTCCTCAGCCGTGGTGCGGTCAAGGCCCTTCTGGTGCGCAAGACGACACCCTACGGACAGTACATTGAGCCTCCAGCTCCGGAAAAGTGGCTTCCCATGCTTCGCGATGATTGCTGCGGCGACAGTGTTGTCGGTTGGGCGTTGTGGAACGTGAGCGTGCCGTTGCGGGGATACTGGCCGCTCTTCAATCCGCATCCCCTGCATAGTATCCCGTTTAGCGACAAGTACTGGTGTCAGCCCGTTATGACGTTGCACAAGACGAGCCCCAAGGATATGGTGGATGTCTGGAGATGGGAGTTTGGCCAGAGGAAGCTTGGTGTAAGTTGAGGTTGTGTCGTTGTTGTTTCACATGCTGACTATGTATAGCGACCTTTGCTCTACTCGGATGTTTGGAGGTTCCATCACCCAGGTGACCGCAAGGTTGCCGACAACTGGGACAATGGAAAGTGGGATTTCTGGGTTGCTCCCCCTGAAGCAAAGATTGACTCTTTTGACGCCTGCGGGTCATTTTGCAGTGACAACGACGAGTGTCTCCAATTCAACTGGAGAGGAAGAGATGAGCAGAAATGCGTTCTCTCCAAATCCTTTAGAGTCGGGGATGCGAGAGGACCAGAAAAGATCATCGAGCCTGAGGTCAAAGACGACAAGGGCAATGTCATCCCTCCACCCCCAGATCGCAAGGATCGATGGGTCGACTTCAAGTCCGGGTGGATGACGGATAGGATCGAGCAGTGGAGGAACAAGAGGAATTGCTCAGAGGTGCAATGGGTAGGACCCAGTATCAAGAGGATCTTTTGAGGTGGGATATCATGTGGTGTATCATGTTGGTAGAGTGTTTAGGCGTTGGAGTAGGCATTACAGATATAGATTATGCATATGATAATAGCTGCAGGCTAGATGCCGAGCGCATGTACTTTTGCTCTCCAATTCTCTCTTTCAAACAGTACTTTTGGGGTATCTTAGTAGACGTAGCGGAAGTAGGGGTTCTCCTTGTCGGTCAAGTCTTGGAATGCCAGTTTGGCTCGTTCGGCTTCATCTCCAGGGATAGCGTCTCGCTTCTTGTTTTCGTTGCGTAGAACGAAGTAGAGGGCAGTGGATGCGAGGATGCAGATGATGTAGCTATATATCGTTAGACTTGAGCAGAATAAGATGGACATGGACTTACCAGATGATCAAACCAAGCCACAGAGCAGGGTAGTGCTCGTTCTTGGTCTGACTCCAAACAAGCTGAGGACCGACAATATTTCCAACGCAGTAGGCAACAAAGATGGTAGCAGCCATGAAACTCTTCTTGGTATGTCCCGCAACATTAGACATACCAATAGTGATAATAAGACTAACAGTTCCTCCAAAGAAACCCGTAATAGAGTATCCCACCACAGGAGCCGCAGCACGGTACGACCATTCGCTCTTCCAGATGATTGCACATCCAGCAATAACGGGCAGACAAGTAAAGATGAGCATGAAAATGCGTATGTTGTTGAACTTTGTACCTAGCCATCCTGTGAGGAGGATGACGATGAAGCAGAGTCCACCGAGGGGGAATTGGAAGAGGATCGAGTGGAGGGTGCTCCAGCCAAAGGTTGATACAATCAGGGGACCGAATCCACTGACGGCGCCGTTGACGGTGTATGCGGATGCCATCATCAAAGCCACGAGCCAGATCTTAACGTCGAGGACAGCTTCCTTTAGTTGTGAGGTCTTGAAGGTTGTGCATCGTACACCGGTTTGTCCATGTCGGAGACGTTCCACGGCTGCAAATCTCTCCTCCTTTGTCAGGAACCAAGCTGATACTGGTGAGTTGGGCATGACGAAGCAGAAGAGGCCGAAGAGAAAGGTCAGTGATCCTGCGAGGAGGTAGATGTACTGCCATCTCTTGAGACCACCACCCGTGATTTGAGCAAAGCCATAGTTGAGTGCGCCGCCAATGATGGTAAAGATACCAGTCGAGGAGAACCACCAACTTTGTCGAAGTGACTGCTCAGTTTGAGTATAATATCCTGAAACAATACACATGAATCCCGTAGGAATAATGCTCTCGACGAAACCCAGGAAGAAGCGCTGCACGTATAACCCCTGGTGCGATGTCACAGCAGCAGTGAGCATACAGATGGCGGACCAAACGACCACGACACCACCAAGGACACGGCCGATGTTGAAGCGCTGAAGGGCGAATGTCATAGGATACAGGCCAGCCAGCATGCCAAAGTAAAAGAGCGAAGTAGCCCAGCTAAGACGACGGGTATCGACTGTTGGAGGCGTAGTTGAAGCGTCCACGACAGTAAGGTCAAGGTCAGCCGTCATACCAAAAAGAACAGCAGACCCGAGAATCGCCTTGTCATAGTAAACAAGACCATCTACAAGATTAGTTACAACTCTGTTGAAGGTGAAGTGAGGCACATACAGCCGACAATCATGGCGGGGATGAGAAATAGATCAATCTTTCTCACGGCGCGAGCAGCTACCACTGGATCGATGGCATGCTGTTCTTCTCCGACAATGGCGATGGCTTCATCTTTGTTCCCGACAGCAGCTTCGCTGTCAGTCCGAGTTTCTTGTGCGCCCATGATGTGAATACCGTCTTCAAAGTTTTTTATGTGGCGAAAGGATGAAGGTATCATGAGAGAGCGATATATTTCATGATGGGCAGAAAAAAACACGCAATAAAAATTTTACTCAAAAAAACGCGACTAGGATAAATATGGCTGATATGATATTGAGTGAATTTTTACGTCACTTTGCGAATAGGATCAAAGAACCGCTGTAGGCCGTTTTAAGCCTCAGCTGCAGACGACGGATCCTTGGCTAGAGGGGTTCATGGACTCGCTAGTAGGGATTGATGTGCTGGGATCGGGCGCCGCTCGTGGGGGGGGATGGCTTCATTGTGAAGAGTTGGTGTTGAAGGGTTTTTTCTTGGGTTGACTTACCCTGGAGACTTGGTGAGGTTCGTGATGATAACAGCACACAGCATGCTTCGGTCCCATGGTAGAGAGATGCTGATGTGCTTTGGTTGGTTAGACAAGTTAGAAGTGGCACTGCTTGGAATGGTTCGTCGAGTTGTTCCGGAGCATACACTCCGACAAGTGAACGAATCATCAATAGCTTCAAGGTCATTGACATAATCATTATCTATACAACCCGCTAGGTATCTCAATCTGTCATACAAAACCCCATTACAACTTGGAAGGGCTCTCATTAGGATTCTTAATCTCGACAATCATCTTGCCTATCAAAAATAGTTAGCTCAAATTCCAACAAAAAAAAAGTCACATCAAAAACATACCCGTGTTAATCCCCTTGTAAAGATCCACCAAGGCCTGCTCAGCAACCTTTAATCCACCCTTGACGATGGTCTCAGTCTTCTTGAGCTTTCCCTCTGCGATCCAGCCTGCTAGTTCGGCTCGTGCGCGGGGGTAATCCTTTACGTGGTCGAGCACAATAAAGCCTTGCAGCTTGATTCGCATCGTGATGACTTGGGAGAAAGCTCGGGGGCCTTGGGGTTTGGCTGCGTTGTATTGGCTTACCATGCCGCATGCGACGAAGCGGGCGTGTTCCTTTGCTCGCATGAGACACATGTCAAGAATGTCGCCGCCGACTGATACATGTTAGTGTTGTGTTTTTAAGGAGGATTGACTGACTTACCATTGTCGTAATAGACGTCAATGTAATCCTTGGTCTCCTCGTTGAACCTCTTCTTAAAGTCCTCAGCCTTGTAATTAATCGCAACATCAAAACCCAACTCCTCAGTAAGCCAACGACACTTGTCATCGCTCCCACAAATACCCACAACCCTAGCGCCCTTGATCTTTGCAATCTGACCAGCAACGCTACCAGTAGCGCCAGCAGCACCAGAAACGACGACGAGCTCACCAGGCTTGGGGTCTCCAATCTGCGTCATGCCAACCCAGGCTGTCAAGCTGGTAGCGCCAAGAGCCGAGAGCATGTCGTGAGGTTCTTGGACGCCGGGGAAGTTGGATTGAGGCTCGAAACGTCCCTCGGGGAGGATGGCGATCTCTGTCCAGCCTGCGTAGCCAAATACAATATCACCCTCCTTGGCTTGTTTGCTCTTGGAGGAGAGAACGCGGCAGGCGCAGGCACCTCGCATTGTCTCGCCGATTTGAACGGGAGGAAGATAAGATCGAGCATCTAAGACATTGTTAGAAGACGATTAATTAAGTAAGGGTTCAAAGGCTGTTACCTCGGAGCCATCCTCGCATGGCAGGGTCTAGCGAGAGGTAGAGAGTCTCGACGAGAATCTGTCCATCCTTGAGGTCGGACGGCGTAGGGGCTGGGGCAGTCTTTTGGGAGAATGTCTGGCCAGGGATGATGTCTGTGGTGGGACGCTCAGCGAGCAGGACGGAGAGGTTATCGCGAGCCATGTTTGGTAATGTGGTGAAACGTTTCTAATACAGAGAAAGCTGTGCACGGCAGGGTTGTACTGAAAATTGTTCGTTCGTTACAAGTCCAACCTTGACACGAGTATTCAGTACGACTGGAACCAAGGACGTCGAGGGGGGCAACCTTTTTGTACCTCCCAACCAGCCTCACAACCTCAACCTCCGTTTCCCCCCCTCCCCTTACTACGTAGGAAGAAACATCTAGCTAAACTCGGCCCCGCCTTCAAGGTCCGGAGTGCCACATATCACGGACGCTATTCCCATCAGGATATATCCCCGGGGAGACCATCGGCCGCCCGGTCATGTCGGGGATCTACATCCTCGAGCTGAAAAAAAAAGCCACCTCCCTCGCCTCCCCGGAGATGGGAGGGTGGGGCGGACACGGATACCGAGGCTCGGGGAGCTTTTCCAAGAGCGGCTAAGGGCCTTGATTTGGAACACCAGTTCTTTTCCTCTGGCGTTTCTACTTCTTCTACGGAGTAGATACGTAACGATGTTTTTGGATTCGTAATCATTCCCCCTCCTTCTGTCAAACGGTCAAACAAGCCTCGGTATGTAGCTACGCTCTTGGACGGATACCCGAGGACGCCGCTCAAGGTGACATCGTCAAGGGCTGCAAGCCTTGAAAGTCCCATCAACCGAACATCCCGGACAATAAATGTTTGAACCGTTTTTAAAAGAGAGTGTCCACTTTTTGAAGCTTTCGTAACAAAACAACATCTCCGGAGCCGACTCCGCTCTTCTCTCGGCCGAAGAGTTTTTTTGGCTTTATGGTAGATGACTTTGAGTTCTCACCTCAGCAGAAAAGGAAAGATACGGGGGAGTTGATTACTGTTCTTGGTATTGTCTCCTTTGCACATCCCGCAGGAACCGAATGCAACCTTGGCATGTGCAGGGGATAATAAGTACATTAGCCAACAGTTCATCTTGTCTTCAGCACGGTTGTCCATACGAGGTACATGAGCATGACCGCCCCAGTAAGAGGTCCCGCGATGTACCAAAAGTAATGGCCCTTGTTTTCCCAGTCATAAACGGGCGCATCCATAAAGCCCTAGATTCTCAGTGACCTTTCTCATGTTGGTTTCAATGGGGAGACTTACTGCAACTGCAGTGGCTGGGAGGAAAAACATTGTCAAGAGTGCAATCGCCTTCATCTGCTGAGCATCACCAATCGCCACCTTTGAGTCTTGGCGCGCAACTTCAGCCAGTTCCTGTAATTGTCAGAATACGAATCATTTTTTGTAAGGGATTTGGAGGCAAGCCTTTTTGAAAGGCAAGTGAGGTCGCCTGCATGACGTTTTCGCATCTCATGGCGCTCTCCTCAAAGATTTCTCGGATCTCGGTGACGTAGTCTGTAGGCTCGAGCATGAAGCCCTCGGTGCTTAGCGTATTGAAGGGGGGTAGAGTCGGACACGCGGTGAGAAGTTTGTCGAGCTGGAGCTTCCACATGTTTAGTTGAGATCTTAGCACGCCGACTTGATTGTACAGTTCATAAAAAGGTCTCGGGTTGATCGTCAGAAGTTTCCTTATTGGACTTTTGGATGTGTTGGCCTTTGCTGATCTTGATTCTGAGACCGTCGACCATGTTGTCTACCTGCCTTAGACGGTGCTTCCTCTCGAGTTCTAGAAAGGCGGATACCAGAACAAACGGATTGTTGACAAAGGCCCTGTTGTTGAAGAGCTTTGACGCCATATTTGTGACATCGTCGGGAGAACCGTATCCTAGAAAGAGACCGAATACTTGCTGGGTTTTGGGAAAGTAGGTGACGCTCATGGCCGTGTACTGAGTCAATATCGAGTCCACAGATAGTATGTATACTGGACTGGTAAGTGAGCTGATGGCAATTGATGCCAAGTTTGGCTTACCTTCACACGGTTGGCCTTGGACAGAGCTCTTTAGCTTCTTGAACACAGTTCTAGGTCGCTTGACCATGTCCATGAAGACTGAGGGTACGTGCATGCGCGTCAAGACATCTTTGAACTTGGCCTTCTGAATGGGGATCCAGGACAAGGCCATGCGGTAATGCTGGACTCTTGCAAACTCTTTTTGGGTCGGCCTCGGAGATTTCCTTCCGAGGGCACATTCTGGGAAGTTGTTAGAAGAAACACAGTGCTGGTGCTGGTGGGGATACTGACAGGAGGGAGAAGGATGGCTTGGAGGTGCTGGTGACGGCTGGGACACACTGAGATGGGTTAGCCGGCGACATGGACTCCAAGCGGCATCATTCAAAAAATTGATGAAGAATTGGAGTATGCTGAAAAGACAATGAGAGCTTACATCTGTCTTCCATGACGCCCAGTCTTGTTCACCACGAATCTCTCGATAATGGTTGGGATTCTTGGTCTGCACATCGTCAGCACAATCAACAACAGCATAGAAAAAGGTCTTACCGATAATAGACTCTCGCTCGTAATTGAAAAGCAGCTTTTTGACGATTCACCACAAGACGGTCCATCAAGGTGACTGAGGGACTCATCCGTAGGCTCAAAGTCCCTCCAAACACGATCCATCTCGTACGGTTTCTTCAAAGCCATGATTGTCGCTAGGTTAAAAGATGCTGATGATGGATAAATTCAGGCTGCGTTGAGATATTTGTTGGGTAGAGATGCCTCGACACAGCCTCAGAAGTGTAATGGTTCGCAAAAGAGGCAGATCAAGTTGGGTTGTGATCGTACGTTGGGTAAAAATTGCAAGAATCGTAAAGAACTATGATTCAAAACTGAAAAATGACAAAAAGAGCAATAGAAATTTTTTGAAAGACTTTATATAGAATGTTGTAATAGGTTGAAGAGGTAGTTTGTCACGGTACCTTTCAACAGTTCGTAACAACAGCTTACACCGACACCTTGTAAGAGTCTGCAAAGACAGCTTATAACGGCGGCTAAAAAACGACAGTGTACAACAGGAGTTTGAAACGGGTAGATAATCTCAGCAGACGGCTTTTAGAGGCAACACAAGGCGGCTGCAGAGACCCTTGTCAGTTGCCTCTCGACTTGACGAATAAGATGACAAAGTCGAGTAAAGCAGGCTGGGAACTACGGGAGCCGACATGAAGCAGTGTCAGACAAATTATTCTGCAGAGCCTCAATCGATAAAAACTCGCCCGGTTAGTATGGTTTTGATCCGAGGTGCATTCTCGCCGAGGACATGTCATTCAACGAATGTCGAACACGTAGCTGCATTCTAGTGAAACCATTGAAGGGGATAATACAGAGCCTTGTTGAAATTGGGTGAGACTCGATGCCTACTTAACCAGGCGAATTTCCACCTCAGGCAGACTAACATCAACACTGCCTCTTTTGCCTCAAAAACTTACGATCATACTTTGAGAGAATCTGAAACATGACATCATGGAGATTTGGTCGAAGTAAACGTCCAGAATGGATCCTTCAACCTGACGTTGTTATACACTCGTCTTCGTTTGACCCTTACCGGACTAAGCACGAGTTTGACAAGGTGTTGGGTGTTGGCGAGTGGAAAGTTGATGTACGTGAACAGCTGGTTAACACTGAATTATTGCTTGCTGACGGTTAAAGAATGCCCCTCTCACGGATAGGTATGACTTTTACGTGAGGCAGAGTCTGACCGGAGTAAGTCTTGTCCCCCTGTTTGATGACAACGTGAACTAAAGGGTGTAGGACGTTGTGGCCATGATCAATAGTATAGCTGCGGGTAATAGTCCAAGCTACTACAGAGGCTACTGAGTATGAGTCCAAGTAATGATACACGATGATGAGTTACACTTTTCCCAATGCCCCATATCCCCTGTTCTGGTGACACCAATGCCGACAGATCTCCCGTATTTGTTCTCCATGTCCAACCAATGGACATTCCCCTGAAATTGCCACTCTCGGTGACAAGTAATGTGACCCCAGATCTTACACCTTGACGCCAAGGGGAGGTCGCTTCCCCTTTTGTCTCACATATCTAAAAAGGCCTCGCCGTTTTAAAAACTCCCCATATCGTAACTAAACCCCTGAGTAAAATACTCATCATCCTGACCAACCATATCCTCAAGCTTCTTGCACAGCTCCGAAACGCTGATCCGCTTCTTTGGCAAATCCGTCGACCAGAATCTCTTTCTTGGAGGAGGTACGCGTGAGGGTTCGGAGCGCACAGTTGTGTTTCGTCTCATGGGTAGGGAAGGACGGGATTCTTGGGAAGTCGCACTTCGAGGGGAGGGTGATGATTGGGAGGTTCTGGTGTCGTTGGGTGAGGTTGGATGTTCGCCTGAGTCGTTGCGCGGGACGAGGATGTCTGTTACGACTATGTCGACGAGGTCGTGGATGAATTTGGGGACCCAAGGTAATCCATGAATCTTCTTTGCCCACTATATACCGTCAGTATCATGAAAACAGATATAGGGGTAGCATACCTGAACCACACCCTCGTGAATGGTAATCTTCTTGTTAACCCTCGGAAAAAGGCCACCACCCCGAGACCCCATACCCATGAATCTCAAACAACATGCCAACTGTAACACTACCATCAGAATTAACCGTCGTCCTCGACCCATCAAACCCTCTTAATCCTTCATTCCCAAAAACAACCCAAAGACAAAACTCAAAGAAAAAGACAACCAAGAGCCCACGTGTCAAGCGACTGATTCGTCCTCCAGTTTGCCTGAACCTCTGGAGCACAGTAAGGATGGAACCGCATGTGAGGATCAACGTGGTTTACTGTTAATGTGTGGTGGTACTTTGTCAAACCGAAATCTGCTAGTTGGAGGACGCCGTGTTTTCCTGTGTCGTTGTCCCAGTTTGTAAAGCGGAGGATGTTTTCGGGTTTGATGTCGCCGTGGATTCCGTGGTTTCTGGGGTCGTCGTCGTCTTCAGCTCTATGGATGTAGAATTCGTGAAGAATGTGCAAAGCACTTGCGAGGCCATGTATCTGTTCTGCCATCCAGCGAGAAAGGCTGTAGACGTGCTCTGGATCTCGTGCTGTTGAGTACATGTTCCAGAATTCACGGAGATTACCGTCGGCGCAGGGAAAGACGAGATAGAAGTGTAATATGCTTCCACACTCAATCTCAAACGTTGCCGCTATCATGGAAATGTGCTTTGTGTTTTCGTTCGTCTCTTGTTCGTGCTGCTTTCTGATCTTGTTGAGACGACCCAATGCATGGGCTTCGGCCTCGAAGGCGCCACGGTCGGAGCTCTTGAGTTTCTTGACAGCAAACATTTGCTTTCTCTCTCCGGTCTGCTCATAAGTCAGAAAATGTCATTGGTGAGTCCGTGGGATACTGACCTGACGGGTTCTAAGATTCCCATGCGCTTCAGGCAGCTGAACCTTGGCAACATGTCCCCCTGCACCTTCAACCTGCCCCTCACCAGCTGGAATAAGTGGAATAGCAATACCCCCAGGAAATATGTAATGTCTAAGATCGTCGTTTTCGGTCTTGAAGAACGGTGCGCACATCTCCCATTGTTTCCACGCAAAATCCTCAATATGTTCATGATCCCAATCCGCAAAGCACGGATGAGGACCACACCTCTCATCAAGAACAAGCTGAACAAAGCCTTCAGGTCCATCAACCTGTTTCAAAGGAAGAATACTATCATGTAACTCTTCGTCCACAAACCGTCTAATCTGTTCTTGTTTCTGAATACGAATTAGAAGAGCTAGGATCTTGCGGTATGACTTGAATCCAATGTCCGTCTTTGATCGCGGTTTGCTGCAGATCTTGGAAGCCAACCAATCTTTTTCATCGTCGGAGACTCCTTCAAGACCACATTGGTCGAGGATGGCCTTCACCTTGGGCTGGTCCATGTAGCGCCAGAGGTGAACGTCGGAGAGGAATTTTCCGGTGCATGAGGAGAAGAAGGATTTGTTACATCCGTGTTTCGTCACCAGTGCTGTCAGATCGTTTCTGACATCTTTGAGGTCGATGGTCTCTCTCTGCGATGATTCGGGCTTTTCTCTTGGTTCAAATTCCGATAGCTGGTCGAGATTCAGAGTTGATACTTCGCCGTCTATCTCAAGATCATGGATCAGGCCCGGTTGGCGTAGTCTTGCGTCGATATCTGTGTCTATCAGCCTAGTTCACTCCAAGTCGAGAAGCCAAGACATCATACCTCCAAGAACAGTATCAGCCGTGCTATTCTTACGCTCCCGGCTAAAGTCATCAAACTGTCCGCCCGCCTCGTAAAACTCAGCATTGCTAGGTCCCGCAGAAGATAAATGTTCATCCCCAAAAGTCTTTGCAAGATGCTCCAACATAAACCTTTGATAGATCCTAGGCGGCGTATCAGCAGCAAGCCCAGATCTCGCTGATAGAGCTCCAGGTCGTGCAGGTCTGAGCGGAAGATCCTCGACTGCCCTTCCCCTAATGACAGCGAGGCCTGCGCCTCCGCTAGACGTCTCTTGGGGTCGGACAGTCAGGAGGCCTTGCGACGATCCTGAATCGTGGTATTGAGACATGGAGGTTAGGGTTTGACTGCATATGCGGGTGTATACAGTCAAGGGTTCAGGTTGTCAAGAGGAGAAGGGGTTAAATGCCAAGGAGAGCTCATGTCACAGAAGTTGATGCCTCATGCAGCTGTGAATGAGAAGGCTGAGGCGAAGCCCTGTTGCCTCACTGCCAAGTTTGGTGTTGGATTAGAGGAGCACAAGTGAAGTGTATTAACAGGCAGGCTCTTTCAACCGTCTACATGTGAAAACATTTGAATCATTTAGGGCCGATGCACAAAGACCGTAGGCCTGCATTATCATGCAGGTCAAGCAATCAACGGGATAGCAAAGCCATCTAAGTCATCGTGAATATTGTGAAAGAAGAAGAAAGTTGGATGAGAACAGACGGATTTCATAAATTAGGTGATTAATTTATCGTATTTCTATGGTTGTTCTTAAAAAGAGGGTATATTTACCCCTCGACTGGTATCTCATTTCCTCCTTGCCCGTGATTATGCTTGCCTCCGTCACCAAACCCTCAACGCCACCCATCAAACCAACATAAACTGTCATTCGACATACCATAATGGACATCATCATGGGATCCGGCAGCAATCAAACTCATGCTAAACAAACCATCAGCACAACCCCCTTCCAACTCCCACAAATGACTCACCTCCATCAAATACCTCGGCGCATGAATCCGCCAAGTATCATTATGCATCTGCACAAAAAACCTCTTCTGAAACTTGCTCTCCAAAAGTTCACAAAGAGCATCAGGATGAATCTTTTGACAAAAGATGACCTGTGGATTCTCAACCGTGTATCGCGGCTTGTGCGGTTTTCGTCGACGTCTGCCTGGCAAGATTGAAGTCAGCAGGTCCTTGAGTTTGCGCCATTCTTTGTGTATTGGTGTATGCATTTTTGAGGCGGGGATGTGAAGGGGTTTTTGATTTGAAGGGGGGAGGGTCACAGTTGTGGGATTTTATAAAGAGTCACGGCTGTGATGGTATGGTGATGAGGCTTGTGGGAGGCAATTGTTTGCCTGAGTAACTGTGTATAAGGCTCGTAGTGATTCACATTGCTCAATATGATCTGACTGTATGCCGGACTTCCCAACAATGTCAAGTATCTGACAATGTATTGTTCATGCAACTGATCAACGGCATGTCTCTCCTCAAGAGGTCGATAACTCGCCACCCAAACCCGCCATGTTATATGCAATGGAAGGCTACGTACTTTTTTAACATAGAAAGAGCTCAATGATGAATTTACACTCCGTTGAAGAATTACTATTTGAACCATCTAAAAGACGGGTATATAAAATAGACCCAATTTCGTAGAGCTTCTACCCTTGACCGAATCGCTTCATTACCCGAAAACGCAAGGACCCATGAGACCCCAGCAAATAACTTGACCAACACACGGATTAGAGTCTTGGCTAGAATCCTTCGGCAATCTCCATTTTGGGAATTAAGCGATAATAAAACTCTCGAGTTATTAAAACTGCACGGTCAGCATCTTTGAGACCAAAAACTCGGTGACCACGCTACTTTCGCTGCAACATGGCTTTGCCCCCTCAGCAATTACTCGCCAACGAGTCCATCGCCGCGTTCAAGAGGATACAAATATTTAACCAGGGCGATCATGACTCTCTGTTCCCGCTCATTGTTGCATACGCCGAGCAACCTTCCCTCGCTGACTCGGTTGAGGAGCTTGCCATCGACTCTGCTGGTTGGAGATGGCGGTCCATGGACCCCAGTGTGGCACCTTACCCCATCTCGGATGCCGTGTACGCAATGGTCGAATCTCGGGTGCGCAGTTTAGGCTTGGGACCTATTGAGGGCGATGTCCTTGATGCTCTGGCTAGCAAGCGACGGGCCTTGGAGGAAAAGCCGGATCCGCAGCAGTTTCTCATGTGTGGTGTGGATGATCGTGAGCTTCGTCATGGCTTCCCAGCTGCTGCTGCTGTCATAATACTCGCCATGTGCAAAAACATCTCGACGCTGTACCTTGGCGATCTCATCGTTCCATGGGGAAGATATCATATCCCTCACTCGATGGTAGGGGCGTATCTGGAGGCCATGAGGTTGGGTCAAGTACCTCAACCCAGTCTGCAGAAACTCAAGCGAGTCGAAATGATTGAGGGTCGAAACGGCGCCTTCAGCGGATACGGGCGGGCCACTTTTACGGCACCATTCTTCTTCTTTAATCAACTTCCCGAGTTTAAAGAGTTGGTCGCTGATGCCGTGGAGGAGTACCAAGTCGAGGCCCTACCCGTTGAACCAGGCTCCTCCAACGTCGACAAGATTGAGATCACCCACAGCAATGTGTATACAAAGACAATGGTCACGATTCTCAAGGCGCCTAGGGCCTTGCGTGAGTTTACTCTTTGGCTAGGTGGGATGTCCAACAGGGATGGGTCATCGTGTTGGGTCGTGACCAAGGAGATCGGAGAGGCTCTGGCGACACAAAAGGAGACGCTCGAGAAGTTGGATCTTGATCTGAGCATGGGAAGCGATTCTGATTCTCCTTGGCCGGATCTCAAGGAAGGGCAGAAGCCTTGGCCAGAGAGCTTGACAGATCCAAATGACGTCAAGGAGGATGAGGAGTACGAGGATGAGGATGAAGAGGAGGATAATGGGGCAGACAAACCACGTCGCATTTTCTACTCTGGTCCTACAGGCACGACTCTCGGTTCTCTAGCAGATTATCACGCCCTAAAGCACCTAAGCATCAACCCCGGCACCCTCCTAACACCAACCGAACGCGGCATCAACTACCTCCGACCCCTCAAGTCCAAACCAGCCAGGCGCCTGGTTGATCTTCTACCTCCAAACATCGAGTCATTGTGTCTATACGGCTACATCAAGGGGGAGTCGCGGCTCATGGATAAGCAGGTTAAGGAACTGATGGAGAAGAAAGGTGAACGGCTACCGAAGCTTAAGGAGGTGAGGGGGGTGGAAGAGACGGTGCCGGATATGCATGATTTGTATGGGGAGAAGAGGGATGAAAATTATCTGGTGGTGAGAAAAAGATGGGCAGTATAAGAGGCCGAAAAAGGGATTTTGGGTGGTTGAGGGTGTGATACATCTGTTGTGTGGTGACCAGGTGAAGTTGGATCACCTTGATATGAGAATAACTGGTTTACGAGTAATTGTCCAATGACACCGGTCTATGGTCTTCCTACCCTGCTAATTTCTCATTCTGAGAGATGCGAACAAGTCTTGCAAAATAGTCTTGAGGGAGCACGAGTACCTATCATGAAGAGGTAGGAGCAGACCGGATACCTTGCTCAGTGCTTATCCCAAAGCTAAGCTGACCCACGATGTCTCACCCAATCTCCCAACGACCAGTCTAGACCACAACAGAACCAAGTCATCCAGTAATCAAACAAACATTCTCAATCAGATTAATAATGTCAAACCTGATTACATCAGCCTGTGAGGCTCCAACCCCAGAAAAATCCCCCTCGTCCCTTGCATATCCACCGAGATCCGACCTCTACCTCCGCCAACCAAACTCAACTGCGTCATCTTATATCCGCTAACCCCGCCGGAACATCGCCCTTAAAGACTTGACCTCTTCTTCAGCTTACACGAATCAATAATCAGACAGAATCACACGAATCATTTGACAATGACTTCTCTTGCAAAGACTGTCGTGGCGACCGGTGTCTCTTCGGGATTGGTGAGTTTGGCGTTGGAAGTGCCGACTGGCTTCGCTGACGGTGACATCAGGGTTTGGAAGCTATCAAGCAGCTTCTTGAGCAGACTCAGCCTTACAAGGTCATTCTCGGAGCGCGAAACATCCAAAACACCCAAAAGGCCTATGATGAGCTGCAGTATGACCGGGCGGCGAATGGCGTCACTATCCTACCTCTTGATCTGTCCGACTTGAAGGGAGTCAAGTCGTTCGCTGAGAAGACGCTTGAGAAGCTTGGTCAGGGCAAGATTGACTATTTGCTTCTCAACGCCGGTATCAGTAATGGTTCTGAGGGACCTGGACCTCATGGATCCAAGTGGTGTGAGGCACACATTGTGAACCACCTTTGTGAGTCTTCGCCGTTCTCGTGGGTTTGTGTGAGCTAACATGAATGCAAGCACAACATTATCTGGTCCACCTCCTTCGAGAGAAGTTGGTTGAGTCCAAGTCAAGGATAGTATTCGTGTCCTCAGGTGCAGTGCGCAACGTGCCCGACCCCAGTAAGCATCCTCTCTCCACACTGCCATTCTCCTATGCTAACTGTATCAAGGCGTCCTCGACACCGAACTCAAGGCTGGCTCCGGCCAGTCTGGAAGAACAACCTACCCCCAAACCAAATTCACCGCCCTCCTCGGCGCACACTGGTGGCGCCGCCAACTCGCAGGCACAAACGACGTCGTAGCCGTCTCCCCCGGCCTCATCCCTAGCACCGGTATCGGTCGCGGAAGCGGAATGAAGTTGACTAACGAGATGCCCGACGCCAAGAGCGTTCCCGAAGGTATACACTCTACAATTTATGCTTGTTTGACGGGGAGTGACTAACTGTGTAACACAGGTGCGCAGAGCATTCTTCGTGCTTTCACGAGAAGTGACTTTCCCGAGGATCCTGATCGTATCTTTTTGACGAGTTGGGGTGAGTGGTGGGAGAAGAGTGTTATTGAGAAGAGTACGGATAAGGCGCTTCAGGATAAGTGGTGTCCTAGTAAGGAGGAGATTGAGAGGGATGAGGGTATCTCGACGTGATGAGTAGACCCCGACGGACTTGCTAGGGCACGTGCAGGAGCCCTGCAAGGGAAGAATTGCAGTTGGAGATAAAGATCAGATTGGATGCTTGGGAGCCGGTGCAACGCCCAAGGGGCTTATGCCACCACGTGTACTACAACAAAGCCCAGAATGAATCCACAGTGTAATGTCAAACCGGGTTAACGTGTATCGCAACACGTTTGACGCCATTATACGAATCCGTTTGACTATTGCTAGGCGAACAAAAATGTTGCCTTGTCTCGCTTTCGCCAAAATCTCAGGCAGACATCGGGTCAACCCACATCCGTGTATTTACAAACATACCTGCGATCAAACACGGAGAACACCTGCAGCAAAAAGGTCACACAAGATTGGGCGCAGCAATGGTTGTTTGGTTTTCCGCGTAAGCAAAGCATGTAACCCTCAGATGATCGCATTTCAGCTTATCCATCTTGGCATTTGTCGTCGTCATCAACAAATCTCAGCTAGGTATCAAATATTCGCATTCGGACATTTCTCAAAAATAACCCAAGTAAAGAAGGAAAGGAATGATTCGATAGAGCATCGACTCGTCATCTCGCAAGATCAATGACGTCCTCTAAAAACTGGCATCTCGCATGGATTCCCCAAAGGGACAAAGTTAGCTACCGGTCCAGTGGACAGCCCCTCGGGACCTAACGCCCGTCCACTGAAGGATAGACATCTGATTGGCTGGTCTTTCGCACTCGCTTCCACTGGCTCCGCTCGTTCAGCCCTGTGGCAGCTGGAACGGGCAAGCGGGTTCCACCTCGTGGCAGTTTAAGCGAGTGCGAGGATCTGCGTCGTGTAGGTATTCTGGGGGGGGGCCATCCATGATGGAGGTGAGGTTGAGATTGAGAGGTGCAGATGGGGGAATGTTTTAGTAAATAAATACCTTGGGGCATTCTTCTCTGCGCTCCGAGAGTGCCGGCTTACAATACCAACAACCGTCGGACTTGGATACTTATCCAGATACTTCAGGATTTGATTTGACGACATCAAGCATCACCCGAAGAGCAACCTTATCACAATTACAGACAGAACAAGTATCCTTTTAGTGTTACGGACCAGCATTATCTCAACTTGACTGGGCATTCGACAAACCTATTTCTCGCTCCGTATTACACCTCATCCACAGCAGCACTTACACCATGGATCCTCCCAACGGCCTCATCGTCTTCGGCCCAGACGCCAACTGCACCCTCGACCTCTGCCCCCTAGAATGGAGCGTCTACAAGTATCGACCCTCACTTGCAGCCAATGTCATCTTCATCGTCCTCTATGCCCTCGCCATGGGCATCCACATCTTTCTCGGAATCCGATGGCGGACCTCGTTCTACATGATCTTTATGATCCTTGGTTGCTTGTTTGAGATTATTGGCTACATCGGTCGTCTTCTCATGTATAGCAATCCCTTTTCGTTCCCTGGGTTCATGATTCAGATTGTTTTTATTACTTCTGGTCCTGTGTTTTTATACTGCTGCTGTTTATGTGACTCTGTCAAAGACGTAAGCTCTCCTTTTCCCCATCTGTACACTCCCCTCTAACTCTCACAGCATCCAATCCTTCGCCCCCGAAATCTCTCGATTCAGGCCTGAACTAGTCTGGTGGGTCTTTATCCCCGCCGACATTGTCTGCCTCACTCTGCAAGCCGCCGGAGGAGCCCTCTCGACCGTCAGTCAGGGCTCCAGCCAGACAGGCATCGATGTCGCCATGGCCGGTCTCGCCTTGCAAGTCGCCATTCTGGTCCTCTTCTGCGTACTTCTTGGTGATTACCTATTTCGATACTTCCGCAGTGGATCTGCTAGTGCCCTGAGTACACGCATGCGCATCTTCTTTGGCTTCCTGAGCGCAGCTGTCATTATGATTCTCGGCCGCTGCGCTTTCAGATGTTATGAGTTGAGCGAAGGATACCAAGACTCTGACTTGGTCACTGATGAAGGTCTCTTTATAGGTCTCGAGGGAGTGTAAGTTATTCCATGCTCTGGTGCATGTGGTGATTGGGTGCTAACTCACTACAGGCTCGTCGTCATCGCCGTCTTTTGCCTCTGCGTCGCCCACCCAGGCCTCGTGTTCCGACAATCTATAGGAAGCGATATTGAAAAGTGATGGTATAGACTTGATGTTAGCGTTTGGTGATGAGGAGCTTGTTTTTTCCCCTCGTCTTCTTTGTAAACGGCGTGGTTTTTGGATACGTGAGCGTACTGAGATTACTCAAAGAGAACGGCCTCATAGAAATAAATGTGCGAAATAAATTCATGTTAAATCAGATTAGATTCAATTGCCTGATTGAATCATTGACCTTCCATTCTATTGTATTGAATCTGCAAATGCGCCTTGGGGAGGAGGTCGCTCTTTGTCAGGGGAATGACCTTCCCGACTCAGTTCCGACTGTGTGGCTATACTTCATTGTTGTTCGGAGACCAACCTCTTTTCACGCATCACAGAGGATCGCGACGACATTGCTTCACACAATTGAGTAGCCTTTGTTTATCACAGATTGGTTCCATCTTTCGTGCTGTATAAAATACGCCCCTGGGGGCGTCCTCTCCTATCACGCTACGACCCATGAGTCGAGAAACACACAACGACCAGTGGTATACTTCTCAAGACTATTTTTCAACGACACTCCTCACTCCCATCCCACCATGAAGACATTTTTTCTCGGCAAGCTCACCCCCTAGTTCAATATCGTTGATTCAATCCGACTAACAACCAGAAGCCTCCCTCCTCCTGGCAATTGTCAGCTCCACTATGGCTTCCCCAGACATTGGGTCCATCATGAACGACGACAACTGCTCGATCCAGTGCGCTTGGGGTCATGGGTGGTGTCGGAACTCGCCTTACAATTACAAGTGCGACTCTAGTGGAAGACTTGTGTACCAAACAAGCCACTCGGGCTGTAACAGCTACTGCTGGTGTGGTTGTGATCAGAGTTTGGACCTGGATGGGATGAAGGCATCTCGATCGGGTGGCCACGCTGGGTTTTTGTTCGGGGGGATCAAGCTGTAAATCGAATACAGCGGCCTTGATAAAGGAATGCATCGCTTCTATATTATGTCATATGCGATGGGCTTGGATCATACCGTGTGTCTGTATGGTGGGGGTAGATGGGCACATCGTTGTTCGCAAGTGTGAACAACGACTTGCTTGACTTATATCATATCAATAGACTTACCCTTTAGTTCGTTTCCAAAAATTTAAGATACGCACCCCAGAGAGTTCCGCGAACATCTTGATGGTAGTGTCTTCTACAACAAACGCATCTCTGCTTTGACTCTGACGCTCACAAGAAGTTACGATTGAGGTTACCTACCCTGGACCGGAAGCTATCCCAAGTTTTCTTTATCTGTTACCAGCTACGCAGAATTCTTCTTCTCGACCTCCTGGGGCCAAGAAGAACGCAAGGTTAACTGGTTAGCCAAGGGGGCATTTGTTAACAATGCGCATATGCAGAAACGCTATCTACCCAACCTTATCCTCGACGAGTCATTGAGACCCAAAGTGCCCGCTAAGACGGAAGATTATTCAGAAGAGGCTCTGCGAATTAATAATAGCATGGTTCTATAAATTGAGTTCATCGCATTGATTCTAGGTCTAGGAGCGTAGGGTAGACCGGGGTGGCATATAAGCCCAATAAACAGGGGTTATTACAGTTCGTGAAAGGTGTCTTGGCAATGACGATGTTCCATAGGTTCTTATGGTACCTTTAGATCACTGAGAGAGTGCTAGATAGTGGTTGGTATGAATTCTAAACATCTTTATTGTGTTTTGCGTTTCTCATGTTGGTATGAAGACGGAATCAGTCATCCATCGGGTAAAAAACAGTCCTGCTTGAACAATTTGCGTGTCGTGTGCAAGAATGATCACAACTAGGAAACAAGGAAGCGGTTGGCTGTCAATACACGACGAGCAATAGAGCTTCTACACACAAGTCTAGCCGGAGACGGCCAAGACTTCTGATCAGGTATGGAACTATGGTGACGACTTGATCAATGCCCCTGGCAGCAGCAAGCGTACACGCACTATAGACTATCCTCAGCATATATAATTCAAGAAATATTTTATTATATTATCCAGTAGTTGCTACAGTATCAGAGAGTTCACACTGACGCCAGGCTATTTATACTCTATTTCTCTTGAATTACCTCCTTGCTCAATCCCTCCTCTCAAGGCTGATCAAAGTTCCTTTCCCACCGAGACTTTGCTCGCCAAGCCCATCGCAATTAAGCATTTCGATGTTCCTAACTCTACTGACTATCCTGAGAGGAGGATTGTCTAATCGTGCTCAGGTTATCGCAGTATTTGCTCGAAATGAGCTCTGCACACGACCAGGATACTTTGGCACGCCCGACGAGGTCAATGTTCGCGGACGGGACTATCTTGGGGTCTGTACATTCCTTGTAACCGATGCTGAGCTTGCAGACTGGGCAACACTGCAGGGTTGGGGAGCCTTTGTCCGTGAGCTGGAAGGACTGTCCGACGTGTCCTCCACAAAGCCTCAACACCGGAATGTGGTCATAGTCCTCGCGATCCGTACCCTCGGGAGGATTCGCCCTCAACCCAAGCCGCCACTCCATGAGTTGGGCTCGAAAGTCCGTCAGCTCGAGCTCCGTCTTCGGCAAGACGTGCTTTTCGACGTGCATAAGGCCCGAGACGAAGTTTGCCCATCTCGTTGCGTCTTCGCCGGCACGGACGAGGCGAGCATCCCGACGAAGCTTCCAGAGCGCTGCCCATGGCTGGAGCCTCTCCTGTGTTGCCCCGATGTGGATCATCTTGTGGGCTCGTAACCCGGTGGTGTCGACTCCCAAAGCTCACCCCGAATATGAGTGTCGTATTTGGCTCGCTGGTAAATGGCAGGGCTAGTTCTAGAGACGTTGAGGCACTATCTCGACGAGCGGCAACTACGTCCTGGAAGGGTCACTGCAAGACTCCTCAGAGAAGATTCTCCAACTTTAGGTAGGTAGGCGTCTCGACTGCACATAGGTATTCGGGGCTGAACTGAACCTCACAGCCAGTGCCATGTTGTCCAAGTCTGGGTTTGGTATAGTTCTCGACCCGGAGGGATATGTCATCATCAAAAAGGATTGAGCTTTGGACTCGGAGTCTGAAAGAATCCTCCAAAGTGATGATATCACATGCCGAAATGCAGTATATTCGATCAAGTTAGTCTCTAATGCGTCTTTTATCACTGCTACAAGGAAGTTCACAAGGGAGGTCGCGAAGCCTTGCAGTAGGGTGTGTGAAAACTTACGGGCTACGGTGTAGTGATCTAATTCGACTGAAGGGCGCACCCAAACATTCGTGGATTGTGAACACCTTCACAGAGCAATCAGGAGAGGAAGATTGTAACAGAAACACGCATCCGGACAGCTGGAAGGGAAAACGCTGGTGAAATGCGAGCACTGGACACGCGTTATAAACCATGGGGAGTTGTTAATATTTACATAAATTAACAAAGTCATCTCATAGTTTGTGGTCTTGAGGAAATATCTTGACATATTTGCCTGTTTTGCTGATTCTCTACGTAACTGCGCTACGTAGATCGCAAACCCGGCCAATTGGAAACTGACTTGGGTCAACAACAGCACGATCCTCAAGCGAAGCTATGAGATAGACAAGGACAGCAATCGAGAGCAGAAAGAAGAAATATATAATTAGAGTGTATTGAGTTAGATCTAAACGAGCACAAGACGACGCCGATAGACAAACGCAGCCCGTAAGGAATGTCGGCTCGAATCGGAGACGCTGGGGCTCCGCATGATGCATATCCATCGCAAGCGAAATAAAGTAGAAGCCAAGGATTCCTTTATTATTCATCATAGGATTGAAAAGTGCGATGTGACAAAGTCGTTGAGGCCCAAGGTGCCCACTAAGATAGAAGATTGTTCAGAGGAGGCCCTGCGAATTAATAAAAGCATAGTTCTACAGATTGGGTTCATAGCGCCGATTCCAGGTCCGGGAGTAAGGTAGACCGAGGGGACATACAAGCCCAATAGACGGGAGTTGCTACAGTTCGTGAAAGGTGTCTTGGCAATGACAATGGTGTTGAAACCATGTTTCTGGTGGGCAGAGCCTGTCTTTATTGATGAGGCATATAAAAACAGGCTTGGCTTCAGGTAAATTCACTGGCTTTTTGGTGCAGTCTGTTGCTTACAAGTTAGATGGGAGAATGGCTCGCGTCGTTCATGCTGAAAAGTGGATTAGTCTGAAAAGCAAAACACTTGGGATTCAAAGGCTATAATCCTCAGATCTCAGCCAGATGCATCGTGTGACAGGCCAACTCATTCATGACATGAAACCGCCAGACAGTGTTGCAATCCACATCAGTCCGCCATCCTCTTGACTAAGAAGCGAATTGACTGCGATGGTTGTTTAGTCAGGAATTGGAGAAATTGGAGAGAGGCCTGCATCTCGCGATTGAGCCGCCCATGTCGATGCTTGGGTCACACAAATTGGTCGCATCCTTCTGTAACCCCTTTCAAGTCTGTTGAAACGTTGTACTGTAACGAGATGATCAGTTCGCCACTTTGACAAGAGTCCCCTGAAGTGTTGACGCACCAAGAACCAACAGTGGTGAAATACATGCCTGTCCCCTTGCTGACTGACATGCCACAGATAAAGAGCTTGGTGTTTGTTAAACCGCGCAGGAAGCACTCGCTGGGAACATGGACCTTTGCTTTACCCGTATCAACTTAACCGCCCCCATCAGACTCCAAGAAGACGATTACTGTAGCCTTTGACCGACTTCCCCCTGGGGCGCCCTCTACCCCGAATCTTCCCATTAGGGCCCTGGGGAATTGGGGGAGTTGGAGAAACTAGGCGTGACTCTCGGCCCTTTCCCCACAGCAACACGCGACGGGTGCAGTCCACGCCTCTGATGACACACACTGGTCGGTCCAACTCTTGCGACCCAAAGAGAGCCGAGAAACCCCTGAGATGTGATCCGGGGCCATGGCATTTCTGGGCTGTGAACACAGACATCACGATACTCGGCATGAAAAATCTGAAGGTGAGAAGCCCATCTTGTCCACAGGGATCCAAGATGTAGACTGTGGAGCCCCTTCGCAACCACAACGACACACACGCCGTGCCATGATCATAGCCCTCAGTGCCACCCCCAAGAAGATCTGATGCGCTCCAATAATCTGTCTCGAACGAAGCAGCCTCTTTTCTGCAGCTTCTTGACGGCTTCGAGAATCAATCGGAGGAGCACTCGGAGATGTCCCGGAGCCCGGCACACGGCACAAGGCGGCTCTGCGGGCAGCCACACGTGGGCGGCTCCGACTCCTGCGCGCGCTATAAGGTGACACTGCATGAGACGGCAGGGAACCCTGTCCATGATATCATTTCCGGAATTATTCTCGCCGACTTCTTCTGTAGGTCAATTCGTTGCTCACCGTGGGCTGACCTTGATCCCTTTGAGGTGTTCCTTCCTCGTGATGTCCCAGGTGATCGATCTGGGAATGAGGTGGTGGGCAGGTACCTAATTACCACTGGGGTACCTGACGGGGCTGACTGAGGCGGCTTCAACTTCCACCAGGCAGCGACAAAGACTTCACATCATCTTCCAGAAACATCACCAAACCCTCAACCATGAACCCCTGCCCTGGGCACCATGTTCCCTCCCGCGACTTTTACCGGTAGCATTGCCGGCTGGGCGCCCGCCTTGGCTCGCAGCAGTTGGTTCGGGCCAAGTCATGAGGCTCGCCGATGAACCCAACACGCCATCCCACGACTCGAAGCCGCTATCTAAGCGTGGTAACCAAGGAGGGCGATCCTGGGGACCCCGTCCATACCTCCATCCTCCACCATTTGTGGTGCCCTGAGGCTAACGTCGACCGAAAACTGTGGATGACGTTTGAGACGACTTGGCCGGCCCCATTCATTGCTTCGATGTTATACGTGCGCTTCTACATGCGCTCCACGCCTGTTTGTCCAAGCTGCGACCCTTGGAGTAGTTGGGATGTCGACAAGTCTTTATAAGAACCAAGAGATACGGCGAGAGGGACAGCATTTTGGGACGGCATCATCACCAATCTTCCTCTTCTTTGATCGAGTCTTTGAGTCTCTGGCTAGGAGACTAATTCTTCACTATGTATCAGATTTGGAACATCTACGGTAAGGTAATCCCCATCATGACTTTGCCAATCAACTTGACTAACACGCCCCTTCAGCGCTTGCCGCCATTGGCACCATTGGCGGTATGCTCTTTGGCTTCG
Source organism: Fusarium oligoseptatum (assembly GCA_003946995.1). Classification (NCBI taxonomy): domain Eukaryota; kingdom Fungi; phylum Ascomycota; class Sordariomycetes; order Hypocreales; family Nectriaceae; genus Fusarium; species Fusarium oligoseptatum. Next base: position 53,104 of record NKCK01000014.1, read on the forward strand.
ATATCAGCTCCATGAGCGCATGGATCGGCTCGGACCAGTATCGCGATTACTTTAACGACCCTGGATCGACTGAGCAGGGCGGCATCACTGCCTCCATGTCTGCCGGTTCCTTTATCGGCGCATTGCTTGCTGGTGTTCTTGCTGACCGACTCGGCCGACGATATGCTATCATGATTGCTTGTGGTTTCTGGATCGCCGGTGCTGTACTTCAGTGCTCAGCCCAGAACGTTGGGCACCTCATTGTGGGCCGTATCGTTAGCGGTCTTGCAGTTGGTATCACCAGTTCTCAGGTTCTTGTGTACCTCGCCGAGCTTGCACCCTCCGACATCCGTGGTCGCGTTGTCGGTATCCAACAGTGGTCCATTGAGTGGGGTAAGTCCTTGACTCTAGAATCAGCAAGCACCCCGACTAACAACGACAGGTATTCTTATCATGTACCTGATCTCGTATGGCTGCTCCATCAACGTTGACGGGCCCGCGGCCTTCCGTATTGCTTGGGGCATCCAAGCCATCCCCGGCTTCATCTTGTTGGGTGGTCTCTTCTTCTTCCCTGAGTCCCCTCGATGGCTTGCGCAGCACGACCGCTGGGAGGAGGCACACTTCAACCTTGCTCACCTGCACGCCGACGGTGACCTCGACAGCCCCGTCGTCTTGGCTGAGATGGAGGAGGTCCGCGAGGCTGTTCGCATTGCCCGAGAGTCCAAGGATATTGGATACCTTGGTCTCTTTGCCCCCGGTGTGTGGAAACGCACAATGGTTGGTGTCAGCGTACAGATCTGGCAGCAACTGCTGTAAGTCTGGTCCTCGACGAAGCTCTGTTAACATGCTAACCTAGTCTCAGGGGCGGCAACGTCATGCTATACTACCTTGTGTACATCTTCAACATGGCTGGAATGGTAATTGATGCCGACATTTGAATAAGAACACTGACTAACCTGGCAAACAGACTGGCAACGTTGCTCTGACATCATCCATCATCCAGTATGTCATCTTCCTCGTGACAACCGGTATCGTCCTGCCCTTCATCGACCGCCTTGGCCGTAGATGGCTTCTCATCATCGGTGCTGTCGTCTGTGGTGTTCTCCACTTCACCAGCGGAGCTGTTATGGCTGTCCACGGTTACCCCGTAGACAATGTCGATGGTAAGTTCATTGATATGCTCCATACTCCAGTAGCTGACATGGTATCAAGGCAATGAAATTCTCAAGTGGGCTATCCAGGGCAAGCCTGCCAAGGCCGTCATTGCTCTGGCCTACATCTTTGTTGGAGTTTACGGTCTCACCTGGGCTCCCGTTGCGTGGATCTACGCCAGTGAGGTTTTCCCTCTCAAGTATCGTGCCAAGGGTGTCAGTCTCGCGGCTGCTGGAAACTGGGTGTAAGTCGCTTCAAAAGAGTTCGGCCGTGCAACACTGACCTAAGTAGCTTCAACCTCGCCCTCGCCTTCTTCGTCCCCCCCTCCTTCACGAACATCAAGTGGCAGACGTACATGATCTTTGGCACCTTTTGTATTGCCATGACTTTCCATGCCTTCTTCTGCTACCCTGAGACATCGCGCAAGACCCTGGAGGAGGTTGATCTCCTGTTTGACGGAAACGTCCCTGCCTGGCGCAGCACGGTCGCGAGCGGAGGATTCGATGAGAAGGTTGAGGAGGCCAAGCGCACTGGCGCCCTTAAGGGAGGGGATGATGACGAGGAGAAGACGGCTCACGCCGAGACTGCCTAATGTTAGCAATGTTTGAGGTTTGATATTGTTTTTAAAGAGTGGCCATGCCATCCATGTCAAGCGTATTTACTGCACAACTCTAGAGTTATACTGTACAAGCAGTGCCAACTAGCGACGTGTTCTAGATGAGATAGAGTTCGTTGAGGCTGAGCGCTGAGCGTAGAAGCATCTACAGAGCATATTTTGATATTGACTTTTGCGTTGAAAGGCATTGGGCATGCAGGCGTGATGGTTTGATTGTATTCAAAACTATACATCTCTTGCTGGGTTGCCTTGATCGCAGCCAAAACTCTCTTTGACGTCACACAGCTGCCCACCGTAATTGTCCCGCACTGTAAAGTAGGTGCTGTGCTGCCAGCCCCAACACAAGTTTTAGGCGCTGTTGGTGATGGTGATCCACTGCAAGCCGGTGAGAGGAGTGCCGTCACACAAACCTTATTCTCCTCCGAACACGCACACCAAACAATCACGGCTCTCTTCTTCATAATCTTTAACTCTCCAAAATTTAAGAGGTTATGCTTTCTTCTCTCTTATAAATAAACCGTCGCCCCTATCTCCCTCTCCTTACTTCCACGGCTTCCTCTCCCCACTCCCGCGGCTTCCTCTCCTCAATTCTACGGCTTCCTCTCCTCACTCCCGCGGCTTCCTCTCCTCACTCCCCAACTCAACTCTCCTCTTGAACCGCTCAAGTCGGGTCCTCGCGGGCTCTATCTTCATCACGATGCCGTCCCCATCCTCTGGCAATCGTCCCCTCTCTGACCAGGAGCTCATCGCCTCGTTCACCGAGAGAGAGCGCATGTTTTACGATTGGTACTTCCGCACAGAGGAAGAGCGTGACAAGATCGACATGTGTAGCATGGCTTACACCCTCTTCCTCAGAAAGTCCTGGCCCAACCCGCAAGATCTCGACGATTACTTCAAATGGTCCAGGAAGTGGTTTGGCCGACACATGGTCAGGGCACGATACCGCATGTCCGACGAGGAGATCTTTGATGGAGTTCGAGGAACCAACTTTGCCAGCAGTCAAGACCTGGCTAAACATTGCTGGACCATGGAGATGTCCAACAACCCTCTGCTCGTCCTGGGCTCAGCCAGACTCCGAGGCAGCATTACTGGCTTTGCTGTCCAGCCCGACTCGACCTTTCTCTGGCCAACCTTTGACTATCCGGACGAGCCTGGCTTGATGCACGAAAGTCTTCTTGCCATTAACTTCGACGTTCCTATCAATCTGTCGGGGCTTCCGAAAACCTTGGCTCGACGTGTCGACCAGACCTTTGTGTCTCACAATGATCGATTGGTGCCGGATTCTACCCAATTTCATCCCAGCCCGATCCCGACCAACTTTGTCTTTGCGCAACTCGGAGAGCTCTGCGTCTTTACCGGAGACTGGGAGGCGGCGAGCAGCGATAGTGGTGACGACGACGATGATGGAGCATGGGAGCCCACTGGCTTCGGGGTGGTCGTTGAAGTTCAAAGCAATGGTCAGCCCAAATGCCTCTGGGCCATCTACAATTGCATGCCGCCGCGAGAAGACCTGGAAGACGAACCATGCGACTTCGACATCAACACACAGCGAAAACATCGAGGCATCGAGCAAGGTGATGTCTCCATCTTCAACGACCCCAAGACGAACCCATGCTTCGCCATGAAAATCACCAACGACTTGCAAGATTTTGGGCCCTCGAAGGAACTCAACTTCCAGGTCGTTTGCAAGCGAGAGATGCAGATCGTTCGCGCCAAGGTCTGGGAATATGGTGATGGTCGCCTTGCTGTTGTCCCAGAGCGTGTGGCTAGCAAGAAGTGAATGTTGGTCGTTCATCTAGTGAGTCCAAGCAAGCACCCTGGTTATCAACAGAGAGACTAACAACTCTAGGATGAAGGGGAGGTATATTCTCTCACCATCTCCGACCTGGTTATCGAATATGGATCCCCGAAAGCCTTGCCGTTGATGAACAACAAGAAACAAGGCATGGCGTTGCGGATAAGGAAAAAGAGGGCGGCTATGAAACGACCCTGACATGAGCCAGGGGGCTATGAGGCCCCCTATGTGAGCTCGGAACTGATGTTTTGCTTTTTACCTCTGGGATTTCTTTTGTCTTTTTCCTTATTCTCTACCCTGAGCAATTCGCTCCTGTAGCTCCGTAGTTTACTTAGGTATTCTCCGTAGAGCCTCAAAACACAATAGACGGTTGGCACAATACTGGATCAAGACTGCTGTGAAATTTATACATGAAGATAAAAGCTCCCACGCTAGAACGCCCACTGGTAGTTGGCTACATGGTATCAGTGCTATGTACAAAAGCCCGAAGAGACTCGAGGTCAAGGCAGCCAGCTACCCGACCATATCCTACACGTGAATCCCAGCCGCCCAACTACGAGAATCTCCCTTTTACGCCAATTTTTATCTTCCCTTTTTAAAAGTTGGAGTCGGCCTCGTACTTGGCGCCAGCCTCAACGCCGACACCGCTCACAGTGACAGTCTTGCCAGTCTTGCTAGTAATCTTGACATCGACAGAGTCGACACCGAAACCAGCAGAGTTCTCAAAGAAGTTGTAGTCCTTGCGCTCAGTCTCCTGCCAGGTGCTGCCGCCGTCGGTGCTGACCTCGAGCTTGGAGACGGGCTCGTTGGAGTTGACGACCTGGATGGAGAACCAGTGCTGAGAGGTTCCCTCCTTGTTGTGAAGGTAGAGAGGGGTGGTGATGCCGCAGGTTACGAACTTGTATGATGTCTCGACGATGCCGTCGGTGCCGCCGACTGCGGTGAAGGCGTCGGGGAAGAGATCGAGGTGACCCTCCTCGCATTCAGGGCACTGGTCGACGATCTGAAGGAGGAATTAGTATGAGAGTTTTCGTGTAATAGGTGGAAGTGTGTTTCTTACCATGGCCGTGATGGTACCGCTGGGACCAGTGACTTCAATGCAAGCACCACAAGAGGCAGCATTGTTCCAGACGGCGCCAGAGAAGGCAGTTCCGTAGATGCCGGAGGGGAGAGTGTAGGTGGTGAACATGCAGTTTCCACCGGAGAGGTTACCACCGTAAAAGGTAGAAGAGCCAGTCTTGGCCTCGCCGCCGAGATCCTCGGAAGTACCGGAACCAGAGTCAGATCCGGAGTCAGTCTCGGGGACGGAGCTGGCGCTGGGAGTGGTGGGAGCCACAGAGGTGACGAGGGTGGTCTTGGGGGTAGTGTCCGAGACGACGGGGCTGTCATCCTGCTCATCGGAAGAGGGCTGCTCGACGACTGCGGGCTGGGAGACAACAGCCTCGGGGACGGCAGTGGTGCTCACGATGATGGCTCCGTTGTTGTTATCGGGAACCTCAATGGTAGCCGGCTGAGTGTTGACGGGAGCCTCGAGGGTAGGCTGGGAAGAGTGAGAGTGTCGAACCTTGCAGGCTCGGCCCATGACAGCCGGGGCGGCGAGAAGGATGGGGATGAGGAACTTCATGGTGATTCGACTTAAAGGAGGTGTGATATAGGTGAATTTTTCTTTCGATCCTGGTACTAGCCAAGGGATTCAGCGCACACACGAGAAAAAACAGGTACACGAATAGATGTAGTTTCAAAAGAGTGGTCAAGTAGAGAGGTCGTCAAGAGCTCTCGACTTTAGAAAAGAGTGACTGGTGAATGAAGGACAACACTGAAGAGTTGAAGAAGAAAAGTCGGAAGAATCGGGGGATGTCTCGTCTTCTTCAACTCATCCTTTTTATTACCAAAGTAACATAACCCCCCTGCACAGAATCCAATCTCGCTCATGTCAAGTACTGAGGCCATTCTGATAGGGCTGACACAGGTTCATGATCCCTCCAATTTCAGGAACCCGCACCTGTCAGACGAGGGTGCAGGGTTTGTATGCCAGGGGTTCTCGATGTGACAGAAAACGGTGGCCCCGGCCGGAAGTGGGAAGTAAAGTCCGTCCGTGGCTCGAGACATCGAGTGTTGATAGGATGACTCGTCATCAGATTTTTTTCTTAAATCTGGAAAAAAATACGGGATATTAATTTGGGGCACAGCATACCCTGACCGAGGTTAGAGTTTTAAAAAAAAAATGTCGGTTATAAATGAATGATATATTATCGTTACATCGTCTGAGGGAGTTTTGCGCAAGTTTTTATTTGTTACCGATTCATTATATATTCGTCACTCTCTCTCCCCTCTGGAATTGTTTTGGCGTGAAACGTGGACCTCTTGTTGTCGATCTGTAAACGCCAAGATTTTGAGCTCGTTTTTACCTGGACGGAGATCATGTCATGTCTTGGCTCATATAGGTCAAGGGTACAGTTTCGTCTAGTTTCGAGGTTGGATGATTGTCATCTATGTGTTGTTCGTTTGTCGGTATATTCGAGAAGCAAATGTTTTGGGTTTGAGGTTGTATCGTATGTTGCTCGACAGAGGATGCCTCAAGATTAGTCGTGGTATTCGACTTCTTTTCCCCCGGAAAAACTATTGGGTTTGCTATTGTTCGAGATACTCCATCTCCTATTCTTCAACGATCATCCCTCGACCTTAGACATCACACCTTGAAGTTAATGTCTAGTGTTGATCGCCTTGGCCACCTGGCAGATATGTGAGGCTACGTCACGCAGGATTATGCATAGTGAACTGTCCCCAGAAAGCATTGACGTTGACACCAACATTGCCTCGTGTATATACACCCCTTATGCACCACCTCCAATAAATGCATTCCAGTTGGTGCCTTGCAGAGTGAACCAACCCCTCTAGCATGCACATCATGGGCCGTTATCCGACTCGCCTCCGATAGAGTGAGTACCTTTCAGGCCATCTTATACCCCTGTCCATGTTCCTTGTTACACGGATGTGACGGGTCCGCGAGCCATGCTTGAGGCCAACTACCCACATACCTCAGGGTGGGTGCCTTTGACAGTAGCCTGCAACTTGAACTGGACTATTCAACGCATGCTTATTCCTGTACATGCATCTCAACACAAGAATCATATAGTAAAAGGATCTAGCGGATGTGTTGGAACAAGGGTTGAGTAATTGGTCAGCAAGACAGATGGAAATCTCGGAATGACAACCTTGGTAGTATGCACGATACCCAAACCGGCATGTCAAATATCGGTTCCCATCATCTAATGCGCTTCAGAGGCACAGACATATCATGTACGAGCTGGGAACACTATCACATCCTCGTTGACCAGTCAAAACTCAAAGCCCCTGAAACCTGCATCTCGCCAGTCATCAACTTTATTTCTATTAATTCAACATCAAGTTTTTTCTCGCTGAATTGTATCTCGCGCAAATCTGTATGCCAAACAAGATTCATCGTGAAACGGCTTGCGATTTGATCAAACCCCGTCGCTCAGCAGCGTTCTAATTCCCATCTATGAACCCAAGGCAACGAAAGAAAGAAGGAGGGGGAATCAACGTCTAAACCTCCTTGGTTCTAAGCTCCTCGGGGAGGAGAGCGACCTTTTCGTTGAAGAGCTTCTCGGCATCAGCCCACACGCGGGAAGTCTTGCGCTCGTTAAGAGTCAGGAGAGACTCCTTGAGACCCTCGCTAAAGGCCTCGCTGGCCTCACGGGGGAGCATCGAGGGGAGGTGGTCGATGCTGATGACGGACAGAGGGCTGGTGTTCTGGTCGTCCTTGACGACGACGGGGACGGTGGGGTCGTCAAAGGTGGTGTTGATGGAGTAGATGGGGATGGGGTTGTGAGGGTTGGTGGTGTCGCAGGAGACGTCGATGACCACGCTCAGCTTGCGGCCGGGTTGAGAGAGGAGCTCGTCGTTGACGAAGGGAGGGATGGGCTTGGAGAGGTAGATCTGTCGCCAGTTAGCTTTCTGTGTCCTTGCAACTTTCGCAGTGACAGATGGATTCTTACGGCGTTGAGGAAGATATCATGCTGGGCAATCTCCTCGTAGGGACCGTTTCGGTCCTGGGTCTCCTGGATATCCCAACGGGTAATGTTCTCCTCAGGAATACCGGCCTTGACAAACAGGTCAACGGCACCCTTGCCACATCGACCAAGAGCACCAAGAACCATGGCAGTAGGCTTGCGGCCCAACGACTTCTCTACAGATGCGAGGTCCTCGCTGATCTGGCTCACGAGCTCCTCCTCGTTGAGGTAGTATCCACGGCCATCAGTGAAAGTACCCACAGAGGGAAGCTTCTCGCCGGGATGTGTGAGCTGCCAGGAGAGGGTCTTGACACCCAAAGCCGCGCCAGTGAAGCCAGCGTGGAAGCCAAATGCCGAGCTATTATTGGTCAGTTTGGGGTTATAAACTTGGCTGTAGAGTCAATATTGCAAAGTTAACCTGCTTCCCATCTCCTAGAGACGGAGCGAGGTGTAGGGTGAGAAGTTCCGTGAGGGTTGCCAATGTCAACCACGCTTAAAGGAACCCACCCTGTGGGGATTTTCGAGACCATTACAATCGGCCATGGCGTCATGTAACTGCCCAAGCTTGACTTCAAAGCCTTTGGCAGGATCCTTGCATGCCGCTGTCTTTAAGTTGGCCTCCTCGATGAGCGCAAACCTGTTCTGCTCCCAAGCGCCCGCCCTCTCTTGGCATGAAAGCCAAGGCATACAGGCTAGGGATCCTCAGAGATAGAGGTTTCTCTGCCCCCATCGTAGAGACAAACTTGGTTTCTCTTCTCGAAAAGGGACTTCCCGTCTCAAGACGTATAGAGAATTGGGGGCAGGGGTAGAGACAACTTCAACACCAGAACGGCATCAAACCCAGTGAAAATATCACAATTAGAAGACACTTACACTCTCCGACCCTCGCTGTCCACCAAGAATTCTAGGTCATAGAGGACAGAGTCGCCACGAGGGAATCTGCTCAAAACCTTCTCCCATCCACCTTGGTTCTGCAGAGTGTTAGCTGAGTGGAGGTGTAGTCGAAATCGGAGGTCGGACCTTGTAGCAGTGGGCGAATGACTGAATCAAGTTAGCAAGAAGCACCAAAAACAATCCGTGAAGTTTAGCGCACAATGTGGTCGTTCTTAAGAGGGAAATCCTCCTCAGGGATCTCCTTGAGGCCAAGGATCAGAGTTCCAGCAGGGGCATCGGGCCACGAGCCGCCAGGGATGAGAGAGGCGCCGGCAGCCTCATACTCAGAGTCTTCGAAGATTCGCTTAAAGTTGGGGTCGGTGGAGGATCGCTCGACGGTCACAGGGTAGCCGGCATCCACCAGAGTCTTGATGACGGCGGGGGAGAAAGAGCGGTGCTCGAGGGGCTTCTCCTCGGCACGGAGAAGGATGGCTGGGTATTCAGACATGCTTGCGACTGTGATTCAAAGCTTCGGAAGCTGTTAGAAACTTGAATTGAGTTGTTGCGATCGATTCGCGAGGACGAGGTTCGGAGAAGGACAAGTTGAGGGTATCACGGAGGGGCAGAAACTAAAAGACGGAGGGGTAGAAGCGAGGAACAGCTCAATTGAAGCGGGTGAAAAGAGTGAAGAGGAGGGAAAAAAGAAGGAGGACTCACAGATGGAAGAGGCAGAGCTTTTGTATACACGTAAAGTCGAATGATTCTGTGCCTGCCAAGCTCGATACCAGGTTATGTGTTGAGTCACAAAAAAAAGTGTCTATGGGATGCGATGCGGGATCGGCCTCGAGAACCCCCGGCGAAAAATGGCCCCGCTCCCGCTCCCCTGGCCTTGAACCCCGCGGTGGGGGTGTTTCCTTTTTTGGTTTAGCTTGGGGTGCAGCAATTAATCTAGATTCCGTGCCTACTCCATGCTCCTTACATGATCTCATCAAGATTCGCTCCTAGCGATACAAATACCCAACTCAAACTCCTTGAAAGAACCTCCAAAACTCCTCGCTATGGCTTCACCACATGATTCACAATAGGCTTGAACGAGTTGTATATCTCCCCGTCACCGCCCCCAGCACGACAAAGAGCCGGCCGCACAGTGAACCTGTCACTTCCAATGGGCCCATTACTCGTCGCAAACCTGATTCGACCTGGCCTTGGCTCGGTGCCATGCTTGTCCGGTGGGTAGTACGCTAAGTACCACTTCGTCTGGCCCGAGAACAGCCGGTCGAGAGACGCGGCATTGCGCACAATGCTTAGCAGGGCTTTGTGATAGAGCGTGTCTTTGGCGGCTGCGGGTGAGAGAAGATCTCCTAGTGCACAACCAAGGACGTCCATTATCCTGTTCACTCGCGTCTCTGCCATTTCTTGCAAGCCCGCCATGTGGAAGAGGTTCGTACTCAGAGCCTTCCAATGGTGGTAGAGACGTTGGAATCGTTCATCCTCCGGTTCAAGCCTCTCCATGAGAGCGCTACCTATGAACAATCATAAGTATGAGGATGTTTGACAAAATACACAATGTACATACCTAACTCGGAGAGAAGCTCGCCGTACCGACCACCCCAAGCGATGGGCGCTTCGTTGGTGGAGCTTCCAAAGATTGTCCGACACAGCAACTTCCATATCAGGGCTTCTATCAACCAGCGCACATGCTTCGAGTCGGCCGCGATCTTCTTGTAACTGGGGGCGATCTCTTTAAGTTTCCTCTTGTTTGTCGCCATCCATTTTTCTCTATTCTTCCGGTCCGCATTCTTGAGGTACCCCCTGACAAAGTTGTGGATCTCATGAGCTAGGTCGTTCCAGCCGTTGATGAGCTCTTCTTCTGATCGCAGAAGTACCAGAGCAGGCGGGATATCTGCTGCCTTGGCTTCTGCATCAGCCGCCTTCTTTTGCATGATTGCTAGACTCTCTTCCTTCTGCTGGAGCTCGTTCTTTAGGTGTTGTATCAGCTCATCCTTGTCGTCGAGCTGTTGTTGGGGCTCGCTCAGATTCTTGTCTGTATCTTCAGTCTCCATCTGGATGTCGAATGTGACGGACTTGACAGGCCCCAACTTCGGGGGAGGCGCTTGGTCATCCTCATCTTCAACCATCGCGTTTATCTGGCTGATGACAGGATCGCTATGATTCGGAGATGCAAGAATTCTGGCGGTAGTCTCGTCGTCAATTTCCTCGTCGGTCTTATCGGTCTTCCCAGCCGCTGTTGTCGGGGGATTCCTCTCGCCGGGCCCTGGGATGGGTTCACCCTGCCAGTGTCGACGTTTGGAGGGTGGATGTGCGAATGAGCTCCTCCGCCTTGGGCGGCCACCCCTATGCGGCTTGTTCGGATCTCTGGGTCCATTTATTGGGGGATCGATATGTATCTGAGGGTCGTATTTGGTGTTGGCTTTGTTGTTATACTTCCTCGCAACATTTGTTGCATTTCTGAATATCGATCTAAATATCGACGGCTTGCGGTTGGGTTCAGCAGATTGCGACCGCACTCTGCTGGGCGCTGCTTTGGAAATGCGTTCTCTTCCTGGTCTGTCGTGTTGTTGAGGTGGTTGAGGTTGCGACGCCCCAGGGCTCGTTGGAGGTGAGCCACGAGTGGACTCGGGTTCGGGAGGCTGCTTGTTCACATCAACTCTGCTTGTGGTCCTCATGTTGATCTTATCCATGCTGCTGCTGCTCGGGCGCCGAAAGCCCTAGCGTCTTTCTCATCAAGAGCTCAGCCTCGGAGGCTTCCATGCCATGACTCCCGAAGGTCGATGCGAACTAAGTTGGAGATGGGTCGCCATGGTGCGCCAAAACGCAGCCCAACCAGGTTCTCTCGGCAGGGCGGACGAGGGTGCATGGCTGAGCTGGATCAATGTGGCAGCTCAGTCGGCAGTCACACATGGGCCTAATCAACAACAGGCTGCCCAATTCCGGCTCTCTTATTGCTGGATTTGGATGCACCTAGCCGTGGGCGATATGACGGATTATGCACCTGGTCAGCTGTGGCTGCTGTGAACGAATCAACACCAAGACATGCGCCAGGGTCGTGACAAGCTGTCGTCGCATTCATCCTCATCCAGTTGCACAGAAACACAAGACACCAAGTCAACTCCCTCAACCTACCTACCAAAACAACACGGGAATGGCTCTCATACAAAACTGCAACAAGTAGGTGAGGGCGGTTCTCGTGTTTTTTGTAACGCTGAGGCCTACCAAGTTGTCAGCGCAAGAGAAGGAGAGTCGCCCAAGCCGCCAGCCAGGAATATGTGCTACCACGGTGTCATTCCCAGCATGATCACGGCATAGGCGCAGGACTGTACTCACATTTGGCCTATAACCTATCACCTGCGTGACTCGTCTCAGTTGCTCGCCAATCAACATCCGAATACCAATATACGACTTGTCAAAGAAGAATCTCGTCTCTTCGCTGTTGCACGTCAGCCAGGCCCAATTCCAATTTCCAAGCCCTCAATATTTTCTCTCATCCGATTCCAAGCGCTGAAAGCTTTGATAGGCACATTGAAAGAAATCGGGCTGCTTAGACTGGCCTTGGCCGACTCCGTCAAGATGCTCGTCGTTCCCACATGGGTGATGCCGCCAGACGAGAACAAACTCACTAATACCATGGGCTAGACCGACCTTCAGTTGGAGCACCCCGGGAGATTCGCTTTTGGCTCATGCTCAACACTGACGCTGAACCATGGAGGAGATGTAGACAAACTATATCGCCACGGGCAAACTCTGGGCAGGCTGGGGACCCGAGTTAGACGACGAGAGCAAGGCAGACTAGAAGAACTACGTAGGAGACTTGTCTTATATGGGATCGACGAACCTCCCAGGAAATCACAAGATGTCGCGTCCGGGCACGACCTTCTTCGCCAACTCGTGGGTCGCTTGGACTCTCATGAAGATCATATACAGAGAAGACAAGCGCATCTTATCGATGAAAATTTTTGTAGATTATCTCTAGATAAAGACGAGCGTCAAGATCAAGGACCTCGGGCGCGACGAATAGACGAGGTCCCACCCACATGCATGCATCTTCTCAATCAGATACAGCCGCGAATCCGAACCCCAGATGAAGCAAAAGCACAAAGGTTCTCTATCATATTTAGTGTTGCTAAGATAAGCCAGCCCATAGAGCAGTGGAAGCGTATAAACGATCCTTTCTGATGGGTGAAGTAAATATGACGACCTCACTCTGGCTATGACATTTGAGGGGAGCCAGCCAAAGTCGTCTGCGAGTGGGGGCAAATACGGAAGTGCAGAATGTTCAGATAAATTGCATGGACTGAAATGGTTCATATGATGGTTGAACTGATGATATATTGACGGGAGCATTCTTTTTAACATGGTGTTGTTGGCGCTTAAGGGCTACCAGGTTTGCCGAGCTTGCAGTGTGTGCTACTCATGACTACCGAGTTAATTGACTATGGCCATCATATCAAGAATGTTCTAGAAAAGACAATACATCTCTTCTTATTCTTTTATCCTTCTTTTCCCTCGTTAGCTACCCTATGAAATGAACAGCCAATAGTTTTTATTCAAGTGTCTCATTCTTTCTTGACCCTCAAACCAACAAGACTTCGGCATCCATGTTCGTCAGCATTCCTAAACCCACGAACCAACAAGGGGAAAATGATGCGTTCATCGATTCGATTCGCGTTCCTGAGACAACAAGGTCAAAACAAACTTCGATCCCGCCAGCCTTTGGTTCCGGAGCTAATGTCGATCTCGGCAAGCTCCCCCAGTAGAGCTATTTTTCTATGACGCGGTGATGGTCAGGGGAACTGTCATGACGACACGGAAAACAGCCATTGTAAGAAGTCTTTAAATCTGCGATGGCTTGTTCAAGTCGAGCCAAGAGAAATTGCCCAATTAGTCTATACAACTCGACTTTAACCACCTCAATCATAGGCATCACTCAACCAACAAAATGAAGGACAAAGACCAAGTCATCCAAGAGTTCAATGAGCTCGTCAACATGACGCCCTCTGAGTTGGAAAAGTGGCTCAAGTCGGACGATTCCAACAGTGCAGGGTGGCCAAAGGAGGACGAGAACGGCGAAACGGTCGGACATGACAGTGGACGCAAGATTGTTGAAATTCTCAAGGAGAATCCGGAAAAGGAAGTTGAGAAGTACACGGACGAGCAGGTTGAGCATATGCGCAAGGTTGTTTCCTACTGGTAGGGGTATCCTTTGCAATCTGGTGAAGGCAATACTAATGTGGGTGTAGTAAGCGTCATCTTGCTCAAGAGACAAAGAGCAACAGCGAAAAGTCGGCCGAGGAAGTTAAAAAGACAAAGTCGTACGCATCGCTCAAGAACTGGGGTCACGATTTCCTCAAGGCTCGTGGGAATCATGACGATGAGAAGGAAGACGACGATGACAAGCAGGCTGGTGACAAGCGAAAGACGACTCAAAGTCAGTCTGGACCAAACAAGAAGAGGGAGACTGCAAAGGGAGAGGTAGAGACCAAGGACGAGGAAGAGGAAGAGGAGATAAGTGAAGAGGATGCGGATGAGCCGAAGGAATCCAAGACGTCCAACGGCAAGTTAAAGAATGAAAAGACATCAGATGACAAGGATGAGTCGACTCCAAAGAAGGGACCTAAGAAGGGCGAGACTGTTAGCTGGAAGTGGGGACAAGGGGAGCCAGAGGGCAAGGTGCTGGATGTCAAGGCTGAAGAGTAAGATGCCCCCGACATGGTTGATGGTTTGTGGGACTGACTAAGAACAGAACTTCGATCAAGACAAAGAAAGGGAATGAGGTTACGAGGAAGGGAGAGGAAGAGGATCCGGCAGTTGTAATTGATACGGGGAAGAACAAGGCCATCAAGAAGAGTCATGAGTTGAAGGAGAAATAAGACGAGTGTTAGAGATAGGAGCGATTCAACATCAGCTAGATCTTTCACGAAACACCACATCTCTTATCCCTTGACGCCCATAATCAGCATTCGTATCACTTGCAGCAAAAATGTTAGACGTCAAAAATGAGCGAAGAGAGCAAAAAAAGAATTTTTATAGGAAAAGCCCGATGCGGGGGTCGAACCCGCAACCTTGAGATCGTGTACTCTGAGTAAGAGTCTCACGCTCTACCGATTGAGCTAACCGGGCGTCTTCGCCCGGGCATCAAGCCCGTCGTGAGATGGTGTTGGAGGAAGGAGCGAGTAAGCTGTATTATACCTGGCTGTTTCTCTTGATCGAGACGTGCCGGATAAGCACAAGGTAGGTAGGTTTGCTTGTGACGCCACTGCATTGTACACAGCTGCACCAGATTCGAAGCTTGAGTCGAGTAACAGTTCCGTTGCTTTGGGCAACCAATACTTGGCAACACTTACTTACACAGTCATTGCGTCTCTATCATGGGATAACACTCTAATAATCTTTAATAAACAAATCATGTTCAATCGCTTTGACTCTCAAAACAACAAAACATCCTCCTCTGTAGGGTAACTTTGAAAAGCTTACCGTCAGCGGGGTTGCGACGCGTCCATCCATTGTGGGCCACTGAAGCGGGCGCTGAAAAGGTGAGGTGCGGGTGTGGGGGATTTGCACCGCCCGCCCATTGTTTCATGATGGATGTCGGTTCGCTTTGGTTGGAGACGAGAGCCGAGAGCGGGCGGCGCAGCTGAAAGGAAGCTTGCTTTGCTATCGTCAACACAAACTCTACTCTCTCCTCTTTCTTCGCTAGAGACGCTTCTCCTCCCCCCGGCGGTCTCTCTCTCTCTCTTTTCTCTTTTTCTTTCATTTCATCATTCTTTGATACACATTTGTTTCTCATCAGTATATCGCGCCTTTCGTTCCACCTCCCCCGCTTGCGTCACTCGCGATATGCTCTCTGCGCTGCCTTCTCGACCGCCATGACAAGACATCCTCCATCATGTGAGAAGCTCAGTATGCGATAGACAAACAAATAATTTAACCAGAAATCACTCCCAGGATTGAGCCGTCGATCCGTGTCCGCCGCGCAATCCATGCCAACGATGCCACCCTCCTCCGTCGAATCCTCAAGAACCATCCCTCTCTGCTCCTCAACCCAGACTCGTCGCCCTCGGGCCTCTCCAATTCAAACATGCACCTGGCAGCTCAGCTAGGACATCGCGAGATATGCGAAGTTCTTCTAGAGTTCGGTCATGAAGATCCGTGCCCGGCACTCAATGAGAGCCATCAGACGGCGCTGATGCTTGCTGCGGCTGCTGGACACACAGAGGTGGTGCACCTCCTCTGCGAGCACGACAAGACTTGTATCCTCCGTCGCGATATCCGAGGTCGAGATGCTGTCATGGAGGCTAGTCTTGGCGGCCACGATACCATCCTCCAGCTCCTCCTCACGTACGTCCCAGGCGGACCCTACGATGCCGTCCGTCGCTCCGACGTCGAGGGAAACACGGCGCTGCACTTTGCAAGCGGGAACGGGAACCTGCTTGTTCTGCGGACGCTGCTGGCGGCGGGCGCAGACATGCACAAGCGCAACATCTGGAACTGGACTCCGGCAGCCTACAGCGCGACGGTCCAGGCCGAGGTCTACCTCAAGGGTTTGGTGAATGAGGTCGGGAAGCGACAGCAGCAGAAGAGGGAGATTGAGACGGCTAAGAAGGGAGCTGGACTTAGAGTCGTTGAACCTACGAGTGATGATGAATGAGGCATTTGGAAGGGAGGGAGGAAGTGGTGATGATTTGACAAGATGCGATGTCATGGTTTCACCGACGCTGGGCTGAAGTGTACACAACGCATTCTTGATTCACGGGTTTTTTTTGTCAACAGCTGCGATTCACTATAGTTTTTCTTGTGTTACTATATCACGACCTCCTTTTTTTTTTCTTGGTCACTCAGCAGGCACGGAGTTTAGTCTGAATTGATGCTTTATCTTTGATTCCCAACTTGCTTACCCACTGTAGCGACTTACGCGGGTCGAGAAATACACGAGACACCAGAATATCAGCTAAGGATAGATGAAGATAAGGTCAAGCTTCAAAGCTTCTTTATCTGTTTACTATGCCTAGGTACTCCGTACTCTATTTACTATCTTTAGAGGAGAATAAGCTGAAGGGTTTATGCCAGTGTCTCATTTTCCTTGCCCTGCGTGCCACTGTACAGTATCAGCCAGTTGAGCTTGTGACGCTTACGGTCTTGAATCAGTGTCTCAACCAGTCAATTAACAACAAGGCCATCCCCAGTAAAGACACCCCACTGATCTCATGCACAATTACAGATGCAGGCTCATTGTTTCAAGGAACCAAGCTTTCACAGGCTCTGACAGGCCGACGGGGACACTTCTTTGAGCCTCACCCATCCACAGTCTTTTTTCACCCGGTCAAGTGATGGAGGGCGGGCTGCGTGCCATGCTCATGTGTGACGCACCATGGTACCGGTTCGCCCGCGTATCACGGCAGATAATGACATCGGGGACCAGTGCCACGCGCTCGGCTCTACCCTCTTGAGACTCTTGTTAGCCCCTTCGTCCCCCTCCCTTATGCCCTCCTTCTTGACGTAATGGCTGCTGAATCACTTGTAGTTTATGGGCTTGTCTCGACCCCCAAAAGACAGACACTCACCACCTTGAACCCGTCTCGACTTCTTTTCCGACTTGAATCATGGTTCAACATTCGTTACTTGATCATGGTCCATTCCTCTGCCTCAGCCAACTATATATTCCACAGCCTCGTCTTACTGGTCTCCTGCTTCTCCTCGTGAGCGCTCATCAGCCCTTCTCAGCTCTTCACCTCAGCCTCTCTTCTGCCTCAGATCTTCCTCCATGTCCAGCGACGCCTCCTCCTCACCTCTCCGCTGCAGGACAATCGACAACATCAACCTCCCCGCGCCCGCGACAAAGCTCATCATCACCCAGCACCTCCAGGCCTCCCGGGACTCTCCATACTGGGCGTGGATCATCGTGGGTGCATTTTACGACAGTGACAATAACGTCGTCTGGAGCACTGAGATCTTTGCGGGTCACTTGGACGTTGAGGTCGACTCTGACGAGGAGAGTGGTGACGGTGAGAGCGTGAGCGCTTCATCTGAGGTTGGGCTGAGTGACTCTGAGGATACGGATTCAGCATCAGGTACGTCTTGCTTCTTGCGCATGGGGATGTAGACCATTCACTTCCAGAATTGGTCTATATAAACCCTCAGTACCCTCTCCCTCGAGCTGCCCTTTTTTCTGATGGCTGTCAAGACATCTACTCCTCATCCGGTTCAGACGACCTTCTCAACATTGGCCTCCCTCATCGATACCGAGACGAACCTGCTCCCCCTGCCCCCGAAGCTCGCCAAGTCTACCCTTACTGGTACGAGAGTACGCCATACGTCGAGCCCTTTGTCGATACCTACGCCGCCTTCCCAGAGACCCACGCTCCCCTGCCCGAGAGTACCTACGCTGCTCCCCCCGAGACTTGGGATCCGACTCATCAAGGGCCAGTACCTGGATACTGGCAAGCCTCGTTCGATCCAGAGATTTGCCGTTGGGTTCATACCTGGCAGCCCCTGTGTTGACGACCTCCTCCTCTTCGACCTTCCTCGTTCACAATGTCCGGCGGCTGGAATCCCGTTTCTGGACGCGATGCGTCTGGTGCTCGTCCTGCCTTTGCGCCTGTTGGTGCCCCCATGCCGACTCAGGGGCAACCATACATCCCTCACTACGGAGGGCCCGCGCCTCAATACCATGGTTACGTGACTTATACCGGTGGTATCCCCTACAGTCACATCGCCCCACCTACCTATCCCATGCAGCCTCCCATGGGTGGGTTTTTACGCCCAAAAGACATTCGCCTACCAACCCAACGGGATAGGCAATGTTCCTCGACAGCCTCAGCCTCAGCCTGCCATCGACACCAACATGCCAGCCGCCCAGATGACCAACTCCTCCGGTGGAGTTGGCTGTGAGCCTGGCTACAACTACTTCTTCCCCGCCGAGCATGCCAAGATGCACGTCTTCAAGAGCAAGACACCACCCTGGCAGCTCCCCGAGAACACCCAGATCCCCTTCATCGCCTCCCACGTCCCCTGCGGAACAAAGCTGGGCGATCTCCTCAAGGGTTTCGGCTGCACCAACCCAGTCCCCAAGAAGAACCTCTGCTTCGAGGTCTACGCTGGCGGGAACGGGAAGTGGTACAAAGGATTCTGCTTCGCTGGTGACGAGAAGGAGCAGCTGAAGAAGACGATCAAGGATGTTGGTTGGGGGCCGGATAGAACTGGGGAGCCGGGCGCAAAGCCCATTGTTTGTCTTTGGTTCTGCAAGGGTTGAATGGAGTTGAGGAGAGATACCCCCTGGGATTGCTTTTGTTCTTCGTGGTTTAGCATTGGGAGTTTGAGGCGCTTAGAGGCGTGGTTTAGATGCCTTGGTCTGTTTTTCATAGTGAGCTTTGTCGCTGATGTCAATTGATTGCTCATCTTCTGTACATTGTGTTCCTGGTGAGGCTGTGAAATGAGTGTCTGCACAACGTTGTATGCAAAATGACACAACAGATCGTTTCAATGAGGTTATTCGGGAGTCTCTTCATGGGAATCCTCCCAACTAGGTCTTTATGGAAACTCTTAATGGAGACGCTTTCATCCCAACTACATGGAGGCTTTGCTTGATGGATCATTGATCACCATCCAGGGTAGTCGAACCAGGAGTGTTAGATATGGTGTGCGGCCGTTCAGGGGTAGAACAGGGGCGTACTTGAATTCGGAGTGAGACAATTTGAAAGAAGAAGGAGAATGCCCCTTGAGTAGAGTTTCTTTGAAATTGGCTTGCGTTCTCGTACTGCGCTTAATTGCTCCCGGCATGGAAGTTGTGTGCTGTTTCTGGTAGTGAGGTGGTTAGATCACAGGGAACGGACAAGATACGAACTTGGAATTGGTCCTCCTTTCTTGTCATATCTTAATGAAGGTGCCAATGACATTGCAAACCCAAACGATTATCCATGTAAGAATAGGTATTTGGCCAACTTTATTGCCCTGATCTAAGCTTGAAATGAATAATCTTTAGACATTCTTACAGAATTGGAAAATAAAGATATAATGAGTCCAAACAAGTCTTCATACATTGAATAAAGACTCGATATGGACTTGATTGCCCTTGGCTATTATCTATTGCTCTACGGGTACCATCCTCACCCAACTTGCTGAACACCGGCTCTGTTTTTATAACGCACACACGCTGGATTTCCTTCCTAATCCGCATGGAAATTTGGCATACAGTATCACATCGGAAGCATAATTGGAAGATCAGAGTCAATAAGAAGAAGACTGAACGAGGAGACTGGAAGAATCCATGCCCACACTTCACTCCCTCCTTGCAGCGGTCAAGTCCGAAGTGTCTCAGCTGATATCAAGCCCAATATGAAATCTCTACCAGGGGGATAGACTAGTCAGATGAGGTTTTGCAAAATTTCACCTCATCGCCCTTTTTCATGTCGTTTAAGAAGGATCATGTTATCACGGGATGCGCCAAGAGCTCCCCACATGGCCAAACAAGGGTTCGCCGCAGCGGAGACGAAGAACCCGGTACTTGACCGGAGTGGCAATGATGTCATAGCCTGTTTCTTAATGACCTGATAGCCTTGGATTCGAAATAAACCAGGTCAAACAAGGAAGGAGGAAAAGAATCTAGCCCGAGAAGAACTTTCGCTTCCCCAACTTCAACTCCGCACGGAGACCCCGCAAGATGCAGAAGCGATATGGAGAGAGATTCTAGGCAGCAGAATAAGAAAGAAGTTGGGGGAGAAAGAAAGAATTAATTCGGTTGCCTGGAAGGTACAGGGATAGGGGATGCAACGTAGTGCGGCTCTCCGGGAAAGGATCTAGAACCACGTCCATATGCGGCTGTTGGACCAGTGAGATGTTGTTCCTCTTTGGTTTTTGATGGCTTTAGTTTGAGGGATTCTGTTGACGTGCCGAGAACCGAGAGATGGTCAGGGGATTTTTCGATGTTCCCCTGAGTAGGTAGTCATGATATTTCAAATAATGGGACAGGGGGAGAGTTACTCCAACGCAGGGATGAAGCCATCGTGAGATTGCCCGAGGCATTCTACCACGTTGTAGGAACACCTTGATGCCCGACCTCGCTTAGAATCAAAACAATTCAAAGAAGGAAACTCGAGTAGGTCATGTCTCACCGTTCAACGAAGGATCTGACAGCTCCTGCAAGTCAAACTCAATTCGAGCTGCCAAAATCGACATGGTGTGTCCTCACCCGGGAGGCGTTTGATATTCAACCCGCCTCCAACGCCCGATTAACCTCAACACACCGACATAAACGCCCACACTAGTACTTCATCTCCGATTAAATCCCCTCACTTTTCCAGGCTGAAGCATTTCTCTCATGGTGAGTGGTTGAATAGCTAGCGTGAGGCGTTCTCCGTCTGGAGACCCCGAGATCTGGGTTGTGAGAACACGCCACTAATGTCTCCATCGCTTAAAGAGGTTTGGATTGGAGACGGGGTGTTTGGTCCGAGGTTGAGGGCAAAATGTGAATTGAAGATGTTGGCAGGATCTGATCAACGGCTACGATGTGTTTATGGACGTCATTTCGTCAAGATCAAAGGTTTAAACACGATTGAGTATGGTTGATGGTGTAAACTAGTCCACGTGAGATTGAAATGATATTCTTGAGCCTCAGATCAATAAAGGGATCTCCATGTCATGACACCAGTGGCTGGTGAAGGATTCAAAGGCGAATGCATTCAACACACCCTCTACAGCAACAAGGACACCAACAAAAACCATGTGAGCTTATTCAATGGGAACAAGTTATCCCGCTCGCAATAGATTCACCAATAACATTCCCTCACTTGCAAGATGCGAAAAAATGACTCGTGGCGCCTTTTTTTCTTTTTATTCTGCTGCCTTGCGCTTGTTTGACACGGACTTCAGCCGCTTTCGTTACTAACGGGAATAAAAATGATTATCTACCGTGTTCCTTGTTTCAGAGAAAGAGCTGGGCGTCACGAAGGCACAGGGCCTTTTTCGTATTGAGACGTGATCAGCAGTTGAAGGGCGAGAAATTTGGCCATTTATCTTGATGCCCAGCCGGGAAACGGATGCAGTGTGACACTACACAGGAGAATGCATGCCGTCCTCAGAAATCACCCCCTCGTTAATCTGATGTCAGAGGTAGAGTGTCGTTAGTTGCCGTCCCACACCACCCCTTGTCAACGGGAGCCGTCCATCCATTCAAGAGTCTCGGAATTCTGCTGCCTGGCTTTCTTTCTCGTCTGATGGAGACCGTTTTTGGTCTGTTCTCAGCTACGATCGTGGCGTGGGAAAAGATCTTCTCTTATTGTGGATCGTGGCTTGCTTGTTTTTACTCAGTTCATGTTGATCTTGGTCTACCAAGTTCTCTCAATTGAAGCATAACTTGGCAGGAAAAGCGTTTTTCGTAACGGGTAAGCTTTTGCCAAGGAGATAAGAAGAAAAAAAGATACATGATTGACTAACAGTTACCATAGTGTTGCACCGCGTAATGCGGTTAAGAAGATAGGAACCGCTCACACATTTCTTGGCTATCGGGCCGAACAGGGAGGGACCCATGTGCCGAGAGGCAAGCAGGGGATGCCAAGGATCTGCGGAGGAAGACTCCACCTTTCTAAGCTGGGGGGTTGGAGGAGAGGAGGTTGTGGAGAATTGAACCTCGAACCACGACGTAGAAACTCGACTTTCTTTGGGCCTCTGGGCCTCAAAGTTGAGTGTGTTCAGTGGAGAAGATCATATTGTGGAGTGTAACTACGGAGTACTTCGTACGGTTATCCGTTTTTCGTATAGTATGCGGGATACTAGCGTGGCCGCGGAGACGGGCTTCCTTGTCCCATCATGGTGATACTCATGACACACGCCCCCGGTGATCCCCTATCCCCGGAAAGCTGCTTGAACTTGGAAACGGCTGTGGGATGGGGGACGGGGGCAAGGACCTGGGGTTGTTCTCTACTCTAGAGAACGGACGGGCTTTCTCCATCTGGGGGATCGACGGGGAAGGAGGAAGAGACACAAATACCCGTCGTGTCGCTCCTCATTTCCCCAGACCATCCACTTCATTCTTCTCCATTGTCTCAAATAAGAAAGAGTACAGACTCTCTTGGATCTCTCTCTGGGTCAATTGTTCTTCTTTTTCCAGAGTTTGAAGCGTTGCTTCTTGATTGACGCCCACAATGGCTGATAACCAGTATGTCAAGCTCTCATCTGGAGAGAGCAAATTGCTAACAATCGCAGCTCAAAGGGCTCACAGCCCGATGTCATCACTGACGACCGACCCATGACCATGTCCCACGATGAGAAGCCCTCAGCTACCATGGCCGAGCAAGCAGCCGACTTCACCACCAACCTCGAAGCCAAGTACGCCCTCCTCAACCCTCACCACATTCTCCTCTAACAGGAAACAGGATCAAGAACCCTCTTGAGGGAATCCCCAAAGCCCAACTAATGGCCGACGTCGAAGCCTGGGCCGAACGAAAAGGCCTAACCGACCACGTCCCCGTCCTAAAGAAGGGTGCCCTCGTGGCCCAGAACCCAAAATCGATCCGTCACATTGACGGCGAGCACAAGCTCACAGACCGCGAGGTTGAAGTCCTTGAGCGAGAGGTTACGCACCGCTGGGACATGCCTTGGAAGCTGATTCTTACTATTGCTACGTGCTCCATCGGTGCTGCTGTGCAGGGATGGGATCAGACCGGTTCCAACGGCGCAAACATTTTCTTTCCTGAGGTTTATGGTATTGGTGGTAAGACTACAAGGGATAAGCTTCTTGTCGGTATCGTGAACGCTGGTCCTTACATCGGTTCTGCGTAAGTGTTTCCGTCAACTCGACAAATTCGTGGCTTACAAGAATAGTTTCATCGGTTGCTGGCTTTCTGACCCCATCAACAACCTCTGGGGCCGTCGCGGTGTCATCTTCTTTTCCGCTCACTTCTGTATCTGGCCCGTAATCGGTTCTGCCTTCTGCCACACCTGGGAACAACAACTAGCCTGCCGTATTCTCATGGGTATTGGCATGGGCGTCAAGGCTTCGACAGTACCCATCTACGCCGCCGAGAACGCTCCCGCTTCAGTACGAGGCGCCCTCGTCATGTCATGGCAGATGTGGACAGCTTTTGGAATCTTCCTGGGCACAGCGTTCAACCTCGCAGTCTTCCACGTCGACAGATCCATCAACTGGCGTCTCATGCTCGGAGCCCCCTTCATTCCTGCCGTGCCGCTCATGTGTCTGATCTATCTCTGCCCCGAGTCTCCTCGTTGGTACATGAAGAAGAACAGATACCCCGAGGCTTGGGAGTCTCTGATGAAGCTTCGCCATGACCCCATCCAGGTTGCCCGCGATATTTACTACATCAGCGCTCAGCTCGAGATTGAGGACCAGCTTGTTGGAGACACCAACTATGTCAGCCGCTTCACACAGCTCTTCACCATTCCTCGTGTTCGACGTGCTTCACTTGCTGCGTTCACCGTCATGATTGCTCAGCAGATGTGCGGTATCAACATTATTGCTTTCTACTCTACTACCGTCTTCAAGGAGGCCGACATGACCGAGTTCCAGGCTATGCTCGGTTCTTTCGGCTTTGGTCTTGTGAACTGGCTGTTTGCCTTCCCAGCCTTCTGGACCATCGATACTGTAAGTCATTCGCATCTCTCAAAATGACCACAGCTAACAGCATTAGTTCGGTCGACGAAGTCTCCTCCTATTCACCTTCCCTCAGATGACATGGACCCTCCTCGCTGCTGGTCTCTGCACCCTCATCTCCCCTGACACTGGCACCCTCCGAACCGCCCTGGTCTGCCTCTTCGTGTTCATGTTCGGCGCCTTCTACTCCCCGGGTGAAGGTCCCGTCCCCTTCACCTACTCTGCCGAAGTCTTCCCCCTATCGCACCGTGAGACAGGCATGGGTTTCGCTGTCGCCACATGTCTCTTCTGGGCCGCTGTCCTAGGAACCTCATTCCCCTTTATCCTCGACCGTCTACAAACCGTGGGTGCCTTTGGTCTGTACGCGGGTTTCAATGCCGTCGCTTTCGTCATGATCTTCTTCTGGGTCCCCGAGACAAAGCAGCGAACTCTTGAGGAACTCGACTGGGTCTTTGCCGTCCCCGTCCGCAAGTTTGCCAGCTACCAGCTTCGCGTCGCTCTCCCTCACTGGTTCAAGCGCTGGATCCTCTTTGACCGTACTGCCAAGAAGGAGCCTCTGTATCACTTTGAGAGTATCGCCAACGTGAGCAACTCTGATATTGAGACTCCTGGTGGAAAGATGTAAGATGTTGGGTGGAATGAGGATATGACTGATACCCACTCGTTGAGATTGTTTTGAAGTTTTGGTTGCATTTGGTGGTGTTTTGATAGCAAGCCGGAGATGGGACTTGCATTGAGAGAAGCTACATATTGGGCAAATCAGTCCCGCGTAGCTATAGTGTAAATGACTTATTCACATGAAACTTGTACTACACCTTCTGTGCCTTGTAACTCTGTTGAGACCAATGATGCTGAGGTCGGCATGCAGATCAAGGCAACACCACCAAGTTAACCCCCGCTAAGTCACCTGCAGTCATTGAGAGGATGTAGATTATCCTCGCGGTAGTTCTGCATGAGTACTTGACTAATTGAATGAAGGAACAAACTGGCTTCTCACCAAATAAAAACTCACGATAAAAAGCCTTTCACTCATTATTGCCGACCATGAGAACACGAGGGACCGTTGTCTCAGTGGTCTATGGGGAAGCTTTCCATGCTTGCAAGATACAACGAAACCCATTCTTATTCAACACATCGTAATACCTACACTCTATAGATCTTGCCCCATCCAATCATAAGTGAATCTACTGCTTCTCTCCCTTATTCCCCTTCCAATGCTTCCTCATAGCCTTCAACAACCCCCAAGCCAAAACCCGATAAACAACCACACAAACCGCCAAAATCCCCACATTAACAACCGGATCAACATCAAACTTGTAAAGCTCCAGCACATCCTGCCCGTTCTCAATCGGACACCTCCCATCAGGAAGTCTCTGCGCATCATTACACGTAAACTCGACTCCACGGAGAGAATACGGCGTCACGGCACGCGTGGCGTAGCGGATTGGTGAGAGGTAGTTGAATCCCTTAAAGAGCTCGGGCATGTCGATTGAGAGCACTCCGGCCATGCAGTTTGCGACTGAGAGGAATATGCCCATTACGTTGACGGCGAAACCTGTGTGCCCGAAGAGTGTGTTGAACATGATTCCTAGACTCTCGCCGCAAGAGACGATACCGAAGCATGAGAAGACGCAGACAAAGTACATGGTCACCGTCCGGGGTAGACCAACTGCAATAGCACCGAGTACACCAAAGATGAGACTGCTGACAATCTCAAAGGGTACCTCAAGAATGGTGTAAGACGCGAGGAACGCCTCAACGCTGTAAACCCCATCGTCGTCTTCCCTATAAAAGACATCTCGTTCGTTGGGATACACAGCTACGTTCTGCAGCATGCCAACAAAGTAAAAAGCACAAATCTCCTGTACGAAACCCATTCTGTTTTGAACTGAGTAGTAGTCGTTGTGGAGAGGGGCGAAGAAGAGAGCGAGTACAATTGCTAGGCCGATGACTTGCATGAGACGGGCCATTATTAGTTCGGGTTGACGACGGGTGTTGATTATGGCGCGGTGGAGGAGGAGAGGGAGTGATGTTGTGATGGAGGCTCGTTTGCGGATGAGGGCTCCAAGTTCGGCTGGAGTTGAGAGGTTGGCTTTGTTGAAGGATCGTCGTGGAGTTTGTTGCTTCGGTTGCAGTGTAGCAGTCGTGTGTGAAGTAGGCAGACCCTCCTTTGTTTCCTCGATATTGTCTGTCTTTTTCATTCCCTTCATCCCGTTCTCGAATATCAGGGAGTCGACCACTCGAAACACCATCCTCATTCCAGTTCTGTATCAACCTCTGCACTCGCTCACGAGACTCAGCCTCCCCCTCTTCCTGCTGCAAATCAACAGTAATCATATCCAAAGCAAAGTCTGCCGGATTCGTATGCTGAGGACAGTCATAGCCATGTCGTGCCAGATATCCAAGCATATCCTTTCCAGGACCAGAGTAAACTTGCGAGCCGCCTCGTGCTAAAAGAAGCACGTTGCCAAATTCTCTGAACAAGTCGGAACGTGCTTGGTGGATTGTGAGAATGAGGGTTCGGCCTTCGTTGGCAAGTCCTTGGAGCACTTCCATGATCGAGTTTGCAGTAAAGGCGTCAAGACCTGATGTTGGTTCGTCGAGAAGCAAGATGCGAGGGTCAGTCAACACTTGAACAGCGATAGAGACACGACGCTTCTCTCCTCCAGAGATACCCTTAACCAGCTCACCACCAATGAGATTGTCAGCACAATCTTTCAATCCCATCTTGAGCAAAACATCTTCAGCTCGTCGATTCTTCTCTTCCTTGCTCATGAACGACGGAAGACGTAATCCAGCCGCAAACCGAAGTGTTTCACGGACTGTAAGGGACGGCAGAAGAGCATCGTCATCTTGGCAGACGTAGGAACAAACAGATCGAATGACTGAATCTGAGGGGACAGCGCCGTTAAAGGTGAGTTTTCCGGCTGGACGATACTTGGTGCCCATCGAGTTTCGTAGTCGTAGAGCCATGGCGTTGAGAAGTGATGTCTTGCCACTTCCCGATGGACCCATGATGACGTTCAATACTCCAGCATCAAAGGTCGCATTGACAGGGTTGAGAATCGTCTTGGTGGGTAGTTTCTTTCCAAGCGGACTTCTCTTGTCAATCTTCAAGGCAAACTTGTCAAGTCCCAGATCAATAGCGCGAACATCGGCGATAGACCTTGCCGTCATCTTCTCTTTTCCAGCCGACAAGTCGGTATCCGAGACACGAGGACGAGCGATTGTAATTTCGACCTTGAAGAAGTGTAGCCCGATTGTTGAAAGTACCAGGAAGAAGACGACGAAAGCTACCATGACGATGATGGGTCGAGCAACCCAGTTGCTGGGAAAGCCGAGGGACTCCATCACATATTTGCCTGTGTACTGTTTACACCTTGGATCGGATTCTCCGCCAGGATAGGGGCAGTCGTAGAAATTGCCTTCAAACTCGTTCCCGGCGTATGCCCCAAAAGTGTAGAACTATCCTTGTTAGCATAAAGGCGTCAACAGCGCAGGGAAAGTCAAGGACACACCGAGTAAGCAATCCACTTCAACCATCTCACATAAACCGGAATGCTATTGACCTGAATAAACATGCCACAAGTCATACTCTGCAGCGTAAACACCATGTTCGCGATCAAACTCGCGCCCGGAAAGTGTCTAACCGCGGCAACGCAGGTCATTGCACAAGTCACAGCGATGTACTGCGTCAACAGACTAATGGCAAAGAAGATGAAGAATTTTTCCACATCGCGATCGAAACCTGCCATGAAGTAAAGAATAACGGAGAAGAAGAACGGCACGGGGACATCTTCTGTTGGCATTCGGGCTAATCTTCGAGAGAGGATGTAGGGAAGGGCATCAACACAGTCCTCTGAAGATTCACGATCGAAAGTTGGAATGTCGATCGTCATGCGATACACTTCAAAGATGAGGATGAGATAGCCTTGAAGACCGGCTGCAGTGTATAGTCCACCTTGTCGAGATCGGATACCGGGTTGATCACGGCCGAGGTCGTAGAAGAGATAGCCCGTTACGAGACCCATGAAGATGGATTCCATCATTGAAGCCATCATTCCTAACGGGTCGCGATATGTAACTTTGAGGGTACGATCAGTAAGGACAGCTAGTTGTCTTGCGAAACCGGCATGTTTCTCTGCTCGCTTGTTTCGTTTCTGGTGTCGAGTGTCGATCGACTTGTCGAGGGGAGTAAATCGCTTTGCGCTTTCTTGGTTCCATGCCGTCTTCAACTGTTCAACTCTAGCAGTTGTCTCTTGTTCCAACTCAGGTGTACGATTATCGACAGCAGCAATATCGATAATGAACTCGGCCGGATTGACAAATGGCGGAAGCTGATAGCCAAGATCCCCAAACCAAGGAACAGAGTCCTTGACAGGTCCTGAGTAAACAGGGCTGCCCTTGGTCAAGACGATCAAGTTGTCAAAGAGATCCCAAATCTCGGATCGAGGTTGGTGAATAGTCGTGATGATAGTTCGACCCTTTTGAGCAAGCTTTTTCAATGTTCGGACGAGTTGGTAGGCGCTTGTGGCGTCGAGGCCAGTGGTCGGTTCGTCGAGGAAGAGGACGGATGGGTTGGCTAGGAGTTGAACACCGATGCTTGTTCGTCGCTTCTCGCCGCCGGAACACCCATGATGCTGGGAGTTTCCAATACGAGTATTGGCGCATTCCTTGAGACCAAGCTCAAGGATGACTTCTTCCACAACTCTAGTTCGCTCTTCGGCAGTGGTCGACGGGGGAAGTCTCAAGTCGGCTGAGTATTTCAACGTCTCCCTAACAGTGAGGGTCGGCAACAAGATATCCTGCTGCATAACATAGGCGTGTCGCACACTATGTACCCCAACCTGATCGTTAAAAGTGGCGACGCCGTCATGGCTGAGCCTAGGACTCATAACTCGTTCAGCGACAGTATTGAGAAGCGTCGTCTTTCCCGAACCACTCCCTCCGATGATGGCAGTTAATGTCCCTGGTTGAATATCCGCATTCACAGAATGAAGCAACGACTTCATCTTGGGACTGGTGTTGAACTTGTTCGCAAACAACTGCGGGTACGTCGCCGGTTCGACCCATGATGGAGCCGTATCAACCGACACAGCAAGGTCGCGAAGCTGAACCCGAACAGCCTGTACATCGTCAAGAGAAATATTTCCCGCGCCGGATAGAGAGAAACGTCGACTGTCGCGTTGTTGAGAACTAGGTTCTATAGATGTATCCAACGAACTAGGCCTGTCCATCTTTTCGATGTCGACGGCGTTGGATGGGTCATGATGAGGCATCTTGGAGTGATCAACAATGGTATTATCTGTTGGTTCAAGCTCGGGACATTACGGCAATTCGAGTTCGATGCAGAAATAAAACTTTGATAGATTTGAAAGATCTGGTTATTCGAAAGGTGTAGCAAGTGTTGGGTTGTAAATCAGTCTATGACGCCGCAGCACATGATCAGTGCAGACGAAGGGGGATGAGGGATGGCTAAGTCTAGATTTCACATGGAAGAGAGGACAAACATTTCATATAAATCGACCCATGGCACTTTTTTAAACAAGGGACAAATTTAAACGAGGTCCCTCATGGGAAATACCCGCCGCTGGGGTATCTTATTTGCCGTCAAGAAGCTCCATCCTTTTCTAGGCGAGGTGTGTCTGTTCCCATGAGGTGACGGCCGCTAAAAGTTACGTGGGAGATCTAGCCGCCGAACCGAGGGCGGGGGAATTCGAAGAGAGGCGGCCGCCAAGAAGAGATCCAGAAGCATTGGGGGGCACCGCTGTCAAAGGGACCGAGATTGGGGGGCTTCTGCGATTGGTGGTTTTTAGCAAGTTGGTGGTGGTCTTTGGCTGACGTGGATGGAGATGAGCGCGGAATGGGGCTTTCCCGAGGGAAAAAGCTTGGACGGGTCTAGGGACAAAGAGGGAGGTGTCAAAGATCATGGATGTGTGATGGAGGTGGTTGGTACTGTAACGTAGTAGTGTTTACCTTATGGGGTAGGATATTTTTGATATGACTGTGATGCCTTCTTCCTTGAGATCCATGATATTGCTCGGGCTAATTAAGCGTCCATTGAAGAAATCAATAGCTCCATACTACCTATACGGACTTCATCCCGATATGACCCCCCTCTCAGGGTCCTGCAGGGCGGGTAAAATGGCACGATACTCTGTCGAATTCAAATGAGCTCCCACGTCCCCTCGCTAATCAAGCCCAACCGTCGATCCCCTTGCAATTCATCCCATTAACGTTTTCCCTTGCTCCACGTCGGCTGCGAAACGAAGCATGCGCCATGTAACGGCTTGCAGCTCGCTTAGACACGCGATCATGCAAGTTCGGCCGACAATGACTTCAATGTCCGGAGACCTATATAAGCGGACGATGGGACGCCAGGTTTTGCTCGATTCGGCACTTGAAGGGACGTAAGCGAGGTCTGGGCTTTTCAATTTGCGAACGCCAAGGATTGTGTGTCGTATACATTTCGCGACTTGAAACCATTTGTAGAATGGCGGTGGCTTTTTGAGAGATCTCGGGTGCAGCAGTATGTAGGGGATTAGATCTAATGTGATTGACTGTTTTAAGGTACTTGCTCCGGAACATGTTTTATTGCTTGAGAGGTATCTTGCCAAGCGTGTTAAATATGCATAAAGCCTTAGTGGTGTGTGATGAGAACAAAGCTAGTTATGATCAACGCCTTGAAGTTGAATACAGTGCATTTAGCTGTATCTTGAACACGATGCACAGGCACCCATGTGAAGCCATCACCAGAATATTGCTCGGTTGGTTAAATAAACATCCTACCGCTCCACAAGCCAAATTAATGCCCCGTCAACAGAGACGATCAAAGCCTAACGAAATGCATGTCTTGAATAATTACTCCGTTTCTAATTCTTTAACGAGACCAAATTCAACTGCCGACGGCATCTTACAAAACCCCACAATTTTTCTCCAACCCACGATCGTGACCTTCTTCCACCCACGTGAACACCCAAACTTGACTCGTACAACAACCTTCCCAAACATTCACCTCGAAATGACGACATCATCTCATCAATCTTGTTCTTCATTACGACGTCTATAAAAACCTGATGGAAAAAAAAGATTCATAATCAACCTTGCCTCTATCCCGTTTCGTTTGTTGCCTTGGCCCCTTTTACTCCAATACGCCTTTCTTGTGCATTTCATTAGTTTTGCCTCTATCCTTGGACATCTCCAATCCATCATGGATATCAAACCGTCCGCTTCTCTGTGATTGACTCGCCCGATGGCTTTCCAGCGATGAAACCATTGTTTCCTGCGCCCAGCTCAAATACCTTCTTTCCGCGGAGCCAAGTCTCCTTGACGCGACCGGTAAATTCGTGGCCCTCCCACGGAGAGCAACGGTTCTTCCATCGCATGTCGCCCTGCGTAAACGTCCATTCGTCCGCGTCGTCAAATACGCAAATATCGGCATCCATTCCTGCCTTCAACGCACCCTTGCGGTGTGAAAGACCAACTTGTGCGGCTGTTGCCTGGCAGCAGAGACGCGCGATATCGGTGATGCTGGGGGTTTGGGAGAACTCGGCGCGCTTCTTGGCTGCTGTGTAAAGGATCGGAAGTCCGAGTCCTACAGAGGAGATTCCTCCCCATGCAGCAAAGAAGTCGCCGCGGCTTTGTTCCTTGACCTCGTCCTCCTGTTCAATGACAATACCGGAATCCTTGTGTGGCATGGCAGGTCGTTCGCTCTCGAGATGCTGAGGGAGCAGCTTCAACTGAGGTGTGCAAGGTGAGTGATCCGACACCACGGTTCGAATGCATGAATCTTCCGCCACAAGCTCCTCCCAGAGACCATCACGG
This sequence comes from Fusarium oligoseptatum, assembly GCA_003946995.1. Lineage (NCBI taxonomy): Eukaryota > Fungi > Ascomycota > Sordariomycetes > Hypocreales > Nectriaceae > Fusarium > Fusarium oligoseptatum. The sequence goes on from NKCK01000014.1 coordinate 84,996, forward strand.
TTCTTGCCCTCCCGAATTGGCGGACAGCACTTGTGTCGAGTGTCACCCTTCTCAATCTCCTCAGCCGTCAGACCAAGGTAGTGGAAGCACGTCTCAGCAGTGATGTTGATACCAGATGCACGAGCCGCCTTGAGAAGAGGAATACACTGCGTCGCCGAAAGATGAACGATGTGGAGATGAAGCAAAGGGGCGATATGCGCCTGACTCAGGATCTCCTCGATGGCATACGTCTCAAACGCAGGAGGCCGAGACTCGAGGAAGGTCTTGTATGCAGTGAGTTCTCCAGTTGGCGCCAGAGGTGCTTCCGAAGACTGAACTGCGTCGCCGACGGATTCTGCGATGGGAGGGATCATCTCGGCGTGGAACATGAGCGTCGTGGGTGTATCCTTTAGGGTCTCCATGGCGAGGGCGACGTCTTTGGCGGAGATGGCCGGAAATTCGTCAACCTATGCGAGTCAGTTTTCGTCGTCTCACATTTTTCGGTCTTACTTACACCTGACTCGATCAAGAAGCCCTTGAATCCTCGAACACCAGCATCAACCAGAGGCCTCAGCTCGTCTGCATTTCCAGGAATGACGCCACCGTAGAAGCCAACGTCAACCCAGCACTGGCCTTGACTGGCCCTGAGCTTCTCCTCAAAACCACTGAGTGTTGTTGTCGGGGGGATTGCATTCAACGGCATGTCAATCACAGTGGTGACACCGCCGCTGGCAGCTGCGCGAGTGCCAGTCCAGAAGCCCTCCCATTCAGTACGACCAGGCTCGTTCAAGTGAACATGAGCGTCGACGAGGCCTGGCAAGAGGAGCTTGGGGCTGTGGTCGACATACTCTGTACCGGCTGGGAAACTGGAGGAGGGGAGAATCTCGGGGATGACTGAGATGATCTTTCCAGTGACGGGGCTCACGACAACAGTAGCAGGCGTTACAACAAGAGATTCATCAGGAAGAGTGACGACGACTCGAGAAGAGACAAGGACAGAGACAGGTCCCTCGATCGATTGAAGAGTGTTGGCAGCCGTCATGATGAGTGAAAGAGAGTCGAATCAAAAACCGAGAATGAAGGATAAGATAAAGAAGAAAGAAAGAAAGAGAGAAGAGAAAAACAAAGTCAGGAAAAAGTCCAAAAACCCCTGTCACCTCACAATCCGGGGAAAACAGGACAAGGTAGTAGCTCTACCTCCGAGTGGAATCGATTTGTCGGGACTTTTTCCCTTATCTCTGTCCCTCCGAACGGATAACTTGGGGCCGGCGGGATGGGTGGGGTGGATAAGATAACAACGGGCGGTGATATCCAGGAACAACGACTGGTTCTTTTCAGAGTTTCTGTTCTCTTATCAGACCCAACAAGATCGTATTAAGAAGTACCGAGGCAAAAAGAGAGCAACGAGTGTTGACGCCTCTTGAAAAAAAAAAGCCACCCCCAGAATCCGGCGATGGCTTCCCTTATCTATGCCGCAAGGACCTCTCTCACCCCGCCATTCGGTATTTTGCGGGGTTTGAACAAGGGGAGTTCAAAAAGAAAGGCCCTAGCGTTTTTCTATTATTCGATCAAAACGTCTTTCTCCCAATCATTCTCCTTCCTTTCATTGCGAATGGCCTCGTCCAGGAAGCCCGAATTCCCGGAATGCGTTGCTTATCATAGCCGGGCCGGCCCACTTACAAAAAGCTTGAAAGAAAAAGGGTCCATCCTCCATCGGACTCGGCCGGGTACCGTTGATAACCGACCAATCAGGTACTCTCACCGCCGGCGGCGTGGGTGATTCAATCGAGTAACCATCGAGTAATGAGATGGTCGTCTACGAACCGGATTCGTGATGAAGAGGTTGGGGAATGAAGTGCTCGGACCGGGGGGGTATGGCTTTTGTTACGACGCTATTGAGGCTATTCGGGGTCTACGATGCTTCCCATTAAGCGGTCAGGCGTCGTTCGAGGTGTTGTTGGATGCCAGGGATGCGGTTCTTTGATCGGATCAGGCATTATGGATGCTCACGCAGTCAGCAGGACATTATTCAAAGACCAGTCTAGTTCATCGCTTGCATCCCGAGCAGTTTCTATCGAGTAATACCCTCGGATCTCCGTGTTCCATTTCGTTCTAGTCTCCCCTTCAACTAATACGCCCTCCGCGGAGTTGCGTCTTCTCTATCCCTCATGACCACCACCATCACGAAACACCTCAGAATTACTCGATCAAAACAACAAGAGTTGAACACGTCTCTTTTTTTCTTTTTCTCGTACAGAGTAAAGATCTAACCACATTCATCATCGCCTCCCTCGGGATCCAACCCCGCAAAACCGAACTCTTTCAAACTTCCTCGGTATATGATGAGGTAGTTTAGTTATATATGCGGTTTTTTTGTAATCGGCAAGTCGTACAAGTACAGGTACAGTTCAGTTTCATGCATGCATCACTCGCGTCCTCTTCTTTTTGGCTGCCTCCCCTTATTCTTTCGTCAAAAGATACCAAAGGACAAGTACTAGACAAGCAAAAAAAAAGGACAAAACCATACACCGTTGCCCACCAGTATAACAAACCCGTCTCATCTCTCTTTTGGTGCCGTGTCTCGTCGCAGAAAAAATAAAAATAGTGATGTCGTTATTTGTACACGGCGGATAGATGTCTATTGTTCTCCGATGACACCCATCCGCCTCTTTCTTCATGTCTTCCTCACTTCTGACGCTTCAGTGACTTGTGTGCCATCTCAATCAAGCCATCCTTGGCCTCGCTCTCGGGGAAATCCGCAATCGACGCGATCGCCTTGTCCACGTACTCTTGCGCGAGAGCCCGTGTCTGCTCGATACCGTCGCTTTGGAGCACCAGCTCACGTGCCTAGACACACCCACCGGTTAACATCGTTCTTCTCCAATACCACCCTCGTTGAAGGGGGATGTGCAGAAATGCAAAGCGACGTGATTCGTCAAACTCGACGTTTCAACGAACAAACAAGCAAATGACTTACCCTCTCTACGTCACCCTCCTTTTCAAACTTGCGGCCAACGAGAGCTCCGAGCTCCGGCATCTGCTTCCATGCAAACAGCAGTGGTGCTGTCGCCAAGCCCAGTTCCAGATCCGCCCCCGCAGGCTTTCCCAGGTCTGTCCCGCTCTGCGTGTAGTCCAAAAGGTCGTCCACCAGCTGGAAAGCCAATCCCAAGTTGCGTCCGTACGAATAAGCCGCGTCCACCGTCACAGCGTCTGTGTTACCCAGCAGAGCCGCCGCCCGACATGACTTGGAGATGAGGGAAGCTGTCTTGAGGTACGTCTTTTGGAGGTAGTAGCTGACAGTCTCCTCGGACCACTTGGGGTTTCGCTCGTCACGTTCCGTGTTCTTGAGCTGCATGAACTCGCCCTCGACGAGGTTGGCAATGACGGTAGCCAACAACTCGACAACCTCGGGGTTACGGAGACGAGCGAGCGCAACAGATGCCCGGCCGAGCAAAAAGTCACCAGCCAAAACAGCCATCTTGTTACCAAACTCCAGATTAGCCGACGGCGAGCCTCGTCTCGAGATGGAATGGTCGATAACGTCGTCGTGAAGCAGCGAGGCAGTGTGGATCAGCTCCGTAATCTCTGCCAGCCGCCGCTGGCTGGGGAGAATATCTGAATTGGCCTCGGGAACCTCTGTCTCGACGGCCGAGATCGGCTGGGCTGAAGGGTTTACATCGGCGAGGATCTGAACGGGAGATATCGAGGTGTCAATGCCTCGGCTGGTGGGCGTAGGAGCAGTGGGAGGTGCCTTGGGGCAGAGGTAGGTAGCTCTGCTCATGAGGAGAACGATCAAGGGCCTGACATGCTTGCCCTCGGCCTGGGTGTAGTACTTTGCGGCTCGGTCGAGTGAGGGGTGACCGGATCCCAGAAGCTTGCGGATATTGCCCGTGAGGAACTTCATCTCCTTGGCGACAGTTCGAAGAGGGTCGACATGCATCCTGTCCTTTGCGGCCTTCTTGACGACATTTCCCACGACATTGGAGGCGACCTGGACGGCGGCAGCCCAGGCAGAGTCTCTTCGGGGACTGGTGTGAAGGGCGGCTCTGTGTATCCTCGTGGGACCTCGACCGACGGTCAACTGTCTGCACAGCACGCAAGCAGGCGCAGAGGCAGTCAAGCCCGTCCTCGTCATCATAGATTGTCTAACCAATGCATTGCGCACCACCGAGGCCCCCGAACGGAGCTGCATCGCGGCCGTCTTCGCAAAGGTTCGGGTGGTGGGTAGTATTAATATCGGAAGATATGGAGGAGGGGGGGAAACGGTGAAAGCTCCGAATTGTTGTAATCACCGCATTCGCAATTCGTTTTTCCCGTTAGAGTCGGTTCGTTCGGCAATCGAGGAAATCCGCGAGGGATTATTTTTTTTTCTCTCTCGTCGGTTGGTGGTTTTTTTTTTTGGTCTTGGTTATTTCTGTTTAACCCGGCGGGACCTGACCTCTAAACTTTTTTCCAATCGAGCGAGCCCGCCCACCTTCAGCTTCCCTCTGGTTGTGGCTGCTAAGCCCGGGGTGTTCGCGGATCCGTCCGGCGAAGCACCCGACGGGACTGATTGAATGGGGGGTTGTGATTGGTTAGGTCGAGACCTCGCTACGGGGCCCGTTGGAGCTGGGACGTCAGCGGATAAATACGCTGACGCATGGGGTTTTTTAGTGATGGCGCTGGAGGGATGCCTGCTAGACACATGTTCGTTGCGACGTAGGCATCGACTTGTCAACTTTTCAACGGCTTGCGCTCTCATTCAGGCTGAAATTCACATTCCTTCTTGTGCGCCTGTTTAAGAAAGCGACATGGTGTTACTTACGATAACGCCCTCCATCGTGGAGGCCTTGGCGATCCAAGAATCTTCGAAACCAGAAGCTGTCGAAGCTCATCATGACGACAACGAAACCGAGACTCCCTCGCAGAACGACCAAGATCCATCATTAGACGAGCCTGAAATTGGAAAACCCATATCCCACGGCCAGATTGTCAATTTCTGGAAGCAACTCAAAGCGCAAGGGAACTCGATATACACTCTCGAGCAGCTCCTCCGCGGCGCATCCATCTACATCCCCCCTCCACCCCCCAAGCCCGAACCCGTAAGTTCAATATCTTTACTACCAGCGCATATACTAACAGCTCTAGTCCCCCGAATACAAAGCTCTCATGGCCCGTCTCCGCCGCGAAGAAGAAGAACGCGCCTACGAACGAATGATCAACCCCGTACCAAACCTCGAAACCTTTAACGACCGCTTCCCACACGCTGCCTCTGCCTTTGCCGAAGTTAACAAGCCCATCTCTGCCAGAGACACTGGAGACGACGACGATGTCACAATGAACGAGGTGCATCGACAGGTGACGCTCATAATCAACTTCCTCGTCAGCATAGCAGGTGTGGCGGCGACGCTGTGGATCGCGGCGCGGTGGTGGAGTCTACCATCGAGGCTGTTCCTGACCCTAGGAGGAAGTATACTCGTTGGCATAGCAGAGGTTATTGTGTATTCAGGGTATCAGTGGAGGATGGAGGAGGGGAAGAAGAAGGATCGCAAGGTGAAGGAGGTTAAGGAGGTTGTGGAGAGTTGGGTTGTGGGTAAGGATGATGCACAAGATGAAAAGACGGTGTTGATTAAGGAAAAGGAGGCGGATGAGAATGATACGGTTAGGAAAAGAAGACCGGAACAAAAAGGTTGACACATGAGGGGGTATTCAAGTATAATTTCTAGCATCAAGCATGTCTTTGAGCAGTTGAAGCCGTTCTCCATTCTGCCGTGCATTGTGAGAGTGACACTCAGTACCTAACCAGTAAGCTATCATACTGCAGACCTTGTGATCGATCCAATTGGCATATATTTACTCATGACGAGCATGCATCATAACATCAAACATGGACAAATCATATCTTTCGAGTTCCACAGACCGGGGTGATATCATGGCTTGACAAGGTGGGATGGCACCATGTGACTACGCGCCAGACGCGATTCGACGCGTCGAGTGGTGGGGCCTTCAACATCCACATCACAACCCAAGAACAACAACCTCTCAAGAACTTGTACGCGGGGAGGATCAATTGGGTCATTTTCTCTTCAAACACTCGTTTTACTTTTTTAATTATAAACCTCGACTATATCGTGCCAGATTCGTCTTTGCCTTCTTTTATCCAGACACTCTTGTGCGACGCGAGGTTCACGACTCCATTTCATTGGACGAAGCATGGCAGCTCGTCAACAAACAAGACTGTCACAATGTACGCCTATTACTACTTCTCATGGATGGCTTCGAATCTGACATTTCCTAGGACGAACAGTTCAGCGCCTTCCGGATTGCGAATGCGCCCCAAACCACTCCGAACATACGGGAAAAGGAGTACGACCCGAGAGAACTCGCCCAGGGAACCTAGTCCGAAGAAGCGACGAATCTCGACAGAGGAGACATCTTTGAAGAAACAAAACTTGAAGGGCGATGATAGTGAATCACCATCGTTGCCCAAAATTGTGTCAACGGGGAGCAAAGACTCTACGGAACCTACAGCGAGCGATGGCAAATCGGCCAAAGATGTTGTCAAGAAGGGTTCAATATTGAACTTCTTTAAACCTGTTTCTTCGTCGTCATCTACTGTCGCCCCTAGTCCAAAAAGCGACGAGCCACAGCCTGGATCAACACCGCCGTCATCACCTCCACAACCACCACGGATAGAACCACGGAGAAAACCACGAATACTACGGTTCGGGGGCTCATCATTACCCATAATCAACAATGAAGAGACAGAAAGCGATGCTCAAGACGATGAGGAAGTTGGGGGAAATCGAGAGGATGGCAAGGGACCTGTGAGATCACCCCTGAAGGAGCAATATACAACAAACACAACCACCACAAAACCAAAGAAACCAAAACCGCAGACCGTCCAAACAACACTCAACATATCCTCACAAGCACCCTTCTCAGAATGCAAAGTCTGCAACACAGTCTGGAACCCCCTCTACCCAGACGACGTCAAATATCACACAAAGCAGCACGCGGCTGTTCTACGAGCAAGGAAGAAGAAGGAGAACGAAAGCATTATAGACTGATTGATGATACCCCTCAAAAATCTAACGACTAACGAACTACCCACGTTCCCAAATCCTTCCCTTGACTACCTGCCTCAATCTCCTCGTCACTCGCAACCATGGTGAATTGCTGCGGCAGATATAGACTCTTTCCGTCGCATTCCTTCCAATCGAGCGTCCCGTCGGTCATCATCCATTTGTCAAAATGCTCCTTCTCGCGTAGCCACTTTTCAGCCTCTGCTTCCTCAGTCGGCTTCTTGCGTAGTCTGAGGGTCGTCATTCGCGGATGTTCAAAGCGTAGTCCCTCGGTGCTCAGTCTTCGGTCTAGGCTTAGGTAGAAGTCTTGAGTGTGTTCGGCTATGCCTAATCTCTTGAATTGTCTGACGCCGGTGTAGAAGCGTGCTGATGGGATGTTGTGATATCTGGGGGAGATGAATCGTTGGCTCAGAGGACGGTAGAGCAATGTGGTGTCGGGGATTGAATCTTGGACTGGACCTGAGGTTTTGACCCTCTTGAATGGTTCGGGGAATCGTCCGACCTGGATGGATAGGGTGTCGAGGATAGGCATTCCCGAGAGCAACTCTTGGATCCGAGGTGTGTTGGGGGGGAACGAACCATGTGGTATGGGACCGGGACCATTCTGTCCCAGGGACAGGGGCATCGAGACGACCGCATGCTTCATTGACTTGAGGGTCTCTCTGAAGACATCGGCGTTGACAGGACCCCAAGGAACGTCCTTTATCATTTCATACACCCCAAGTGCATAATCCCTAGGGCCGTGGCTGTGAAATCTCTGAGCAGGTGCAGCAGAGTGAGCCCAAAGGATATCCGTCTTCAAGTTGCATCGGAGGTAGAATCGTTGAGGTCTGCAACCTGCCTTCTCCCAAGCTTCATAACCGTGTGCGAGCTTCCAGCAGTTTCCAAGAACCCAGGTGTTCTTCTCAAGGCGTACGAGATCGGGATAATGCTGCAAAACCACGGCTCTAGATTCGGAACAGAGTGCCCCAAGGCCTTGGATCGTGAGTTGGGATTCGACCGGGTGGACTGGGAGGGCGTGGTCTGGACAGGCAGGAACGAAGCTACCTCCGATGACGATTTGTTCGACGAATGGGCTGCGAGGGTGATGCGACATGGAGATTCCGAGGGAAACTCCAAGGATGAGGTATCGGTCTTCGTCGAGTGAGGTTAGGCATAGGTTCCAAATATCCAGCCGGAGCTCGAGTGGGAGTTTGTTCAACGGCATGATCCTAAGCGTTTGTTGTCATGAGGTGAGAGTGTGTGGTGGTTGAGGGTGATGCGTTGATGATTTTTGTGTTTGCGTTAGGTACGGGTGGCCTTTTTATATTCATGACTTTAACTAAGGTTCTGATTCACATTGTTGCGGCGCCTTTTGATCTTGAGAGGAACTGGCAGTGATTCGGTGGAGACATCTAGCTAGGTACGGAGTACAAAACGGGATGTTTTTCCTCAGACTAACTAAGAAGTCGTCATAAGACTGAACAAAAAGTGATAATGTATTGTCCCGGATTGGGACTTTTTTCTTCTTCATTTTTTGATCACATCTGATAGGAGTTAGACAAAGATTTCTTGTTCTATTGTCTCTTCTCCTCGCACCACCATCGTGTGAATGCAACTTGAGAGTCAATAAAGGGTGCTGACCAAAAAGGCCGAAACCTAGAGAAACGACCAAGCCCCATTCACTAGATTGATGGTCTTTCTGCTTCTACATGCTTCAGACGAAGCTATTCATAGCCCCTGCTTCGGGTAGGGCTGAGCAGACAATCCAAGAACCAATAAAGTCTAGTCTGAATCAACAGCCACATACCGTGGGTCTTTAGGTGCAATTCAAACATCTGACAGGCGGTCAAAGCCTCGCTTAACATGTCGAGATAATGAAATAGGGTAGCATCGCGTTCTGGAATGTGCCTGGTTTACGTGGTTTGCGGCTGTGCTAGTTCGTGATGATTGCCTAGCCACGCGCGAGACGGGGGGGGGGGGGGGGGGGGGGCAGTGCCCCCATTCCAGACTTGGGGTTTCATATTACACTGCAATCTCAGCCCTCAAACTTGATGCTAATGCATTTCTTCTAAGAAAACACACTTCTCAAAGACTTCAAGATGCCACGCAAATCAGGTACAGGATGCATCACTTGTCGCATTCGCCGTGTCAAGTGCGACGAAGCAAAGCCTGCGTGCCAACGGTGCACCAGCTCCAAGCGCCAGTGCGATGGATATCTCCCCGAGGACTCTACGGTCACACGTCGCCAACTCGCTGCAGCAGCACGCCAACTCTCAGTCGTCGGACCTATTTCTCAAGCCCTCTCTCAGTATCCTAGGCACAGGAGCCATTCACCTACGCCGACCAGCATGACGCTATTTGACGTGTTTCGGAACTTGACGGCACCGTCGACGGCTTCATTTATCCCTTCGAGGTTTTGGACGAGGGAGTTGCTTCAGCTGGCTCATAGTGAACCTGCTGTTTGGCATGCCACGCTTGCATTGGGGGCTCTTCATCAACGGCATGAGCTTTTCTGGCAGGGGCAGGGGCATGGACATCACAATAGCCAAGGGCTGCTGGACCAGGCGCATCAGAGCTATGCGCGCGCCGTATCTTATGCTCAAGATGTCAAGGACCCAACGAGACTTTTGTCACTAAGTCTTGCGCTTTTGTCTATCACCAACATGATGGGTCGTTGGTCTGAAAGTCAGGTTCATATTACGGCTGGTCATCGGTTATTGAAGCAGGCTGGTACTGGTGAAGAGACTATGAGTGCGGCGGAGATCTTGACGCGACTTGATCTACAAGCCATGACCTTTTCCGATTCCAGCGCTCCATATGCTTACGACAACACTCCACGGTCAGTGTACATTGACACTCTGATGCGCCAGGTAGAACGGTTGGAGAGTTATGCGCAGGCTGGCACGGCGTTGTTTGGTCTGATGAGGAGGTTCATGTTGCTGGGTGAAACGTTGGTGGCAGATGATGGTGAACTGGGCGAAGAGGCCATCATTCAGAATCTGATGCAGGATATTGCATCGTGGGAGTCCAAGATGGCCGACTTTGAGAGGAACCGCGATCCACACAACGCCATAGGACCTCTATCCATCAGGTTGTACCACGCGCTGCTGCGCATGTGCCTTACTGCAGGAGGCTACGGACCTGAGGCGAGATGGGACAAGTTACTCGGATACTTTGAGCGCATCCTCACGCTCGCAGAGCTGCTATGGTCCAACACGCCAAACACCCACGTGCAATCACCTTTTTCTCTAGAACCAGGTCTGATCGTCCCCGTGTTCATGACATGTCAGCGATGTCGACATCCCTGGCTAAGACGAAGAGCCATTGCGTTCCTGCACAAGATCAAAAGACAAGAGGGCATGTGGTCAAGCGACGGCGCAGCGGTAGTAGCCGAGAAGATCATGGAAGTTGAAGGACAAGTGTATTACACGAGCGACCTCTCTCGGGAGAATTCTCCATCTCCAATGCAAATCGAGGAGATGTCCTGGGAGGAATGGGCAACCGGAGATGGACAATTACCCGCAAAGACGAGTTGGGCTGGTATACCCAGAGTCCCAGAGAAGATGAGAGTGAGGGATACATTGGTCATGGTGGAAGCTGAGCAGAAGAGGGTTGACCTTTCGTTGATAATGTCTCCGGGAGAAGATCTTTTTAGGTACACTTGGCGAAGTCCGAATGGAGACGGTAACGTTCTAATCAGAAAATCTGACCGCTTTTTAATCATCGTTATCGTATCCGTATCCAACATCTCCCTCGCAGAGCCTCAAAGCGAAAGGATTCACATTTGGGGCGGACGTAATCCGCGGAGCCCGAGAGCTAACGGCCTTATCCGCTGTAGATGATCAATTCCCCCCTGGCTAACGGTTGCTGATCTTCCAATCGGAGTGTTGTGCTTGACAATCCGGGATGCCGGATCTGTGGGGGAAAGAACGATGGTACGAGTACGGATCTTGACTTTCCGAAAGCGCCAAGAAAGTTCGCTACGATCGTGCAGGTGCAAAGATCAACAAAAACAAATCAATGTTGAGGATATAATAAATAATCAACTGCCCAGAGACAATTCAATTCAATCTCTGGATTCAAGCACACTTGTCAACTCTCCTCTTCAATTGATCTCTTCAATTGACCATTCTGCAACAATGGAGGACCCCGCATTCATCGTCGACGTCGCCAATGCGAGCGGCAAGGCTCCCTCGCATCCTTACTATCCTTTGAACGCTCCCCTCGCGCACTATGCCGCCAACTCGCTGTCTTCACCTGTTCTCGTGGCTTCGTTTGTCGCTGGGTCGATTGCTATCTTTGCGGTGACGCTGCTCCTCATCCAGCAGTCGGGTCGGACACTTTCCAAGGTTGCGACGCTTACGACGCTGTGGTTTGCGCTTTGTGGATGCATTCACTTGTTCTTTGAGGGTATGCCGAACTATACTCCCCTTTCGCTGATGGGATACTAACCTTTGTAGGCTACTTTGCTGTCCACTTCACCGAGCTCGCCGGCCAGGACCACCTCTTCGCCCAACTCTGGAAGGAATACTCCCTCTCCGACTCCCGCTACCTCACCCAAGACTCGTTCCTCGTGTGCATGGAGGGCATCACTGCCTTCGCTTGGGGACCCCTCTCGTTCCTCCTCGCGTGGGCCATCGTCAAGGACCACCCGATGCGGTTCCCTCTGCAGCTCATCATCAGCCTGGGTCAGATATACGGCAACCTTCTCTACTACGGAACCTGCTTCTTTAGCAAGCGCGTCCTCGAGATCATCTACTGCCGTCCTGAGAGCTTTTTACTTTTGGTGGTACTACTTCTTCTGCAACTTTATCTGGATCATGATTCCTGTGCCTCTGCTTATTCAGAGCATCTGGGAGTCTGTTGGGGCTTTTGCCAAGGTCCAGGCTGCTGAGAAGGCCAAGAAGAAGGCTTGAAGAAGTATACTTGGGGAGGAGTGAAACAAAGGTGCGAAAAATGGGCGGATCGTGGCGGAAGAGGTGATGTGTAAAAGATGATGGTATTCAGAGGGATGAGGTCCATGTTAAGGAAAACACGGAGAACTAGAGTTTATAGATAAAACTCCGAATCACGATAAGGTTTCAAGATCGTTTGAGAGATTTACCTTGTTCCTGAACAAAACACCCAATCATGACTCAATAAACGACACATGAAATCACTAGATCAGTGTCGGCCAACTTTGCTCGTGAGTTCGCCGGTCTTGGCATGTCTAAAAACGGGTGCCACGCGTCGTCATTCAGGGTCTGTGAATGGCGGGAATTCGGACCCAATATTAAGTCCGCCTGAATACGAGTTTTTCGAAAAGAAAAGGACCCCTCTACAGGGGGCGATAAGACCCTGAGAAACGAATAAGATATTGAAACAGCACGGACAAGAGCAAAACTGATTTTCTCCCTCGTCTTTTCGCGAAATGCTTGGCTGATGCGCAGTCAGCCAGTCGCGTCAACTAAGTGACGAGCAAGCCCATCTTCAACCCTCCAACCTACATCCCTCCCCACTGCAACGTTCAAGATGCAGCTCAACATCCCCCCAAGACTCCTCCGAGTCATCGCGGGATGCGCCGCGGGGACCCTCGTGCTTGTTTTGACCCTGTCGGTTCTTCTGCAGAAGCGCGATGAAGGCCGTGTGGCCCCCGCAGGTCTGCCTGAGTATTTGGATAATTCGACGCTGCCTTTTGTTATGAACGAACAGCAGAAGCCGACTTGGACTACTGAGCAGCTTGAACCCAAGTTTGCGTATGTGCAGTATGCGACTGATTTGGATTATCTATGCAATACGGTGAGCGACCTCCCTTCCTCAAGGCTTGAATTGTGCGTTGGACTGACCCATTTGTAGCTCATCAACTTTTTATCTCCTCCGACGCTATGGAGCGCGACATGATCTCGTCTTGATCCATCCAAAGGCTTGGGAAGAAGGAGTAAGATGGCCATTCTATGCGACAGACTCTTGTCGCTTCATATGCAGGCACTGACATGCCTCTAGGATTCCAGAGGAGCCAAAGCCATCGCCGCCATTCGCCGCGAGCACCCACACATCAACCTCCGCCCCATGGAAGTCATCTCGACCCAAAAAGGCGACTCAACCTGGCGCGACAGCCTGACAAAGTTCCAGGCATTCGCTCTAACCGAATGGACCCGCGTGCTCGCCTTTGACTCTGACTCTCTCGTCCTCAACAGCATGGATCACTACTTCCTGAGCCCCCTGGCCCCCGTTGCTGTACCCCGCGCGTACTGGCTCAACGAGAAGAGTACCGAGATCGCTAAGCAGGTTCTCGGATCCCACGTGATGCTCATCGAGCCCAACATGGCTCGCTACAAGAAAATCATCGACGAGGCGCTGCAGTCTGGAGATTTCGACATGGAGGTTATCAACCACATGTTCAAAGACTCAGCCATGATCCTCCCCCACCGCCGCATCGCCCTCCTGACGGGTGAATTCCGCGCCAAGGACCACTCCAAGTACCTGGCTCCCGACGAGGACGAGGAGTGGAACGCCATGGGCGAGGTGTCGCGGTCTTTCCTCGTGCACTTTAGTGACTGGCCTCTCCCCAAGCCCTGGAGGAGCCGCAGCAAGAAGCAGTGGGAGGATGCACTGCCAGAGTGCCCGGATGATGATGTCGAGAAGGCGGATAGGCCAAGGTGCGCGGATCGGGTCATGTGGTCGGGTTTTTATAGAGATTATGACAGGTTGAAGGAGGAGCAGTGTAAGATACTGCATTAGTGATAGACCAGCGTGTTGATACCATTTTGCGAATGAACATGAATTGATCGCATATGACATGACTGGGTGAGGATGTGTAGTTGAGGTTCGTTTTTATTGGTTACTCGATGGATTGGTATTGGATTCCTTGGGGTTTCTACTCGAAGAATCGAAGTACCAACCAACATGCTGGGATGCGGAGGGAGTTATCCCTTGGAATGAGAGAACATTGGCCAGTCAACCCCCTTTGTTCCCATTTATCTCCCTTTCATAGGCAAGTTGGCACCTTAGTATTCAGCGGTCAAAGTCTCTAATCCACACGGCGAAAACGAAATTCGCCACCTTATCGGAAAGGAGCCTCTTCGCAGAGCCATCTTCTGCGAGTTGTGCTGTCACTGTCAGAGCAATGCGAGGTGCGGTCGCAGGGAAGGTGCACCCCATCGCACCTTCCCTTGCATCTGACCTCGACCTCCATGTCTCAAGCCATGTCTTTCTCCCTCCTTCGCTGAGGCCATGGTTTTTTGAGCCTCCCTCGTCCATCTCCAAAAACCTGGCTCCGCTCGCTTTTTCGCAGCGCAGTCTTGAACCGTATGCTGCCGTCCACGATGTCACGTCTGCTTAGGTTCCTGCCGAGCCTCATTTTCCTTTCCATCTTCTTTTGTTTTCTGCTCAACCTTTTCGAGTACGACTATCCGGACGTTCCTCTACCGAATACATGGAGGGCTCACAGGGTTGAAGTCCCCGAGAGTGCTGGGCGCCCGGGCGGGTATCCGGGGAGTCCTTCTTTCATGGGCGGAGAGAATGTTGATGCGCAGGATAACGATGGTCATGGGACCAAATTTGTGGGCGATGGGAAACCTAGTGACGGCAAGAAGGGTGCTATTAGCAATGTCGATATCGACGACAGCGAATTCCATGACGACTCAGTCGAGGAGAAGGAGGAGACGGAGGAGGATGTCACAGAAAGCACCGACAGCGACATTATCGACTGGTCCCGATTCGCCTACGTTCAATACGTTACCAACGATGTCTACCTCTGCAATTCGCTCATGATCTTCGAGGCACTTCAGCGACTTGGCAGCAACGCAGAACGACTGATGATGTATCCTGGCCATATGCTCGAGCCCGATGCCCGAGAGTCAGACACACATGTGGGACAACTTCTAATCAAAGCTCGCGACGAGTACAAGGTCACATTGCGACCGGTTGAGATCCAGCGTCGTAACGGTAGCGACGGTAAGACATTGGGGCTTGGGGATTCTGGTTCATGGTGGAAGTTGACTTTCTAACACTGTTTTAGTTACGTGGGCCGAATCATTCACCAAACTCCTCGCCTTCAATCAAACCCAATACGATCGTGTCATTTCCCTCGACTCAGACGGTGTAGTCCTCCAGCTTATGGACGAGCTATTCCAGCTTCCTCCCTGCCGTGTTGCGATGCCCAGAGCCTACTGGTTCATGAAGGACGACCCTCCCAAGACTATGCTTGCTTCGCATGTCATGGTTATACAACCTGACAAGGTCGAAATGGAACGCATCTTTAAGAAGATTGAGACCATTGAGAATACCGAGTACGATATGGAAGTTATCAACGGCCTATACCTCGATAGCGCAATGATCATTCCGCACCGACCGTACGGCCTACTCTCGGCCGAGTTTCGAATGAAGGACCATTCCCAGTATCTTGGCTCTAAAGCAGAGAAATGGGACGCTGTTTCGGTCTTGAACGAAGCCAAATATGTGCATTTTTCTGACTGGCCCGTCCCGAAACCATGGGTGCAGGATTCAGCAATGCGACTGCAGAAACAGCCACAGTGTCGGACGGCTGATGGCAAGGAGACCCAGGAGACTTGCGCTGAAAGAGAAATCTGGAACAAACTCTACACTGACTTTGTGGAAAACCGAAAGGTAAGTAGAATGGTCTCGGTAGATATTCCCTTTGACGAGTTGCTGACTGGATATCAAAGAAGATTTGTGAATCGGTAGGCAGGCCTCAGCGCCGGAAGTGGTTCCACTGGAATCGGCTGGATAGGGTAGAATCAAGATAGACGGACCATGAATAAATGAAATTTGCGGAGAATGAGTTTCCTAGAAGTCCAACTGCTTTTAGCTTTGTTCGTGGTGACATGCCAAGACTCAGGGGCAGGCTTAATCTCAGGAATAGATGCCTATCTATTTAATTAACAGAGATAGGACCAGGATTTTGATCTGAACTATGCAGTTGAAGACTGTTTCCATGAGCCCTGAAGGGAACATCGCTGTGCTTATGGCCTCTGCCCCCCCCCCCCCCCCCCATCTTCCCTCTGGGGGACTTCCTATGAATCATTTGAACGCAGCCCGTTTGCTAAACGATATCTACTCAAGTAGTAGGACTCCCCTGCTCCTCACTCGCTTCAGCACTATGCGATGTCCAGACTGTCTCCCTACATCGGCTCATCTCGACTCATTGATGAAGTCTATCGGCTAGACTAGAAGATAGAAGCTATGTCTGATGCCTCCTCTCAGAGGCGTCATTAGCACTGCAATGGACTACACTATACGCAAGTCTAAACCGTGCCCGCTGTCGTAACCCTGCAGCCCTTCCTCCCCCTCAGCATCCAAGTGCCAAACAACCCCACAGTAATTAACGTGAGAACAGCTGCAACAGCAAAGTACACCCATATGTACCCGGTGGTAATGGCGTCAACAGCCTTGGGCCAGTCAAAAAAGTCCATCGAGAAGAAGGTCTTTGTCTCTGTTTAGCCAGAAATTCAGATACCAAACAGGTAATGGCACTCGTACTTACAGAGGTGAATGTGGCCGGGAGGAAGAACATGGTCACGAAGGCTATCAACTTCATCAGGCTGCCATCTTTCTGCGCCAGCCTGGAAACCTCCAAGTTACTGTGGGCAATCTCCTGGTTCGTCGTGCGGGTGTCCTATTAGACCTAGTTAGTGATCTGCGCGGCACTGGACAACATCCATAGTACTCACCATTGACATCGCTAGCTTCAATCCCTCAGTCACCGTAGCACAATCGCGAATGTGTTCGTCATATTCGTCTATCAGCTCCTCCAGTCTCTTCTGAATCCGAACCCCGGGCATCGTCAGCTTCTCCAAACTCCTTTGAGCCTCGACATTGTAACATATCGTATCTGGTTCCATAATGCTGGGTGATCTTTCAAGATGAATCAGCATCCTCTGCATCTGTCGCTGCCAGTTCTGGAAACCGTTTTGTAAATAGCTCATGTCCTGCCATAGCTCAATGAGCTCCTTGTTTTGGACTAGCTGCGAGTCTGATTCAGTCGTCTCTAGACCCTTGTTTATAGTCAGATCAACAGTGAGCTGGTCCATCTTTGCGGAATTTTTGCGCAAAAGATCAACCTGGCGCTCTCTTTCCATATCGGCAAGGAGTGTTGGTAGGAGCATCGGGTGGAAGACAGGATGATCAGTTCCAGTGAGCCTTGAAGTGAGAAAGTCTGCGGCCCTTTTTGTCACATCCGTATACGACAGCATATGTACTGAGTGTTTTGGGTGAGAAGGACACGGATAGAGCAATGTCACGAGGCCACGTCCCTGCTGTTCGACAGTTGTAGACTGGGACCATATTAGAGCTGCAGACTCTAGACGTCTCGAAGGGGCAAATACCGATGGTGACATCACCCTCGTCTTCAGCATATTCAAACGGTACGTCCATAAAGGCACACCTGGTGTTTCTGTTGATCACTCGAGCGATGGACCCGTGTACCCGAAATTCGGTCCTGACTTGATCAAAGATGGTCTTGGTAAAAGGTAAATGTGCCACCACTAGAGGATGAGGATCGCTCTTCTCTACTCGATCGCAAAATCTAGTAAAGACTTAGTAAATTGTGACCTTTTGTCGAAATGGCCGCCTACAGGATGTTAAGAGTGCTCTCGGCGCCATGGTTGCTGTCCTTGAGATGGCCCTTGGTGACGGTTAGTAGATGTGCAGCGAAAGATAGTAGGGAGATCAAACAGCATTAAACCAAGACTGCCACTGAGGTTCACCGGATAAGTTCCAGAACCTTTTCCTCGGAGAAAACTACAAGGTTAGACATTTGCTGTAGGAAAGGGCTGAGGCCCATACCCTGGATGGCTTAGAAAGACTGAGTATGCGACTTGTCCCACGATCCTGAAAAAAGAACGTCTTCATGTCTCCATCGGAGATACCGGAGTCATGGCGTAGCCAGTTCATGTCAATCAAGAGATCGCTTCGATGCAGGTCGATTTGCAGCAGGACACGCCAAATGGTAAGACCAATAGAGGTTGTTATAAACTGTCTTGCTTGTGAGTCAGTTCCCGAAGCATTAGCCAATAGCCAGATATTTGTCTCACTATTGCATATGTAGAAGGGTCACTGGGTGTGTCTTTTCAGCCATTCCATGCGGGAATTACAATCAAATAACATAAACAAGGCGCAGGTCGTGGCTATGGACAGGTGCACATTCGCAGCCGAATTCTTGACATCAGATCATTCGGGTTTCAGCGACATGACAGAGCCTCACTCTATGGCCACCTGAGATGAGGATCGCCTTGTTCGCGCGAGACTATTGGGTGTACTAAGACCAGGCTCCGAGATTATGAAACTCCAGACTGCACGCTGTCAGGCCTCAATGTAGGCTCTCAGAAAGTGGCATCGAGACGACTAAACGTGCATCAAGAGAAGTTTTTTTTCACCAACAAGCACGAAGTCCTAGATTGAAGAGTCATTGATATATAGTACCGACGTGAATCTTAAATACGATGTCAAAACTTACCACAATCTTGTCTGACTCTTTGCTTCTCGCGCTCAAGAACATTGCGTGGTTCATCAACTGTTTGTGGTACTTTGACGAGACTAGTTACAAAAAGCCATCGGTTCAAGGTGATCAAATGTTTACACAGATTCTTCCCATCCACTACTCCAACGGCGACATCCTGAGGAAGTATCTCGACCGGAAGTTTCCTGGTCAATCTTACACAGCTTCCGTTGGTCGCCATTTCCCACAATCGCCCACACGATGCTGATACTATCCAAGATGCGGAACAACAATTGGACAATCGAAGTCCCTCGGCGCCTGACCCAGGTAAGTACATGGTCATCTTCAGGTCTGCGTTGCGACTCATAGTTGGAACCCAGGCCGAAATCGACGAGTTGAACGAGGAGATGAGGGTCCATTTCCACGGGTACTAGCAGACGCCCAGATCTATGTCTTTCACTGATATCCATAGAAGCCAGGAGAGTGATTGTGGATTGGCATTTGTTCATTTAGTACTCGGAAGTTTTGGTCGATTGGCGAATCGGGTGATTCTTTTGCTTGTCTGCCTAGGTACCTATACTCCAGTACCCCTTATAATACCAACACGGTTTCTATTACTGTAAACTCATAGCATCCATCTCTCCAAGACCTAACACATGCTAGCATGATCAGAGCATTCGGGTGAATGCCCCCGATGCCGGTCTCAGGCACCTCTTTTTTTCGTCGTCACAGAGTCGTCGCGAGGCCCAGACGACATAGGAACTGTTTCGCATCTGCCTGGTGTTAGTAGCCACGATGTACGGCAGGACCAGGGAGTGGTGGCTTACGGAAACGGCATATTGGTCGTCAAAGAGGCCGTTGAGAAGGTTCTCTAGCTTTGCTGGGTCAACCCATCGTCCCGGGAGAAGGGTGTCCTTGTCGTTAGGGTACTCCCCCAGGTGGGAGGATACCGACATGTCGTGGTAAGGCGTAGGGTATGGTTTCAAGAACTCGGCGTTGTACCAATGAAGCTGATGTGGTAGGGAAGTAGGTAGGAGCCCTAGTTGTTGAGCAAAGTTGGGTAAACTCGAGAGGTGCGAGCTTCCTTTAAAGCTCGTGAAGGAGCATCACCCATCAGGCAAAAACATCAAACATCATGAAAAAGAAACAAGGAAGCATTATGCTATAGTGTGTGGTTGGTTGCCTCGGTTGCCTCGATCTTAAAGGAGCGACTGATAAAGTTAGTAGAGAGCAGGTTGTAGGGAGCACTGCCAGCGTGATAACTACTCACCCGCAACCCCTTCATGCACGCTTTCCCTCACAAAAGCAAACATCCAAAGATAACAAGTACACACCGCCTTCTTCAACAAAGCCACGACGGGGAGGGGGGGTTTGAAAATGAAGCTGTCACATTGGCCCGGGCCTGCTGGTTGGCCGGATTCCTGCATCTGCATAGCTCAGTGGCTTTTGTTACAAGGTGAACTGGACAGATTGGCGGTGAAGTGTGGGAAGTTCAAAGCCTGGACTCAGCCCGTGTACTGCCCCGACTTTCGGTCTCGACGCCAGTCGAAACATCTTGCAACCCTTTCGCCCTTCCTTGATTCAATACTTACCGACAACTCCATCTTGTGTACCCCAAACCAACAATGTCCTGGGAAGATTCTGACCCTTACAAATTCCTCAAGGATTACAAAGACAAGAAGCGGAAATGGCTATCTGACTTTCCTTTAATTAACGATCCCCTCCCCGACAACGACGAAATCACGAAAAAGGCCGAGGTCACTGTCCGACAAATCGGGATCTAGCCACATATACGACTATGGTCGCTCCTTGTCACCCCATAATGGTGACTGTGATACTCTTCTCGGGGTAGGCATGGGAGATCCTGGCACACTGGCCGACTCTTTCTGTGGTGGCATGGTGCCGCATTTTGAAGAAAAAGACCAAGGGGTGGTTGCCCCAAACAAAAACTATCGCAGCTTTGCCAGCGTTACAACGTCTCTCGGGAGCTCAAGACAGTCTTTCACGAGACCCATGTACCGGTGTACCTTGGTTATGTGCTTGGAAACCCGTCTGAGGCTAACAAGACTCGAGGCCCGGCTTGCATGATCTTTGCGATACTGGTTTTGATCAAGGAGCTGGACAAACTAGATCGGTTTTTCAAGGCGGGCTTCTGCGACCATGACCTTCCCTTCACATTCGATATAGATGGGATACTCCGCCCGCAAGGCCATCCCGATGATCAGTCCAGCAAGGACAGAACTTGCTTCCGGAAGGAAGACACGAGCTTTATGCGTTGTTTCCATCGCGAGCAATGGCAGATCAATGTCCCATTCATCTCCAAACCTGAGAAAAACCATGTTTTGGAGTATCAGCTTCATTCCGAAACCATTATGCCGTGGACGTCTCGTGAGCCTGTCAAGCAGAATGGCGGGTTCGCAAAAGTCTACAAGGTCGAAATGCACCCTGATCATCACACCTTTGTGAGTTCCCCTCCCCGAGTTGAGAAGATAAAGGTCATTGTCTGATTACTGGTTGCAGAAGGGGCACGACGCGTTTGCTCTCAAGGTTCTATGCTGTACTAACCAAGATACCTATCATGAAGAGTTTCAACGGGAGCTTTACGCCCTGAGAAAGACGCCGCCTGGGCCTCATGTGATCGAGTTACTTGCCACCTTCAAGTGCGGAGAAGAGCTCTCGTTCCTCTTCCCGTGGGCTGAAGGGGGTAACTTGGCCGACCTCATGGGCAAAGAGCCTTCTGAGCTAGTCAATCCGGGCCCTAACGCCGCACGAGACCTCATTGATTGGGTCGCTGAGCAATGTGCCGGCATCGCTAAGGGCCTCCGCGGAATGCATAACGCCAAGCCTAGGTTTCGCAGAACTGATGACTCTGACAAGGATGTTTGGAAGGATAACTACGGGATTCACGGTGACGTGAAGCCTGAGAATATCCTGATGTTCAAGACCGAGGGCCTCGGCGAGCTAAAGCTGTCGGATTTTGGCTTGACCAAATTCCACACCAATGCCTCGAGATCCAAGCAGCCCGGAGACGGACCCATGTCTCCAACCTATGCGTCCCCCGAACAGACAAAGAAATCTTCTCGTGTATCCAGAAGGTCAGATGTTTGGGCTTTGGGCTGTGTCTTCTCCATGCTCTTGACCTGGGCCATCCGAGGTCCAGTCGCAGTCAAGCTATATAACAAGGCTCGCCATGATGAGAAAGATCCAGGCCGCAGAATAAATTGGTACGAAGATACATTTTATGGCAAAAAACACGACGAGAATGGAGAACCGCTGGTCCCCAACGGCTTCTTTCTAAAGAAGGCTGTGATCGATGTAGGTACTCACCAACTTCGCACCTCTACATTTACCGACGCTAACAGCTTGGGCAGTGCATGGAGGAGAACAAGAGGGCGATTTCGGGACCTGATCGTGAATGCAATTATTTGACAGAGTTCCTAGACTTTATCCGGGACAGCATGCTGGAGATTGACAGTGACAAGCGTGTCAGCTCTGAAAAAGTCCGTAAGTTCCTCAAGGACAAGAAGAAAGAGAACTTATGGGCGAACCGCTCAATAAAACTCCCGACCTTACCTTAGAAGCATCCAAATAAGTAGATTACGTTTTGCGCATCCACATCCTTGGCGATAAATGCTATGTGACCGTGGCATGCCGTCTAGAGACGGTAGATGCAATTGGGGGACTGCCTCTGCTGATAGATCTCAATGAGTATAACTTCGGTGTAAATATATACATAGATTTTTTTACTTGCTTCTTAGAAACAACTTAAAATGCAATTTTTAGATGGGCTAGCACCTTATTCACAAGTAATTAGTGTGGCGGTGATGCCGCAGACCCCAGTAGGGGAAATACGTGCCTAGTTGCAATAGCTGGATGGCGCGACAGGTATTGTTCTCTACCTACCTACTTGGGGACTGACCCCTTGGTTGGCAACCATGGCCTTGAATTTAATAATAGGAACATTCACCTCGTCTTTGCTTCTGCGGTGGAACATGATCTTCATAATGTAGTTGCGACTTAAGACGGACACACAACTTGGTCCTGTCAACCCGAGCTTTATACCCTCAACAGCCCATCTTCGCCGTAACGCTGACCGTACTATATTCAGCGGTCTCTGATGCAGTTACCGCCAAGCCCTTTGCTGCCGCTGGTTGCCTGACAGTCAGGGAGCCCTGGCTGGCTCTGGTTCATCGGCCTTTGTTGTTTGGCTCTGTGGTAGATCTTCACGAGGCCGCATAATTGGCATTGTGACCGAGTAAGGCGGAACATTTTCTCTCAAGTATCGTATCAATCAATGTTCGCCTGTGACTCGATTCATGGGAGTTTCAAGACCTGCGTGGTTGCAGCTACTTAAGCTTCCAATCGCCTTCTGCCAAGGTACTTGTTTGCCTTGGATCATATCATGGCCGACACACGGCCTTTCACTTCGTCTATCGAGGTGATTTCGCTAGGATTCTGAAATTTAGGTCACGCCCAAGGCATCTAGGCCACCTATCCCGATACCTTCATTATCGGGATGTCACGAGGCGAGGCCGGTTGATCAGGGGCTTGGTCCCCTGTCATGATGGCTGTTGAGCAGCTTGTCTTGACAAATTTGACTATGTTCATAACAGACGGAGGAGTGACCAAGAGATGTCGGTGTAATCCCAAGCGGGATAGAGAGGAGCGCGAGCGAGTGATAGAATATGATGCACTGTGGAGGATCTCATGTTGAGGCAGTCTCAAGATCAATCTGTTCTGCGCGGGTCCAACCATTGCCAAACTTTTTCATGAGCCACTTTAGTAATTAGTATTGAGAATGACACCCATTGATAGTTAAATGAACCAACCTCAAGCGTAGGAATGTAGAGTGTCTGCACTAGTCCGCAGAGTCCGATGGTGAGAGGGATTAGCTGGCCTGTCGAATTCACATCATACACACCCCTGACGCCGTTCCAATACAGAGTCAACTCAATCCCAGTGATGGAGTACACCAGCGAAAAGACTCTCAGGTATGGGACCAAGACTTTCACGATCCTTGTTCTCAGTCAGACGGGCTCTACTTGACCTGTGGCATAACGTCACATACCTCTGTACCTTTTCTCTCCTAGCGTTTCGCTCCAAGTCTTCTGACTGAGATAGCGATCTGTTGAACCTTCGAAGATATCGAATAGCTCGAGCTAGCCGGGACTCATTGCGTACGGGATAGTTGCAGGGGGCTACCGCCAGACAATACACGGCAAACCCCCAGACCCATCCTATCGTGACCAATATTGAACAGAAGGCAAAAAAGGTCTTGACTGACTGGTTGGAAAGCGATACCTTTGCAAAGAGGAACCCGTATGTGCCGCACCCTTCTGGTGCCTTGAGGAAACCACTGCCTTGTATCCCATCGAGCCAGAACCAGATGTAGTAGACAGATGCAGCTGTCAACACACACCAGAAGACGAATTGTCGGCAGAGACGCGTGACGGTATCGACGTCGAAGCGTTGAATGGGCATCGGGTCGTTGCCGGTTAGAAGGACGATATAAACCCCGCCAAAGATGATGTATGCGAGGATCATAACCTCAACAGCGTAGGGTCCTTTGTCCGCATCATCGGATGACTTGTTTATCTCGGTGGATGGAGTAGCGTTCGCGGTCATGAAGAGGAGAGCGACGAAGATGGCAAAGATGAAGATAACATAGGACTTTGCCAAGCTGGCTCTGCCTCGCAGCTTGAAGGTTCTCACGATGAGGACTGAAGTCCATTGGAGGTAGATGCCGAGTCGGATGCCGAACCCATAGATATCTGGCTCGCCTTGGAAGGCGCATTCGCTCGAGGCATTTCGTAAAAGGGGGGTTAAGGAGGCCATTTGGTGAATGAGCTTAATGTCTGAAAAAGTGGTGGCAAAAGATCTTGAGAAGATACCATCACCAGGCCCTTCTTCGGCGGTCCTTTTTCTTGCTCAAGCAGGGGACGGTTGAGCCTCAGCGTGACAGTCATCTTGAAGTCGTGCAAGTACGCATGAGGGCTCAGCAGGCCAAGATGAAGTTGTACAAGGCATCATGCAACTAATTAGGGTTACAGAAGACCCTGATAGACTATCACGATGCTTACTCGGAAGGGGGAGAGTTGTATTTTTGTTATTGTAGTGTGAAGTCAATGGTGTCCGCTTGCCAAAGCTGACTTGATCAATCGCCCTGACGATCCAGGGGCCGCCATCGATATGATCACAAGCAACCACTAGGATATCAGTATATATACTACGTCGTATTACGCATTCTCCCTGGCAAGTGCTTTATTCGCCAGGGCTTTTTGACATGAAGAGTCCAGAATGGAAAATATGCTTATTGTCCCATGCTGAGGTAGCATGCAAACTGTAAGCGACGGTTTTGTCTCACCACTGTACCATCCAACCTCCAATCTCAGGTGGTCGAGAACAAGTTGGGCTGAATGGCGTGACGTGCCTGCCTATCACCAAGGCGGCTAAGCTGGCTGCAACATGCCACAAGATAGTACAGTTGAGGCTGAAGACCTAAAGAAATAGTCGATCGCCATGCCCGACGTGAATCCCAAATAATGTCACCATGAACTTCCTGATCGAACAAAAGCGTTGAGGTTTCAACAAGCGGCGTTCGAGACGTTTGATCAGACTGACGGTGTACAGTTGAAACCTTGCTGCCACATGGAGGAGGGGGGAAAGCATTAAAAAAAAAGCCTCAACCCTTATCATTACAAGGATTCGAACAAAAATTGTTCATTTTTCGCGGGTTATTTCTAACGGGGCCAAGATCCGGGGGGACCTAGCTCGTGGCCTGTTGACAACTCCGGGAGCTAAACGCCGATGAAGTTGCGGGGGAGAAAAAGACATTTGGGTTTACCAGTGGATGCTTTTTAAGTTTTTGACTGTTTTTCTTTTTGAGCTTGCCTAGACTCTAATTTGGTTAGTTGATGATCATAAAGTTTCTGGAAAGAGAAGCTATCGCAAATCCAAATCCTCAACGGTCATCCCACCTGTTCATGCGTCTTTTTTTATTCAACCTGCAAAAGCCGATATTGCATGCCGCTTCCTCGGTGTTGGCTGATGATAAAAAAGCCCCTTATAAAGAAAAAATCCTTGCGATGAATAAAAATTCGGATCGGTCGGAAGACGTCGGATTGAGCCCCGAGAAATGTTGGTACATGCATGCATGGCTGTTGCGATTATGCAGGCACATGGCTTGTTACATGACAGTCGCTTCTACGATCCTTACAACCACACACACATCCTTGCAACCATAGAAACACCCGCTAGACAAGAACAAGAAGGCGGGCTGCGTGGTCGGACAAGCCGAGGCGAGTCTGTTGCAATTTCGCCGCGTGCGTGAGCGGTTCCGAGTGCCAGGATCCGTCGCCACCATGATCTGCATCCTCGCAGGAGCTGACCTATCACCATCTTTCCTCCGAGGAGCTAGAAACCCAGCTGGAGGGGATTCCCAGGCCGGGGAGCGATCCGTTCCTCCACAGCATCATCCTCTCTCCCCATGGGGGGTCCCCTAATGATGTGACTTGTTATGTCCTTGGAGCCTGACTGGGTTTGGAGAAAGAAAGGAAAACCTCGACACCACCACACTTGAGTCATTCTAGAAGTCTACATAGCTGTCAAATGCCCTGTTGACTCCATCTTCTTGTCTCCGTTTCGCAATAACTTTGCTTCTGCTTCCCCGGTCGTCCATCGACCACACACTCTCATGCGGGACCGTCTCAATACCCACAATCATGCATCACCATGAGGGATGATACCCCCAATATCATCGCCGCAGCCGCCGTGACTCTCCCTCTGGCTACTGCTGCTCTCCTCCTCCGACTCCTCTCGCGTCGAATCACAAAGACTGGATATGGCTGGGATGATGTGTTTGCCATTGTTGGCTGGGTATGTCGCGAACTTGGACCACAAATGCGCGAATATTCTGAATAACCTCAATTTTTAGATCGGTTCATTGGCGCTCTTGATTAATGGGATGATCTGTATGCGCTGCTCGCTTCTTCGATCATGGACTCTTCTGACATTGTGTAGGGATTCGCAATGGACTCGGTCGACCGATGGATTATAACCTCTCCAAGGACTATACGTACGCGGATAAGCAGCGGACTGCTTGGTTGCAGATCTGGTGCACGAGCATGACCTACACCTTTGCCATCGCCTTTTCGAAATTCGCGATTGTTACCTTTTACTGGCGACTCTTTCAATATTCCGATATTCGCGTCCCGATTCAAGTTCTCTCGGCCGTTACTGTCAGCTGGTTCTTCCTCCGACTCTTCATGGTGACACTTCAATGCATTCCTACTTCAGCCTTTTGGGAAGAACCCCTCGAGACAAAGAGTCAAAAGTGTCATGTTCGCGAATCCGCCTTCTTCTTCTCGACCGTCTTGACACACGTCCTGATCGACTGCGCCATCCTCGCGTTGCCTGCCATCGAAGTCGGCAGGCTTCATCTTCCAAAGGGCCAAAAGGTTGCAGTCATTGCCTTGTTCGCGTTTGGCGCTGTGTAAGTTTGCAGCTTGAGACTTGCTAGAGTCTCGCTGACTGGTATCCAGGACCTGTCTCGCCTCCATCTTTGTCCTCATCGAATCGTTCAGGTATAAATCGGACTCGCCAGAGCCGACGCTGCAATTCGGTCCTCACTATGCCTGGTCCATCGCGGAATGCAACTTGGCCGTAATAGCTGGTATGTCGTCAAGCCTGGACATGATTGACGCGTTACTGATCAATGCGATAGCTTCCCTACCGATGCTCCGACCGATCGCCCGAAAAATCCTCCCAGGATCATTCCTCAGCTCCAACAGCGGCGGCGGCCAATCAACAAAAAGTCAGCGCACCCTTCAGCAACGGCATAAAGCTCACGGGCATCACCAAGACCAAAGAACGCGACGGCGACGGCTCAAGCTCAACACACGAGCTGACACCGGGGATAGAGCCTGGACCTTCAGACTTTGAAGCGCCCGACTGGCCGCACAGCGCGCAGACGGTGATATCAAGCCCTTGGCGAAAGTACACGTCATCCCGGGACTTTCAGGACCTGGAGCAGGGCGGCGGCGGCGGCATCCACGTATATAATGAGACGGCAGTAAATGTCGAACGGATATGATGACTATGATCTGGGATAAGGGGCGACCCTAGGCGTTTTTTCTTCTATTAGAGCATGATTTGATACCAAGATACCAAATACAAACCGTTGAATATGCGCATGGAACTCGCCAAGAGACAGTACCTGATCAGCAATGCTTGTTGCAGACAAGACACACCCTAGTGCCCGATTCCAGGATGAACCAGCACACCGGTACCGACCGATGCAGGTGGCGTTCTGAGGTGCGCCTCCAACCTGCAGTGACCTTGTACAGTGTCCAGTTCCATCCAGAACTGAAAGACACGGTGCTTGATACCACTGAGCAAGCAGTGGCATCTCAGTGCTCACCTTGACTCACCGAGATGATAGGTCGCGGCTACGCTAGCCTCAAGCCAAAGCTACGAGAGTATTTGACCCGATGACAGGTAACATATCGTTTTAATCTGGGCATCTAAGAGCAATAAATGCTGGAGAAAAAGAACGTAATAGCCGAGCTCGGCAATGATAATCCTCACTCACGGCTTCACGCAAAACCGGGTTTCAATGTCCGGGCGTCCGAATATTATCGTTTAGCCGTGACGTCGACTTTACCTTCCTCGGACTTGTAAGGCCTCTCTCTCCCGTCTCTCTCTCTCTCTCTTAACCAAGGTTCTTTTGCTCACAGTCGAACCATTCATTACCTTCTCCCTTTGCCCGTTCAATCGCAACACCAAGAGTCTGTGCGATGCGAGAAGCAGCTCGGCTAGATTAATCCCGACTTGACCCTCCCCGCTGTGTCTCTATCCTTTCTTCTCGTCAATTCCACGGATCACAGTCAAGATGGCTTCTGCTATACGATTCAAGGCCGTCGCTGGCCTCGCCAACCTCTCACGCACAATCCCTCGAGTCCACGCCAATGCCTTCATCTGCCATCGCGGCGCAATCGACACCCAACGTCGCTTATTTGGCTTCTCGAGAGTCCTCAATGGCGAACTCATCGTCAAGGTGCCCCCAATGGCCGAGTCCCTTAACGAGGGAACCTTGGCCAGCTTGACCAAGAAGGTCGGCGAGACCATTGAAGCCGACGAGGAGCTTGCCAGCATCGAGACGGACAAGATCGACATTTCTGTTCCTGCACCCGAGACTGCCGTCATTGCTGAATATTTTGCTGCAGAGGGAGATACTGTTGTTGTTGGTCAAGATCTTGCGCGCATCGTGACGGGTGGCGACGCTAGCGCTTCTAAGAGTGAAGGAGAGGTGCAACAGCCACCAAAGGAAGAGCCCAAGCAGGAGACGAAGCTTTCCGAGACTGTCAAGGCCGAAGAGAACCATACTAAGGAGCAGACGCCTCCTCATGAACCTCCCAGAGCCGCGAAGAAGCCCGCTGAGTCGAAGCCTGCGCCCAAGCCCGAGCCCGCCGCCCCCGCGAGCGCATTCACAGGAGGTCCCGCAAGAACCGAGCGAGTTGTAAGTGTGGACTATGCCGCCATTGCCCGATATGTACCTAATCATGCTTGTCGCATAGGAGAAAATGAGCCGTATGCGAAGGACCATCGCAAGCCGCCTTAAGCAATCCCAAAACACCTGCGCCTCCCTCACCACTATCCAAGAAGTCGACATGACCAACCTCATGGCCTGGCGATCCAAGTACAAGGAGGAAGTTGCTGAAAAGTACGGCGTGCGTCTGGGTTACATGGGTGCCTTTACCAAGGCCACTACTCTGGCTGCTCTGGAGATTCCTCAGGTCAATGCTGCCATTGATACGGATAAGGAGGTTACTACATGGAGAGACTATGTCGATATCAGTATTGCGGTTTCAGCGCCCAAGGGTCTTGTTACGCCTGTTCTGAGGAACACACATACGTTGAGCATTGTTGAGCTGGAGCGTGACGTTGCTGCTCTGGCTAAGAAGGTGAGCATGTAGAAGAAGTACAAGAGTGATGAATGCGCTAACTGGGTAAAGGCCCGCGATGGAAAGCTTACCATGGAGGATCTTGAAGGCGGCAACTACTCCATCAGCAACCCCGGAATCTTTGGATCCATGTTTGGAACCCCCGTCATCAACTATCCCCAGTCCGCTGTGTTCAACATGAACGGTATCCAACAGCGCGTCATGGCCGTTAACGGCCAGGCCGAGATCCGACCTGTAAGTATGCACGCATTTATTCCGTTTCACAAGCTAATTCCTCGTTTCCCAGATGATGTACATCAGCTTGACATACGATCACCGTCTAATTGATGGCCGGGAGGCTGTTAGCTTCCTCAACATTGTGAAGCAGTATATCGAGGATCCTTCTCGGATGCTTCTGGCGTAAAGGAGGTCTTTCAGTAGTATTTGTATTATAGTAAAAATAAGGACTTTATGGGCTTGGGCGGAACTTGTCTGTGAATGGCTGCATGGATTGGCGCTTTTTGTAGACTTGGACTTGATACAGGCGTTTGACTACGAATATCTTCCAACTTGTGATGCTCTGCAAGTGAATAACTCGTTCGCTTTCCCTCTTCCAGGCCTTATAACATGCAGAGTCTCGCGATCAATACATGTTGTGCACAAGTTGTATAACAAGAGGCCATTCCCAAGGTCATATGATGGTGAGTCGGCTACTCGGTCATCAAAAGACCGACAGAACAAGCTCTCCAAGTCCCGCCTCTCTCACTCACTAACCCTCGGATGTCCCACCCGAAAAACCTTCCCTTTGCCTCCCATGATTCGCTCACTCTGGGCTTCATCAAGTTATCCGCCTGTAAACGCCTTTGCCAATTCGCCTAGCCTTCGGATCTCGTTATGTATAGCCATGGGATTGCCGTGGATGTTGTCACGGTATTGCCGCGGGCTGCATGGATCTTGGCCTAGATACAAGTCCCGACCTCCGTGAATGACTTGCTTTGATTTGATCTTTGATCCATCTTGTACCTCAATGGAAATTTTTACAAGGTCGATTGATATTTTGAGGATCATCAAATGTCTGTCATTATGTTGCGGTCAGCTCGTTCTGCTTCTGCCGGTGGTAGGAGGCTTGCTCGTGGAGTCTGTTGTCAGCACCAACTCACACGAGGTCTGACGACACTCAAAAACTACCCAGACCATCAGAAAAGATGGGGGTAGGAACTATGCTACGGCGCAGGCAGAGGTGATAGTCCCTTCGGAGCCTCCAGTAAGTACACCACACTCATTGACAAGGTCGTACATGGTTGACTTACACCGTTTAGACACAATCGGAGTCCTTCCTTCAGGGAGGTGCTGCTTCATACATTGACGAGATGTATCAATCTTGGAGAGTTTCTCCAGAGTCTGTCCATGTTTCATGGAGGACTTACTTCCGTAACATGGAGGATAGATCACAGTCACCCGCCCAAGCTGTCCAACTCCCTCCTGGCTATCTCTCACCTCGAGATCCAGCTTTACAATCTCAAGTCCACCCTTCACAAACAAACCAGATTACAGACCAGCTGAAACTCTCAAAACTTGTTGCGTCGTTTCAGTCACACGGACATCACGTTGCCAACATCGACCCCCTTGGACTTCGCAGGAACGGCCAGGCTCCTCACGCAGAGGATCCAGAGGAGCTGAACCCTGCTTATCACGGCTTCACTGCCACCGACCTAAACCGGAAATTCGCGCTTGGCCCGGATCTTCTCCCTCACTTCGCAGCTCAGGGCCGTAAGTCAATGACTCTGCGGGAGATTGTATCCGCGTATGAGTCAGTGTACTGCGGCAACTATGGTATCGAATATTCCCACATCCCAAGCGCCGAAAAACGCGAATGGATCCGTGAAAGACTCGAAGTTCCAACTCCTTTCAAGTTCTCACCAGATGAGAAGAAACGTATCTTGGATAGTCTAATCTGGAGTACTGGCTTTGAGAAATTCATTGCCACCAAGTTCCCCACTGAGAAGCGATTCGGTCTCGACGGCGCTGAGGGACTCGCTCCTGGCGTTACTTCTCTTATTGATCAGAGTGCTGATGTTCATGGTATTGAGGATATTGTTATTGGGAGTTGCCATCGGGGGAGGTTGACTATGCTGGGTACAGTCTATGGCAAGCCGCGAGAAGCCATTCTCGCCGAGTTTGCAGGACGAGTAACTGCTGATCTCCCTGGTATGGCTGGCGATGTCAAGTATCACCTTGGACACGACGGCCACCGAATCACTCCCGAAGGCCGTCGCGTTTCTCTGTCCCTCCTTGCGAACCCGTCACATCTCGAGGCCGTCGATCCTGTCGCAACTGGCTCTGCCTATGCTACACAGAAGCTGCGCGGCGATAAGGACAGGGCCCGCGCCATGTGCCTTGCCTTACATGGTGACGCTGCTTTTGCAGGCCAGGGTGTTGTTTATGAGACACTTGGTCTATCAAGACTTGATGGATATCAAGTCGGCGGCACAATCCGCATCATCGTCAACAACCAGATTGGATTCACGACTGACGCAGAGTGCTCACGATCCACTCCTTACGCCTCGGATCTAGCGAAATATATCGACTCACCAATCATCCATGTCAACGCCGACGACGTCGAAGCCGTCACCTTTGTTTGCCAACTCGCCGCCGACTGGAGAGCCCGCTTCCAAGAAGACATTGTCATCGATCTAGTCTGCTACCGAAAATTCGGCCACAACGAATTCGACCAGCCCAACTTTACCCAACCGATGATGTACAAGCAGGTCGCTGATCAAACTCCCACTCTAGAGTTGTACATCAACAAGCTTGTACAAGAGGGTACGTTTACAGCTGCTGAGATTGGGGAGCAGAGGAAGTGGGTATGGGATAGACTCAATGAGAACTTTGAGGCTAGCAAGACGTATGTCTCTGAGAGAAAGAACTTTCCGCCTGGTTGGGACTCTCTTCCTTCGCCGGCCTCGTTGGCTGTTGAGAAGTATCCTGTTGCTCAGACGGCTGTGGAACATTCCACGCTCAAGTCCATCGCGGACAAGGTCAATAGCGTGCCTAAAGGCTTTGAACTACATCAAAGCTTGCAGCGTATTCTCGCTGGACGGTTGAGCAGCTTTGATCAAGGTTCTGTTGATTGGTCTACTGCTGAAGCCCTGGCTTTCGGAACACTTTGTCTTGAAGGCCACTCTATTCGTCTGACCGGCCAAGACGTTCAACGTGGGACATTCTCACAGCGTCACTCTGTTCTGCATAACCAGGCCACGGGTGAGACATGGACGCCGTTGAACACTCTTTCGGAGGAGCAAGCCCCATATGAAGCCATCAACTCACCTCTCAGCGAATTTGGTGCCCTGGGCTTCGAATACGGCGTGACCCTTGCAGACCCAAACCCCCTCGTAATGTGGGAAGCCCAATTCGGCGACTTTGCCAACAACGCCCAAGTAATGCTAGACAACTTTATCGTCGCTGGCGAATCCAAGTGGCTTGATCGGTCAGGCATCGTTCTCTCCCTACCTCATGGGTATGACGGCCAAGGAGCAGAACACTCGTCTGCTCGGTTGGAGAGGTTCCTGTTGATGTGTAATGAAGAGGGCAGGTCTTGGCCCAGTGATGAGGCTATTGATCGTGCGCATCAGGATTCTAATGTGGAAGTTGTTTGTATGACTTCGCCGGCGAATTACTTTCATGTTTTGCGTCGTCAGTTGAAGAGAGAATATCGCAAGCGTAAGTCTACAGTGTCCCATCATTCGAGGGCGTTAACTAACAGCAAGATCTAGCATTGATCATCTTCTTCTCCAAGTCTCTTCTTCGCCATCACATAGCCAGATCCGACATCTCTCTCTTCACTGATCCCTCTGCCACCTTCCAGCCTGTTCTCGCCGACCCAGAACATGAAGCTGGCGGAATAGACAGCGAGGACAAAATCTGCCGAGTGATATTTTGTTCCGGCCAAGTTTACGCCTCTTTAGTCAAGCACAGAACCGCCAACAACCTCCGCAACACAGCCATCACACGTATTGAAGAACTACACCCCTTCCCCTGGCGTGAAGTCAGAGCCAACTTGGAAAAGTATCCCAACGCACAGAACATTGTCTGGGCGCAGGAGGAGCATTACAACGGTGGAGCTTGGCATTATGTGCGTGATCGTTTGGAGACTGTTCTCCGCGAGTCGGATAGTCTGTCGGGAAGGAGGTTGTTGTATGCTGGGAGGGCGACGAGTGCGAGTCCTGCTACTGGGTTGAAGAAGAAGCACGAGGTGGAGGAGAAGCAGCTGCTTGAAGATGCCTTTAGCGTTCAAGAATGATTTGTAGTTTGTTGTGGAGGATGCGGTTTGGTACATTGAAGACCGGTTAAAAGGTACATTGAGGGTAGATTGCAACAACGTCGATTCGGGTATGTCTCTTCCCATGACTAGGTAACGAGAATTACTCGCGCAGTAACAAACAACACTTTTTTTAAGCATTAATCTCATTGGAACTGATCTCGTATACCACCGCAACCCGGCCTGTTCGTGATACATCTGCCTACTGGAAACACTCACAAGGCGGAGGAGATAAAAGGCCATGAAAATGGGCACACCTTGGTACGAGAAACGTTTCTCAATCATACATAAAGCCCGAGAGCTCGTTTTAAGCTGATATCTCGCTCTTCATACAAACAGTCCCATTCTTTTCCACCAGCACATCCCAAACCTTTCCACCCTCTACATCTCGCACACCATCCGTCCGGATATTGTACGTCTCACCCGCATACAAAGGCGACAGGGCCCTATACTTAATATCCCTAGGACCCTCTCCATTTCCATGAATGTCGCGCCAATAATTCAGAAGGTTGATGAGGTTCAGAGGTCCATGAACTACCAGACCGGGGTGATCTTCCACGTTTCGGGTCCAGTCTTCGTTGTAGTGGATCATGTGGCCGTTGAAAGTGAGGGCGGAGAATCTGAAGAGGCCAACTGGTGACCATCGAAGTTCTCGGATGGGAAAACCTGCTGTTGTCAGTGAGTGGTTATGTATAGGTGGTTCAGAGGACATACCCTCGCTCTTGGTCGCAAGATCCTTCACAGAGGATGGACCACGGGTGACATTCCCAAGTGGCTTCGGCGGTTCCTTTACGGCGTTGAGATCAATCTCAGGTCGAAAGACCCACGATCGACGATCCGTCAAGGCCAAACCTTTTTGGACCCCAAAACTCCTTCTCAACCTCGACAAGAACCATTTCACCCGCCGAACGACTCTTCTTCGGAACAGCACTCAACAACCTCGTCCTCTCTTCAACCTCATCCCCAACTCGGAGGAGAGCACCACTTGATGGCTCCGCCCACTGCATCTTTCCACCCGCCCACATCCTCCTCGTAAACGGAGCAGACGCATTAAAGGTCCTGTCTGTTCCATCCGCACCAAGGTCCCCCTCGGTACCATTTGGTGTGAAATAAGCCAAGTGATAACCTGGCGGTACAGGAGTTCCTGCTACTGGCGCATTGTCGGAGACGTCTGTGCCGTTGAGGTTGGGGCGGCCAAGTGTTAGCGCTAGCTTTTGGAGTTGGTTGGCGTCGATTAGTTGACGACGGATGACCGATTTGTTGGCAAAGTTTTCAAGAAGATAGGATGAAGCATCTGCGGCTGTGGCTTTCTGTAGATGTGAGGAGACTGTGAAGCCTCGTCGCTGGCATGATGTTGCCTGAGCAATGCGGCCGACTTGGCGGAGGTGAATCGATTTCGTCATCATGATACCACTTCTTAGTTGATAGAGAAAGGTGAATACCGTTGAAGGCCCTGGTCAAGGCATATGGCGGGAATTCCACATATGTATAACACTCAACCGGTAACCAGCCAACAAGACGACGGAGTCAATTCGGTCATGATCCGGGTGGAGAACGGAGGTGGAACCGGGGCGGGCTCCCGGCCGTAGTCTCGGTTACTTAACTCCTCCTCCAAGTAGCCGAAGAAGCCGATCTCCACCTCACACTCGGATATCACCTCCGGAGTTCCAATTCATCGAGACCGCCCCAGGATATTGAGACTCTCCATCTGCATAGGATCATTCGCCTGCAGCACAAGACTGAGATCCGCCATACCGTCATCGCCTTCCCAGGGTCCGTACAAAAGATTAAAGTATTGGTCTTCAAACACTCTTGTCTGAGCCTGTGTCTGTGGAGTGGGAAAGTCATGTGTCCTGTCTCCTGGGGTGGCTGCATCTACACTTCCTTGCTGGTCTTCTGAAGTAGTTCCTGACTCAATGTCGGCGATGCTGTGGATGGGTGCGTCGCTTTGTGTTGCGCCGTGTAGTCGTTGGGCAATTGACACGTCGAGATATTGGAGGAATAGATCTAGCACGTTGTTGTTGATTCTCCAGTACTTTTTGGATCTCTTGTAGGCCGAGGAGGCACATTTGTGCGCGATGCTCTGCGATGCGTCGAGACACGTCCACGCCTCGCCTTATGCTGATGGCATGGATGCAGAGGGCGGCAAATAAACTTGTGATTCTAAGGCCTGTCAGTGTCTGCACTTATTGCAGTTCTGCATTCAACTTACAGGTGCATTTGCCCGTAGCGAAGCGTTCCTTGTGCAAGCATGTCCTCAGCGATCCTACTAATCTTAGACGCAGCAGCCACAGCTATCTGCCCGCTCTCTTCATCTTGACCGTGTCTGAGAAACTTGTGTCGATAAATGAGGATCCGAAGATGGCTTCACAATTGTTAGTATGAACTCCAATCATGGGCACAGATGACATACTTGTATGCAAGATGTAAGAGATGCGCCCACACTGATGCCGTACCATCCTCAACACCGCGGTTCATAGCTTCCGGTAGGTTTGCTCTCCAGTCTTCCAACGCATCACCGACGTCTTGTATCTGCTCAGGGGTCGACGGTTGCCTACCAGGCGAAAAGTGCACATCGACTACCCGGCCAACTATTTCGATCAGTTAATCTTGGCATCATCTCAGCTTTCCCTAGTTACTCACGTATTCGCGCAATATCCACCATCTTGATAGCATATGTTATATGTTCCAGCTTACAACATCCAAAGGGAGAATAGTCCGGGTTTTCGGTTTCAGACTCCAAATCCGACGGGCTCAATGGCTCAATGTCGCAGTCATCATCTCTGATCCTGCTAGGAAGTCCCAGCGAAGCAGCCGCTTGTCGCTCTCGAACCTACATACGTTAGATGGTTATCTCGATACACCTCATGCGAAGGTGGCTCACATAGATAGACCACCAGATCCGCCTCCTAAGACGAGCCTTTTGGGGGTCTCTGGTTGTGAACCTCGGTCTTGAAATGTTAGTCGCTGCTTCTTAAGAATGGCTCTTGTCAGAAGGGTCAACTCACGATCTATGCAGTCCATATGACTCGGCAACACCAATGACTACCCCCAACCAATACCGCACATCTCTAACATCAGAGGGACCACCCCGCCAGAAACTCATAAGAAACAGTGATTGAATGAGGGTAATCTCATCCTTCTCCCAGTCTGCATGAAAAAGAAGCCTCGCCCGGGTGTAGAGTAATGACTTGGCCTCTGTTCTGTCGCTAAACCCCATGGAGGTGATGGTCGCATTGTCGCAGTATGTCGCTCCGATGAAGAGCATAGACTGCAATAAAAGATATGACACCTCTGACACAGCCAGTTGTCGAGTGAACTCTGCCCTATCCAAGATTGGGAAACATGGATGAAACCAGGTAAAGTAGGCTTGCAGGGCTGGAGTGCAAGCTTGCAAGTCGGGTAATGTGAGGGCACCCTCATCACGGAGATATCGCGATGTCCCAACACTTAGACGATCAATACTTGCTGGAGATGCCCCCTCGGGCATGGACTGAGGTGTGCTGTTGATGGGAAAGAGGAGTCGGGCCTTTTGTTTACTCCCGTTTTGGTCATCCTGTTCATCGGGTTGCTCTCCTACACGGGGCATTCCAGGGACTAGGGTAAGAAAGTTGGATTCGCCAAAGAATAAGGTCCCAGGAGCTGCTGAATCTGTTGAAGGCGATGGGCTCCTAGCTGGTATTCTGGTATCGGCAGCATCTCGTTCGGCATGGGGAGTTGCGCCTGATGCCACTGTATGTACAGATGACGTCGGCCTATGGGAGAGCAATCCCCCATCACTACCTTGTACACTTGGACTCAGATCAGAAGGTCTTTGTTGGTCAAGCTGCTTCTGACGTTTGTTCTTTCGCGGATATCTGCACCATTCGTCAGATCCAACATCCAAATGCACAGAGCCTCATGTCAACTAACCTCCCCCGTCGAGATGGCAACACCTCACAGTTAACCCCTGAAGCAGCACAATTGGAGCAGGGATGACACTCGGTAACATTACACCTCACCCGCCGAGAGTTGCACTCACGACATGCATGTTTCGCGCGGGCACGTTTGACAGTGCCGGTAACCTCATCGGTAGCCGCTGATGGGAACATATCGGTGTCTTGGCTTGGGTCAACAAACAATGACACTGTCCATTCGGCTTATTTGGTAGAGTAGCCGGGGGAGAAATGTCTTGTTATATGGAGGGCGAATTGGTCAGATCAAGTCCAGGACTTCGGGAGGGACATCCGGCGATGACTTTGGCATGGGTCCACTTTTCTAGAAGGCAAGTAACCGAGGGACGATGAGGTCAATCGAGGTTCTTGGAGAAGATATGGAGACGGTGGATTCTATATGGAGTACCTACTTTGTTATCTTTAGCGATCCCATGATATTATTAGCCTTGTTTATCCTGCTTATCAGTATGCAGGCCTTGTCGATGTTAATAATCTGTACCTCCAACTCAGTGTGTAAGTGACATCTCATTTACCAGTCATGGTGTCAAGACTTGCATTGTATTCAACAAGTGCCGTATTCTATATACTTTTTAAACATTTATCCCTCTTCTAATAACTCCTAGGAAGCTGAAGCACTCTCTCGCTGATAAAGTTCAAAATCATCTCCCTACTAATAGGCGCAATCCTCGGCACAAGACACTCGCGGAACCATCTCTCAACATCATACTCCATAGCATATCCCATTCCTCCATGCGTAAGAACCGCCCTCTCGCATGCTGTGAACGCCGCCTCAGCAGCCATGTACTTGGCGCTGTTGGCTGCGACGCCCACCTCGTCTTGTCGGATAGATGAATCCGTCTTGCTCTGGTCGTACAGTCGTGCTGCGTGGTAGGTTGCTAGCTTGGCGCCTTCGAGCTTCATGTATGCGTCAGCTAGAGGATGAGCAATTGCCTGGTTCATTCCGATTTGGCGCTTGAAGACGACTCGCTCGCGAGCGTATTCACTGGCCTTCTTGAGAGCCGCATACCCCAGACCAAGAGCCTCACCAGCAAGGAGACAGCGCTCAGCGTTCATGCCATGAAGGATCATCTTGAAACCCTTGCCTTCTTCGCCAATCAAGGAGTTGGCAGGGATCTGGTAGTTGTCGAAGAAGACCTCATTGGCGTCCACGGCACGACCACCCATCTTCTTGATCTTGCGCAGATCAAGACCAGGCTGGCCCCGATTCAGGTCGATTGAGAACAGTGAGAGACCTTCACTAGGCTTCTTAACTTCTTCAAGTGGTGTGGTTCGAGCAAGAAGAATCATCTTTGAGGCAACCTGAGCGCAAGTGATCCAGATCTTCTGACCGGTGACGCTGTAGGATCCGTCCGGGTTCTTCTTTGCCGTGGTGCCCAGTCGGAGTGTGTCGAGGCCAGCGTTTGGCTCAGTAACACCAAAACAAACTCGCCACTTTCCAGAGACAATGTTGGGAATTGTTGTTTCCAGCTGTTCCCGGGAACCGAACTTTGCTAGGGGTTGTGTTGCATAGACGTTGGCGTGGATTGACTGTGCACCAGCCATTCCAGCTCCAGACTCGGTGATGGTCTGCATCATCATTGTCGCCTCAGAGATACCCAGACCAGAACCACCAAGCGATTCAGGAAGTGCGATTCCCAACCATCCATCTTTCGCAAGCGCAGCGTGGAACTCTTTGGGATCCTTCTCCTCCTGGTCATGCTCTTGCCAGTAGGTATTGGGAAACTCTGAGCAGACCTGGCCCACCGCTTCCCTAACCATGAGTTGGTTATCAGTGAAACCAGCCATCCCCATAAGTCTCCGTGAGCTTGTTGTTGAAAAGGCATGACTCCGTCCAACTTGAGCGCGAGAGGATGAGAGGACAGGACGACTCAAGCGCCAGAGTTGACTCGCTACTGATCGCGACATGTTGAAAGAATGCTGAGAATGAGATCTGATACCGAACCCAAATGTCTGGAGATGTGAGCTTCATTTATCCATGAACACGATATTCTCTCTGCACTTAAAAGGACTCTAGTTGCCGAATCACCAGTTCAATCGCAAGGTAGTTGACGGCGATGAGTTGTGGAGTAACAAGGCATACAGCCGACTCAACGAACAAAAGTGTGGGGATTGCCCAGAATGGCCTCCATCTCGAGTAGCCGAATTGCCTACTTAAAACACCCAATTATCTTTCAATGGCTTTCCCAATCCGGTAGGGACGAGGATTCGGCGATTCAGGTGTCTTTTCCATAGTATCAACGGCATCTTGAGTGCTAACCCCGATGGCCTTGCCGGCTCCGGTGGCTCAAGGCCCTCGGTTCCGGGGGCATCACGGCTCCGACATGGTATAGAAACGCCGACTTGCCAGGAGTATTCGGGCTATTGTTGATGTATAGAGAAGTGCTGCTTGTACTTTGCTTACTTCAAATAGAGCAGTTGATCTATCCATCCTGCCATTCCATACGGGCTTCTCTTCACTCTTGAGCATTCTACAACCATGGCGCAAGATACCCAAGTAGCCGTCCAATCGCTTCCCGTTCTCACAGAACACCATAAACACCAAAGGTTGATACCAAAGCAAACTATACAATATCCGAAATGGTTTGGCGGGTCAGCATCATGTCTAGCTGTCATATGCTCACATCCTCTTGACTTGGGTGGGTGGTGTCCTCACTCTCCTTCCAGGACATTGAGTAACTGACTTGCCGTGATTTCCAGTCAAGGTCAGACTACAGGCTACACCATTGTCAGAACGAAAGAACGTGCTGGAAACAATAGTCCATATCCTTCGCAATGAGGGTGTCTCTGGTCTATACCGCGGTGTAAGTGGCTTCAAAGATCAAGTAGTTACCAGTAACTAACTCGAGGCATAGCTATCAGCAGGCTTACTTCGTCAATGTTAGTTTCCTTCGAGCGGACATGCCACATCTGCTGACACCAAACTGTAGTGACTTACGGGTCCACAAGATTCGCCATCTACGAGTCCATCAAGGAACAGTCCTCGAAACATGGTGGATCAGCCCCCATAGCCATCCTCCTCCCAGGTGCCTTTCTATCCGGTGCATGCGGCGCTCTCGTGGGAAATCCGGCCGATCTTGCCAACGTCCGAATGCAAAACGACCGGTCCCTTCCACCGTCTCTTCGCCAGAACTATCGCTCGGTATTTGACGTTCTCATTCGCGTCGCAAAAACAGATGGTATCCAGGGGTACCTCCGCGGTGTCTTTCCCAACGCTATTCGTGCCGGCGCCATGACAGGCTGCCAACTTGCCTCCTACGATGGCATCAAGCAGTCCCTAGTTGACAACTTCAGTCTCAAAGACGGTGCACCAACACAGCTGCTAGCTTCCCTTCTGGCTGGTCTCATAGCCACAACAATATGCAGTCCCATTGATGTGATCAAGACACGCACCATGAGTCAGGGCGGTTCAAGTTCCATCGTCGGAATGGTGACAGAATTGACGAGGTCTGAGGGGTTGAGATGGGCTTTTAGGGGGTGGTTACCCAGTTTTGCACGGTTAGGACCGCATACAGCTGCGACACTGTTGATTCTGGAGCAGCATCGGCATTTGTATCGAGAGTATATGTCTCGAGGAGTAAAGCAGGATGAACTATTATAGGAATCGGGTGTTAGTACTTCCAAGCACTTAGACCAGGGTTCATTAGAAGGAGCTGGTGTGTAGTACAACATCAAACGTGCACCCATCGGCTGGATCTCGACTTCTCATCATCCAGTCATTCATTTGTCTCCAGATTTTTATTCAACGTAGCAACTTTCCGATGTACCATTGGTGTTTCACACATCATCACCCTCTATAGTAGTTCTTCCCTCCATAACCATTCTTCTGCTCTTTCATCGTGGCATCGTAAGCAATATGGTCCTTGTGGCCTCATTTAAGCTTAAAGTTGTGTCTTGATCCACCTTCAAGCACCGTTATAGGTACATGGGCTGTACTAGAGGCGAAGGTCAACTCTACTTCTCTCCCATCTTCATCGGCGCTTTTTCAAGTAACATCTTTGAGTCGCCTCTAGCAAACTGTCCTTTTCAGTTTTGTGAGAGAGCTCTACTTTCGGCAAGATGTTATAAAGACTCAGTGACTGCCACTTGGCCATCGCGGCTTGCTTCCCCTCACACAACTCCATCAATTCCCTTCACATCGCCACCACCATGAAGGTCTCCTTCGTAGCACTCGGCCTGCTGCTCATCAGCGCCGCGCAAGCCCTTCCCCTGCCCGAAACCGAGAAGTTCCACGTTGCCAAGGTGCAGAACAACACCGCGCCCGTCACCAAGAGCCTTCTTCATAAAAGAGTAGGGCCAGGCCTGCAGTGGGCGACTAGGGGTATCATGGCAATGGGCGCCTCGTTCGGACGGATAGTGAGCCCCAAGCCCAAGCAACGTGAGTGAAAACACACAATTTGACAACAGTCTACACTTTAGTGTAGGGAGAAGCTAACAGATGCATGAACAGCTCTAAGCTATTGGAAAGACAAGGAGAATAGCCCGTTCGAGAGTAATAGTTGGGCGCTCACCCAGCACGAGCTCAATCTTATCGATGCGAAAGTCGAAGAGACTGGCCGGATCGCTTGATCAACTGGCCTGGCCGGAAGCTCCCATCCGATGTTTCAGGCACGCGGTCGTAAAAAAATATGAGACACTAAACCAACCCTTAATAGTTATTAAGGTAAGAATATCCAGATTTAAGGCCTAAGAATACAAAGAAAATTATTAAAAGTAAGTTAATAATAATAGAAGATAATTATCTTATTATTTCTCTCTTTTTATCTTATAATTTACTAATAATTAGACTGCAAAGTTAGGCCCTTCTGCTATCTTAGCTAGGGCCGGGCGTCTGGGTGTCTCAACTTTTTCTACGACCGCGTGCCAGGTTAGTTGCATCGCCACGTCGACACCGCCACACTTTGCTGGCATTGGCATCAAGAAAAGCCCCAATCACCGCCTCAGATGACGACGCTTTTTTGTCTTTCTTGGAAGGGATGCAAACATTGGGTGAATCAAGGTCATGGCATGGCGGGCTGAGCTGAGTAAGAGGCAAGGATGTCTCAGCGCGTTCTTTATATCTAAGAGGTTGTTTGCTAGCAATTGACACACACACTCTCTCTCAACTCAAGTGATTCCCCACATTGTGCCCCTCTCAAGTGCCACTCCACCATCACCACGAATACCCAGCAGAGGCAGCCCAGCTCACGACCCAAGACTTGCAGTTGGTCTTGGCTCTTACTTATAAGCGCCGTCTTTGCGCTCGTTACTGCATTGCTTCTTCACAATACATCTTTTCTAAACATCTTTACTCCATCCAAAATGGGCGGCGGTCCTGAAGGTTTCCGCACCGTAGCATACTACGTCAACTGGTACGAACCCACCCTTGACCGTAGATGTCCATCCCTCGACTAACGTCATCTCAGGGCCATCTACGCCCGGAAGCATCGTCCCCAAGATCTTCCCGTAGAGAAGCTCACCCACGTTCTCTACTCATTTGCCAATGTTCGTAGCGACACGGGCGAGGTGTAAGCTTGAACCCCATCTCTATCCGCCAGATCCGCTTTACTCACCATTGGATGATGCTGCAGCCATCTCACCGACGCTTGGGCGGACACCGACATTCACTGGGAGGGTGACTCTTGGAATGATTCCGGCACCAACCTTTATGGCTGCATGAAGCAGCTCAACCTTCTCAAGAAGCGCAATCGTAATCTCAAGATCCTTCTCTCTGTTGGTGGATGGACCTATAGCAGCAACTTCAAGGCCCCCGCGAGCACCCCGCAGGGTCGTGACACATTTGCCAGGAGCTGCGTTGACTTGCTCAAGAACCTCGGTTTTGACGGTATCGACATTGATTGGGAGTACCCTCAGGATGCCAATGAGGCAAGAAACTATGTCGAGCTGCTGGCTGCTGTCCGCCAGGCCATGGACGCCTATGCCCAGACCCTGAGCCGACCTCACCACTTTGAGCTCACCGTGGCCTGCCCCGCAGGCGCGCAGAACTTCCAGAAGCTCGACATCCGCGGCATGGACCGATACCTGGATTTCTGGAACCTCATGGCCTATGACTACGCTGGTTCCTGGGACTCGTCGGCTGGCCACCAGGCCAACCTGTACCCTTCGCGCGACAATCCCACAGCCACTCCCTTCTCGACCTCGGCCGCCCTCGACTTTTACGTCCGCAGCGGCGTCAACCCGCAAAAGATTGTCATCGGCATGCCCCTCTACGGCCGCTCTTTCGAAAACACCGACGGTCCCGGCCGCCCATACAATGGCATCGGAGAGGGCAACTGGGAGCGCGGAGTCTACGATTACAAGAATCTACCCCTCCCAGGTGCCCAGGAGTCCAACGACAACGCCTGCGGTGCAAGCTACTGCTATGATCCGCAGCGTCGCCTCATGGTCACGTACGACACGCCGCAGATGGCGTGGGCAAAGGCTGAGTATATCAAGAAGTGGCGGCTGGGAGGTGCCATGTGGTGGGAGAGCAGCGGCGACAAGGAGGGTGATCAGAGCTTGATCTCGACTGTGGTGAATACGTTTGGAGGACCGCAGGCGCTTATGTGGCAGGAGAACTGCATCGAGTATCCGGCGACCAAGTATGATAACCTGCGCAATGGATTCCCGAACAACTAAGACGGGTAGT
The DNA here is from genome assembly GCA_003946995.1 of Fusarium oligoseptatum. Classification (NCBI taxonomy): domain Eukaryota; kingdom Fungi; phylum Ascomycota; class Sordariomycetes; order Hypocreales; family Nectriaceae; genus Fusarium; species Fusarium oligoseptatum. The sequence goes on from NKCK01000014.1 coordinate 129,297, forward strand.
TTGGTATAAAGGAAGAGAACTGCATAGGGCACCCAAATTGAATCATAGGGGGGCATGAGCATATGAAATATTCGTCAATGAATTGAACAGATCTGGGAACCAAGATCATATTGTCTGATACATCATAGTGCCATTGATACTCGCGGCCGACAAAGCGATTCGCTCGCCATCAAAACAGTCTCGATCAGCATCACAAGACCTCATCCTAAGCTAAGTTGGGCGTAACGAAGCGCGCAAGGATGTTGGGTATGATCCAGGCGGCCGACGCAAAAAGTTCCGGGATGTCTATCAGGTTTCCAATCCCTACAAAGATGAACCAACAGCTCCCAGGGTGCAATGATCATCCACCCAGCTTTCAGCCAACAAGAAGCTTCGAATCGACAGTGGACATGAGCAGCCCTGGAGGTTAATACTTGATTTGATGACCATGGAGTTCTGACTTTCATGCTGTTTCACATGGAAAATGCCGTTGCCAATGCAGGCATGCAGGAAGAGAATAAACCATGCGGATGAAGAAAAAAGTGATACACTGCAACGGTAGAGTATACCAAAGCATGCTGCTCCAAGGATCATGAATGAAATTTAGAGTCCTATGACAGTTCTTCTATCGCTTTAGCGTCTCTATTCATTACAATAGTCACAGCCTTTGAGAGGAGTTACATGTGCTTTGACGTTATTTCTTCATTCATGTGTCAACACCGCGAACACCACCACCACCAGAATCAAGAGAAACGGAGCGCGCGGGTGAGTGCCTCTTCGGCACATGTGCTCTTATCAGGGACTAGCGAATAAGCTTGAGTCAAGAACCCCCAGCGGCACCGTTCCGAAGAAAGGAATGTCTTCGTTGTCAAAGTTGGGTTGTTGTGTTGGTTGATCGTAGGATCGCCATTTTGCTGATCATGACGTCGCGACAAGCACAGCCCTCGTTTTTGAGGAGGCCGCAATGCTCCTTGGAGGGAGCTGTATTTATGAACCGGGTTTGTCTCGGTTCTTATTCTTTTGGTCTATCTATTTGTCGTAAATTATTCATTTCAGCTCTAAAGACACTGGCAATTGTTCAAGTACAGCGCATCCTGAATTCTGTCAAGCATCATGAGGTTCCAAGCGCTCTCGTTACTTGCGCTTCTTTCACTATCTGTCTCTGCACAGCAAGTGACGGGGTATGAACAGCTATCTCACTCTGTTTCGAATACTGACAATGTCCAAGAAACGGAAACATCACAGTCGCATTCTTTGCCGACGATGAAGAAGACTCGTGCCAAGCCGGCGATGCCAACAAGACGACCAAAGGCCTGGTCCTCACGACATCAGACCTACCGAGCGCCTACACATGCTTCAACCTCTCGGATATCTTCTCACAATCCAATGATACTGGCTTCATGAACGCCACCTCGGAAGTCTACGATTCGGATTACAATCTTCGCGAACCCAACGGTGTGCACTGGCTCCTCCGCAACCGCGACAACTATGACTCCAAGGCCAACTACTCCCGAGTCTGGTACGAGCAGGTCAACCAGACCGGCGAGATCAAAGCCGGGGAGGACTCGCCATGGGTGTTTTACATCTACGCGTTTGAAGACTGTGAACAGATGTTGGCTGGATCCGATGACCCTTCTGAGAGGTGGCCTTGGTTCGAGAACAGCTGCCAGACCGAGATTGGCGGTGAGTGTCGGACGGTTCCATACTCGATCAAGAGCTTTGCGATCCATCAGTCTTTAGCGTACAATATTAGACATGGGGGTTGTGAAGAGTGGGCATTCCTGGGAGCTGCGTCGAGGTTTGGTGAGCGTGTTTTTGGCATTGGTTGCATTTTCAGCGAGCTTGACGGTCTTGTTCCTTGTGTTTTTAGTTAGATACCTGTTCTTAGTACGTCTTTTTACTGTTGCGATTGCTGTGAGTGCGCTCTTCTGAGGCATTGGCCAAGACGCACTCAGTGGGGAGCCCAAGGCGCAAGGCAGAGGAGAACAATTAAGTGATACCACATGAGCGATTCAACACATTGATGTCTCGCCATTAGCCATTCTTTCATCATGAAAATACGCGAGGGGAGAATAATCAATATTCCAAGGGCTCCGAAGAATGATGCTGTTCTGAAGCAGAACTGGCATCAAGCTGGAGGGTGAGCCACATGTGGATCACGGCAATACCACGTGATCTCATACCAGCCACATTCAGCCTCGGTGGCCCGTGCTCGCAGCTTGGAGCTGCCAGAAATTTTCTACTGGGAAAAAAGTGCGAAAACTCAGTCTCCAGCCATCACCAACACCCTTCGAGACGCGGAACTCCCCCTCCAATTGCGACACCGGCTGGGACCAAGACAAGATGTCGCACATCGACTACGCTCTCTACGAATCCCCTGTGGGCTATGCCCTCTTCAAGGTGGTGCATCAGCAGGATGCTGTGGGGTTGAAGTTGAAGGAGACCCAGGCTGCTGCCAACGACCTCGCCAAGTTTGGCAAGATGGTCAAGCTGGCCAATTTCAGTCCTTTCCGGTATTTACGCCTTGCGCTCGTGGTGTAGCGTGACTTGCGATGCTAACTATAGAACCAGGGGCCACGTCGAGGCTCTTGAGAACATCAACCTCGTCTCCGAGGGTATCGTGTCGGACTACCTCAAGTCCGTCCTCGAGCTCAACCTCCCCCAAACGAGCGGCAAGAAGACCAAGGTCGTCCTGGGTGTCTCCGAGAAGAACCTTGCTGGTGCGATCAAGGGCGTCTTCCCCGGAATCGAGTGCGAGACTGCCGACACCTCTGACATTGTCGGAGACGTGATTCGCGGTATCCGACTGCACGCCGACAAGCTCCTCGGTGGCCTCAAGTCTGGCGATGTCGAGAAGGCCGGTCTGGGTATGGGTCACGCCTACTCTCGCGCCAAGGTCAAGTTCAGCGTCACCCGCAACGACAACCACATCATCCAGGCCAGCGCGACCATCGACTTCCAGGACAAGGGTGTCAACCAGTTCTTCATGCGCGTCCGCGAGTGGTACGGATGGCACTTCCCCGAGCTCGTCAAGATTGTCTCCGACAACCTGACCTACGCCAAGCTTGTCCTTGCCATTGGCGACAAGAAGAGCCTCAACGACGACAAGCTCCACGACCTTGCTGCTCTCCTTGGCGAGGATGGTGAGAAGGCTCAGGCCATCATTGATGCCGCCAAGGTGTCCATGGGTCTTGACATCTCCCCCGCTGACCTTGAGATTGTTCACGGCTTCGCTGAGGCTGTTGTCAAGCAGGCCGAGAACCGCAAGTCGACTGCGCTGTACCTCGAGAAGAAGATGTCCAACGTCGCCCCCAACCTCCAGACCCTGATTGGCACTCCCGTCGCCGCCCGCCTGATCTCGCACGCCGGATCCCTGACCAACCTCTCCAAGTACCCTGCCTCTACTCTGCAGATTCTCGGTGCCGAGAAGGCCCTGTTCCGTGCCCTCAAGAGCAAGAGCAACACTCCCAAGTACGGTCTCATCTACCACAGCAGCTTCATTGGCAAGGCCGGTGTGCGCAACAAGGGTCGCATCTCGCGATACCTCGCCAACAAGTGCAGTATGGCCAGCCGTATCGACAACTTCTCTGAGGAGCCCTCCACTCGCTTCGGTGAGGCTCTTAAGCAGCAGGTTGAGGACCGGTTAGAGTTCTATGCCACTGGCAAGAAGCCCGCCAAGAACACCGACGTCATGGTATGTGGAATTGTAGTCTGTAATGCTGAACAGTGCTAACTATATCAACAGAAGTCTGTCATGGGCCTCATGGACGACGGCGACGATGCCAATGAGGACGAGGAGATGGCCGATGTCCCTGAGCCCGCGTCCGCCAAGAAGGAGAAGAAGGAAAAAGAAGGATAAGAAAGAAAAAGAAGGAGAAGAAGGAGAAGAAGCGCAAGCGAGATGAAGAGGAAGCTCCCGCCTCCAAGGAGGTTGACGGCGAGAAGAAGAAGAAGAAGAAGAAGAAGAGAAAGTCGGAGGTCGCCGATGACGAGTAAAGCTCCTCGGATCGCTTGACAGCCCCCTGGGCAATCCATCGCCTCCACAAGGGATGAGCATGCTTCCAGGGGCCGCCGAACGTTTTGAAAACGAGGACAATGGGAGACGATGTCACGGAGGGTCCTCAGTCACGATAGACGTGCTAGAGGACATCACCCTACATCTGCCAACACGCTCATCTTCGTGAAGCTCGGCGAAGAAGGTTGTCATGGCTGCCGGCCTCGACACCTCACTCCCGCCAGAGTTGTACATTGCCAACACCCCGGGGCAGATCTCGGGATTAGAGAAGCGGCGAGCGTGGGAGAGGTCGGCCTCCTTGAGTTCTTGTGCACTTTCTTGAGAGGAGTTTGTAGGATCTGGCTTATATGGCTTTTGGGCGTTTTTGAGGGCATTTGGCTTGATGTAAACCTGTTTTTCACTACGAGGGAGAACTCATACCCTTTGTTTCAAAAACACGCAGTTCACTGAAGTCTAGACACCTGTGAATGCATCTATATGTGTGAAATCCACGGCATTAACATCAGCTCACCTTGCGATGGACCTCGGTGAGGCAAACCCAGGTGTGGGAAGGACCCAGAGGTGAGGGGAGCCCCACCGAGGGCAAGCAAGGCTCTGGCGAAATGAAATTTTTCGAGGCTGGGCACAATTGTTTTACGCGAGGCTACGAAATTATTTGCGATTCACAGGACGGATTGGGCTTGGCCTTGATGGGACCTGCAGTAATTTGGTGCATGTAGACGTCCAAAATGCTGTCGCGCGAAGGAAGGATTGCAGGCGACGGATGTTCATCTCGCCCCAGCCGTGGTGGTCCAAGATCGTGATGGCAGTACCCCGATCGCTTCCAGCAATATCGAACATGTTGATGGCAGCAATTCTTCACTCGGAGCAAGGCAGAGTCAAATAGGGGAATCATTTGTGTTGTCGTCTCAATCAAGCATGCATTATCTCAGAAACTGGATGTGCTCTATGCTACAGCCTTCAACGCCCATTTTTGGCACCCAATCCGTTCCGTCATCAATCCCAATTCAAATCCCTTGGTCATGCATTTATTGCTTGTCGAAGACGTAGGTCAGGTGGCAACGACCACAGTACTGACGGTCCTGCATGGCAGCCATGAAGACACCAGCGCCGCACTGTTGTTGATGTCAGTTTTTGTCACAAAGAGCGTGTGGAAGAGAGAACTCACAGTGTCGCTGGGGCACTCGCGTCGAAGTCGCTCGATCTTGCCATCAGAGTCGACCTTGTAGTACTTGAGCACAGCCAACTTGGTCTTCTTGCGCTTGTGCTTGATCTTCTTGGGGGTAGTGTAGACCTTCTTCTTGCGCTTCTTGGCACCACCACGCAGGCGGAGGACCAGGTGGAGGGTGGACTCCTTCTGGATGTTGTAGTCGCTCAGGGTGCGGCCATCCTCGAGCTGCTTGCCAGCAAAGATGAGGCGCTGCTGGTCCGGGGGGATACCCTCCTTGTCCTGGATCTTGGACTTGACGTTGTCGATGGTGTCAGAAGACTCCACCTCAAGGGTGATCGTCTTCCCTGTGAGGGTCTTGACGAAGATCTGCATCTTGCCTAACTGAGACTGTTAGAATTCAGGTTTCTTGGTGTTGTGAAGCTGTTCGTGATGCGAGTCGCGACAATGTTTCCTCCCGCGCGACTCGAGGGCACACGAGAAATATGCGATCGGTTCGCGAGGAGGGGAAAAATTGAACAACGACAGGAAAGAAATTCTCATGTGAGAGGCAATGAAGCCCTCAACATGGAAAAGGGTGTTTGCAGCATCTTTCAGACGTACCTCGACAATAATAATTATTGCCTTCCTAAGCAATCCTCAGATGGTGCGGGATGGGTTGAAGAAGATCTCTCTCTCGTGGTGGTGGCGCCGGCTCAGAAATTCATGGACGACTGGGGAGTGGGGAACGAGAAAGTGGGGTCACATGATCTAGGGTTTTCCGCCCAAGCAAAGCCCTTGCCCGCAAAAAATTGCCCCTCGCTCGCTTGTGTGTGTGTGTGTGTGTGAAGCGGGTCCCCCACCTCCAGCGCGCGACAAAATTCCCCTTGCCCTACAAGCCAACCCAAAGTGGACTCTCTACCACAGAACTCCAACGCCTTTTGATAACGCACATTTCAGTAAGTCCTCCTTCTTCTTCTTTTCTTTCCTTTCCTCGCGTGGACCTGAGTATTAACCCCCAGCAGCAACCGTCAAAATGGTCAAGAAGAGAAAGAACAAGTACGATCCCCCCCCTTCGCCTCGCTCCGCCAGTCACATCACCACCGCCGCTGCCGACGATGCCTCTCGACGAGATTCTTGAGCACGCTCGCGACGACGACGATTGACAGCTCTGGCTTCCTCACGCACTGAACACGATCGCTAACAAACCTTTCAGCGGCCGAAACAAGAAGGGCCGCGGCCACGTCAAGCCCATCCGATGCAGCAACTGCTCGCGATGCACCCCCAAGGACAAGGCCATCAAGCGGTTCACCATCCGCAACATGGTTGAGTCTGCTGCTATTCGTACGTTTCTTTTATACTCTCGATCAGCTTTCGACAAGACGCTTACAATTTACAATAGGTGACATCTCGGATGCCTCCGTCTTCGCGGAGTACACCGTACCCAAGATGTACCTGAAGCTGCAGTACTGCGTCTCTTGCGCCATTCACGGCAAGATTGTCCGGTACGTTGTCCTTCCCGGGAGTGTGACAACTGCGCCTTGGTTGCGTATGTGCTTCAGATGAGCCTTGGTCGTACTTTTGGAACACTCCCTTCTGCTGTCTTCGAGAGAAACAGCTTTCCCCCCTAGGTATGTCGAACAGTTGAATACTGACAAAAACCTCACAGTGTCCGATCTCGCGTCGGTCGCCGCAACCGTGCCCCTCCCCCTCGTGTCCGCTACAACAAGGACGGCAAGAAGATCGTCCCTACTACCCCTAAGGCTTAAATGTGCTGAAACGGTTTGGGGCTCTTACCCCCGGGGTGTCTGGTTTTATGACAAACGGTGCATTAAAAACGCATGGGATGATGACTTGGGATTATGAATCTTTGAACGGATTCCAAAAATACAATCGGACGCCAAATCATGTCCACCTCTTGACAATATCTTTTGTGCACTAGAACTTGTTGTGATTGGATTTGTGATGACTTGTGAATGTTTGTTTCACGTCGAATGAAGACGCAATGCACCACTTTGTAGGCTTGGGGAGTGTACATCCATTCATACATTTCTCTACTGGGACTACTGACGAGGAACCGTACGATGGATGTGAGGAGACACGTCTCGTGGAAATAATCAACTATCTATTAAGAGTACTATAGAACTTCATTCAGTACCAGAATGCTATTATCATTAATGCTGTTGAGCAGTAGAGGTTGAGGGCGCTGTTTGTTTTTTCTTGGATGTCGTCTTTGCGTGAGATGATGGAAGCGAAAACCTGTGATGCCCTCACATATCGGCCACAACATGTCAAATTACCCAAATTCACACAAATTTCGAGTCTAACAGGATGGATCTAATCATTTCAAGAGACTAGGAAGACCAATTGATTCAATTACAATCCCGACTGTCCACCAACATCGTGTATATCTCGAGAAACTACCATCTACCCTAAATCACACCATCAAACTTGACCAACTCAGTCCCATTCTGCGAACAAGCAAAAGCATCAACACAAACACCCCCACCACAGCAGCTCCCCGTCAAACACATGAAACCCTCCTCACAATCACCATCAACCTCACAACTCGCCACAAAGTTTCCACACTCGGTCCACTCAAACGCTACGCCGAGACCTTCAGCATTCTTTCCGCAGATGCAGCCTGTTCCTTCGATTATGGCTTCTCGCGGGTATGCGCATGTGTCGTCCTTTGTTTCGGCTACTCTGCCTCCGGGGCAGCAGGCCATTCGGGAGGGATCTTGGATGGTGATGTTGTAAGGTCGTGTTCGTGTGGGTGCCCAGCTGAGGCTTGTTATCGAGGGGATTCGTGTCGCGCCGGCGATTAGGCTGAGGTCGAAGGGGATCTCGTCTACGTGGAGAGACTGGCAGATGTCTGTTTCGAAGCTGCGGTAGGTGTTGTATACGTTGACGTACGTCTCCAGGGCTCCGTATGAAGAGAAGGTCAATTGTTTGGAGAAGAAGGCACGGAGAGCTGTCCAGAGCTTGGTGTATGCCACGACTGCGGCGTCTGCTTCTTGGATTTGCCTATCGGTGAGACCTTCGTTTCCTAGGTCTTTGCGGAGGACATCAGGATCGAGGATATCCTGGGCGGTTGCGTCAAGCGTGGTGACTACCGTCGAGAGATCTGGGCATGAACCTGCGAATGGATCTACCGTGATAACGTCGAGGACATCTTCCTTGATAGCTTGCTGACACCTCAAGAAACCAGACTCAGCTCCAGGAAAAGCGCAGTCGAACTCCCACCGTCCAATATCTTCATCGACGTCAATATCTGCACAGACAGTACCACCAACGAGAAGCTGAGGATATTGTTTGAGAGACTTGGCGACAGGATTACCACACTGATCTTCCAGATACAGGACCTGTTTAAAGTCCATATCCTCTATGCGCCTCTTTCGCTTGATGGCAGCACATTGGACACCAGCAAGGTCGGCTATCTGCTCGTACATATCCTTGATCTCGATCGTGATGTGATACGTGCAGTTGGGCCCCGAGAAATGCATCCCCACGGCATCCAACGACATCGAGTTCCCAGAAGGATCAAAGACCGAGAGCTGCCCTCTCCGGGAGATATCGACAAAGTAGGTTCCTCCTTGTTCATCGCGAACCGTGAGGTAAAGCGGATTAAGCCCCTCGCTTTCAAACTCGACAGACTCGATATACGGTATCGGAATAGAGACATTCTCCTCCCGAAGCCTCGAGTTATACAGCAACGCACGACGAGTAGGGTCACCCTCGGGATCTGGTCCCAGGGTATGGCACGTCTCCTGCGAAAGAGCCGCGGTGCGTGTGACATGCGTATAGTGAACAGCCGGAAACTCGGACGCGCCACTCGTCGTGGCGTTGCCCCAGCGAGATACAGTCTCGTTGAAGCTACCGGATGGAGCGGATGTGGGCGTGGGACTTGTGGGAGCTGTGACAGAGTCGATGCTCCCCGAGGGAGAGGGCGTGGTATCTCCACTAGGTGCAACGCTGCCGCTTGGAGTTTGGCTAGGTATGAAGTTGGAGAGTGTTGGCATGGGAGGAATAGGGAACGGAGGTGTAGGAAACGGGAGACTTGGGAATGGCAGAGTTCCTGAGGGCCAGCTGACAGTTGGGAGGCTCAAACTCGAGTTGATAGTCGGAAGACTTATGCTCGAGTTCCAACTGATGGTTGGCAAGCTTATACTTGCGTTCCAACTAATAGTCGGCAAACTCACGCTCGAGTTCCAGCCCATAAACGTCGAAGTGGGTGCAACGGTAGGAAGTGACACACCACCTCCTCCACTCCCCGAAGTTGGGGTTCCAGGAACAGGCCAAGGTAGCGAAGCGCTGGTGGTGGTGTTCCAGGTTGATGGGGTTGACCAGGAACGCGTCATTTCAGGTTCGTTGAGATCTGACGTGACGTCCGTGGTTGGTGAGAGTGGCCAGGTGCTCCATGTGTTGTTCATAGCCTGTGAAAGGACGAGACAGTTCCTTGGGTCGTCGGCATTGGGGTTCCAGGGTTGGTGGTATTCCACGAACCCCCTGTTGGTGAGAGTGGCCAGGTGCTCCATGTATTGTTGACGGCCTGTGAAAAAGACGAGACGGTTCTTTGGGTCGTCGGCATTGGAGTTCTAGAGTCGGTGGTATTCCATGAACCTCCTGTGGCTGTGCCGGTGGCTCTGGTTGCAGAGCTACGAGTGCTGTTACCTGGTGCAGGTCTCGTCCAAGGACGATTGATCGAAGACGAATCTGATCGTGTTTCATTCCAAGTACCACTCGGCATTGGAGTCAATCCGTTGGTTGGAGTACTCCAAGGGCTCCCTTCTGTCGCTTCTCCGGAGGATGACAACGCAGGTGTTGTTTCGTTCCAAGAGACACTCGTAGTTGGCCTCGAACCGTCAGGCTTGGTGTTTGAAGGAGTTTGGTTTGCTGGTTCCCCGGATGATGACCAAGGTAATAGAGTATTGTTCCAAGAGCTAGATGTCATTGGCCCAGGTGTACCAGTCGTCGTCATCGAGGTCGGGTTTGAGATGACCTGACTTGAAGCTTCTCCGGAGGACACAGGAGACCGAGTCTGGTTCCAGGAACCGGAAGTTGGTGTGCCAGTCGTCGTCATCGAGGACGAATTTGAGGCGACCTCGCCTGAAGCTTCTTCGGAGGACACAGCAGATCGAGTCTGATTCCAGGAACCAGGAGTTGGTGTTCCCGTAGTTGTCGTCCAGGTTAAACCCGAGGGAGTACTACCAGATGAGGACAGGACAGGTCCAGTCGTCACGTTCCTGGAGCCAGTTGCCACCGATTGCGATTCGATGAATGTTGAAGCCGAGGTCCCGCTTCCAGTTGCGTCCCCAAGAGACGACGACGTCAAATCAGTCCCATTCGAAGAGCCCGTAGGCGTCAATGCCGGCCCTTCAGTCGTTGCCATTGACGTCGAATCCGACAGCTCCCCTGGCCTTCCCATCTCAGACTGTGTCTCCGAAACACTCTGACTCCCAGTCTGAGAAGCCGAGTCCGCGGTTGTAACCGTGACATCTCCCGTCACCTCCCTAGAAGAGTTTGCCGACGTCGTGACAGCACCCGAATCCGTCAAGATACACTCGCACTACTTCACATCAGCACATCTTCTACTCCAACAACAGAAAGAAATACTCACATAGGATGATATCTGCGTCTGGTTATATCTCATATACTCCGGAGGTGTACTATACCCCGTCCCGCAGTGGCTCCCTTCGAGAACACTTGAGCAAAACTCGCCGCCATCGCCGATGAGAGACGTGTAGAGGGCATCTTGAGGACATGTAGTCGTCCCGTTCCAGTTGGTAGGAAACGCAGAAGCAAAACGGAGGAGGGTGATGGGAAGTAGCCTCCACATGATGAATAGTGAAGAGAAACGAGCGTGTTGGAGATGGTTGTGTGTGAAGAGTGTGGTGTTGCTCTTCCAAGACTGCTTCGAGGTTACTTATAGCACTTACCTAACCACCACGAACACCTCCTGAATCTCCAGTACGAGGCCGCCCGTCCTTTTCGCCCCCTGATAACGCAGCCATCCTCAGGACCCCCAAACAAGACTCGAACCTGCAAGACATGGAAGAGAATCTGCCGAGACACCACGACACCTAGCAGCTGGTCTCGACCTCGGCACTTGTGGCTGTCCCCCTCCGCAGATTGGTCGTCTACCTGCAGCTGTCACCCGCGTGCCACTGCGTGTGCGCCTGCCAGATCGACGGTTCGCGGCAGACGTGAACGGCTATCTGCGTCGTGACCACGAGGCACGGGAAGGGTCGCTTGGGACTCGGCGAGTGGCTTGAGTCCTTAATGTCCCAGGTTGCAAAGCCCGGTCGAGTCTTGGTTCATGGCGAGAGGTGGTGGTGGTACAAAAGCCGGTTCCTGGATCGTGGGACGCGAGTGTGGTACGAGTTGACGATGAGACGAGGCAACTCGAGGACGCTGACAAGATAAGCAGTAAGGGTCTAGATGAGCTGAATATAATTAGACCCCAATTGAGAAGAGATGAGTATCATTGTACTCGACATGAGAACACGGTATCACTATCGTCGTAACGCTCGCTGGTCTGTCAATGCAAAATATCGTCAAATATCATAATCTAACCTCCCATCCTGTAGTCATTCATTACCCGCATTATCATCATGACACAACTCCGTACCAAACACCATCAGACAAGCTCATCACCGAAACGGTAATGTTGTTGTCGGATTACCCCCCTGGGCCCGTTGCTGCTGATGCCCTTGGGGTCTCACGATAAAGTCCTTGTTCTCAATCGTCACACTCTTGGTCATATGATTGACCTTGTACACTCCAACCAGCCGCGCCGCAAGCTCAAACATGTTGTTGCGCAGCGAAATGACAATGAACTGGGCGTTCTTGGTACGCTCCTTGATGTAATTGGCAACGATCGAGACCTGGAGACTGTGTTAGCTGCTATCGAAATACGAGAGAGTATGGAAGCGATATGGCATGCCCACGCGAGCGTAAGCTTCAATGGCCGACTCGCAGCCGAGTGTCTCAGGGGTAGGGTGGCACTCACGTTTCTGAAATCCAACGCAGCATCGATCTCGTCCATGACATACAGAGGTGTTGGCTTGTAGTGGTGCAGGGCAAACACCAACGCCAGACTGCTCAGTGTCTTCTCACCACCGGAAAGGTTGCTGATGTTCTTCCAGCTCTTCTTGGGTGGCATCACACTGAACAAGATACCCTCGCTGAAGGGGTCAAGACTGTCCACCAGCTCCAGCTCCGCGTTTCCTCCCATGGTAATCATCTGATACATCTCCTTCAGCCTGAGGGAGATGGCACTGAAACCTTCCATGAAGCCTTCCAGCCGCAGGCGCCGAAGGTCGTCGCACCGCTTCTTGGCCACATCTCGCTGTGCAATGGCAGACTGGAGATCTGAAGAACGAGCCGCATGCTCTTCCACACGTCTTCGGTATTCGGAAAGGACGCTCAGGTCGACGTTGACGTTCTGTGTCTTTTCTTCTAGAGCAGCAATCTCGCCCTTGAGTGTCTCCTCCCGCATATCGGCAAGCTCGTCGGGAGTATACCGGGGAAGCTCACTGGGTTGACCGTTGTGCTCGTCCTCATCTCCCTCATTCTCCTCTTCCTCTTCGCCTTCCTCGTCCTCTTGAGGGGCGTCAGTCATGTCCACATCATCCTGAGGAGCGTCGTCCATATCCACGTCTCCATCGTCACTCGGCTCCGGCTTGACCTTGGCCCGAGACCTGGACTGTGAGGGGCCACCAATGAGGTCGTCGATGTTCTGAAGGACAAGCTTGGATAGCTTGTCGTCCCAGTGACGGAGTCGCCTTTGGTTCTCAACAAGAACCTTCTGGTTCTCCTCCAACTTGTTGCGCATCTCAATTTCGACCGCTCTTGTCTCATTCAGTTCATCCGTCTTCTCATCCAACTCTTTCTTAAGCGACTTGAGCTCCTTCTTCTTGGCGGCCAGGCCCTGCTCAGCCTCCTCGACTTGGGCTTGAAGCTGCTCAGCAATCTCGCCTTGGTTGTTGATATCGTTCTCGAGCTTCTCCAGATCACGGGCAGCTGCCTCAAGCTCCTTGGTGGACTTTGCTTGGTCCTTTTCTAGCTTGATCCTTTGCTTCTCAGCCTTGACCTTGCGAACCTCGGCATTGGAGATCTCCTCATTGTTGGTTGAAATCTCCTCCTTGATGGCATCGACCTTGGCTCGCTGCGCGCGAAGCTTCTCACCACCCACCTCCATGATCTTGTCCTGCAGAGCCTTGATCTCCTCTTCCACGCTGGACGTCTCCTCGTGAAGTCTCTCCACCTCCTTGTTGAGCTTGGCAATCTCCTTCTGGAGAGTAGCGATGCGACTGTTATCAGTGGCCGAGGGCTGGTGCTCCTTGCTGACCTCCTTGATGCGTCGCTGAAGATCCGCGACATTCCTTTCGGCACTCTCGATTTCAAGGTTGAGCTTCTGCATCTTGGTATCGAGCTGGGGGATCTGCTCATTCAACTCTCGGAGACGAGTCTCACATTCTCGCTGGTATTCCTGGAACTCCTGGAACTTGGCCTCCCATCCATCGCGATCACTCTCAAGCTTGGCGACCTGGTCCTTGCTCACGTCTGAGACGAGCTTAGAAGACATGAGGCCTCTCTTGACGGTTGTACCACCACCGGACATGGTACCAGACTTGTCGATGAGTTCTCCGTCAAGAGTGACGACTCGCCATCGCTTTGCGCCGTATGCAATCCTGTTCGCCTGGGCGAGGTCTGTAGCGACGAGGGTGTCTTGCATGGCGTGATAGAAGGCGGGTCGGAACTTGTCCTCCTTGGCCTGGACAAGATCAAACAGGCGGGGGGCGTTCTCAGGTGTCTGGATGGGCTTCAAGTCTCGAACTCTCAGCTTGTCTAAGCAGATGAAATTACCTCGTCCAACATTGTTCTTTCGTAGATACTCGATACACTGCTGACCAGCCTCGACAGTCTCGGTGACAAAGTTGTCAAGAGCACCGCAGGCTGTCGAGATGGCGACATCGTACTTTTGATCAATGGTTCCGAGATTACCCAGGCGTCCGTGGAAGCCGTCAATACGACCAGACTCCTTCATGCGCATGAGTGCAGCAAGAACGTTGCCTCGGGCCTGTGTGTTAGACAGGCTTGAGCGAGCTTCGTCGGCCTTCTGGCGCGCGTTGGAGATCTTCGAGCGAATCTTGGGCTCCTGTTCGGAGAGAACCTGCAACTCAGACTCCATCTTGGCGGCCTCCTTCAGAAGCTCACCCTTTTCTGCTTGACAAGACTTGAGCTCCTTCTTCTTGGCGGCCTTGTTCTCCTCAATGGAGACAATCTTGGCCTCAAGCTCTTCCAAAGCGACAGCACCAGCATTGGCCTTCTCCTGGAGAATGCTCAGCTCACTCTCTGCGACCGCAATTGCCGACTGCTTCTGGTTGATCTTCTCCATCCAAGGCTCCAGGGACTTTTGCAGGGCCGCGATTTGGTCAGAGAAAGCTTGAGTCTTGCCCTTAAGGCTATCACGGATCTTGGCGAGTTCAGCTTCGGCAGTCTGGATTTGTTCTTCAAGCTCGCCGATCGCCTGGGTTCGGATTTCAATATCCTCCCCACATTGTTCAATGGTCTCGTCGGCTTCAGCAGATGTTGTTTCAGCGTTGGCGATGGTCTTTTCAAGCTTCTTGCGCTTGTCCTCCAAGAACTTTCGCTTTTCGTCGAACTTGACGCGTTCCTGCTCAAATTTGGACATCTCCTTGACGAGAGCTTGTGCTTGCTTCTCCTTGATCTCAAACTCCTTGGCACCCATTTCATGATCATTTTTGAGGCTCTTGATGATTTGCTCGCTGCCGTGGTGCTTCTCAAGCTCAGCATCGAGCTGAGCTTGCATCTGGCTGATGGCTTCCTGAGTCACAGCAACATTCTCGCTGCACTTGTGAAGAAAGAGCTGGTAAAGCGCAGACTGCTTCATGGCCAGCTCGTTTTCATCTCGGATGTAGGCAATCGCCTTATCCTTCTTGTCCTCGAGGCTGTTCTTCTCCTTCTCGACGTGCTGAACTCGGCCACTCTTCTCCATGCAAACGTCGTTGAGGGTCTCGACTTCGGCAGCGGATTCTTCGATTGGCGTCTTGTACTTGGAGGTTCCGATAATGTCTTCTAGGTACTCGAGTAGGCCGTCGTCATGCTCGTTTGCAGCCTTGGGCTTCATCTGAGCAATCGACTCGACTTCACCCTGAAGGATCAGGAATCGCTTGTGGTCTAGATCGACGCCTCGGTCTTTGAGGAGAGTAGTAACCGTCGTAAAGTTGGATTCTTTGCCATTGATGTAGTATTTGCTCGAGTTGTTTTTGAACGCTTTTTCGTGAGATAATGAGTTCGGAGTCAGGAATAACCTCGTGGCCACCACCAGGCTGGATACGTTAGTAATGGTAAGACAGTAGAAAGCAAGAGTTCATACCTGATCCATAACCTCCTGGAAGTGAACGGCAACTTCGCAGTGATCCAAGTTCGGATGCTGAGCAGAGTTGTGAATAAGGGCTGAAATCTTGCCCTGTCGCATCTTGCTGGCTCGGAAACCAAAGACGAAGAGGAGCGAGTCGATAACGTTGGACTTGCCAGAACCGTTGGGGCCAACGACGGAAGAGAAGGACGCATGGAAGGGACCGACTTCTTGTCTGCCGGCATAACTCTTGAAGTTGTTCAAGATGAGGTGCGTCAAAAACAATACGGGCCTTGGGTGTTGTGTCCTCCACAACGGGTATAGTCACAGTTCGCGACTTGAGTACAATGTCCATGGGCTTCTCCATAATGGTGTCCATAGGTTTGATAGGCTTGATGGTAGCCTGGGTATCATCGACGGTCGTAGTATTCACACTGGATGTTGAAGTGTCCGCCTGGGATGCTTCTATCCTCGAGGTATCTGGGGAACTGCCTTGCGGTGTTGGAGGAGGGAGGTCGGGGATGGATCCGATCGAGCTTCTCGTGGCTGCGCTCTTGCGCTTCCGGGGTGCAGGCTTCTTCGCAGACTCCGGCTCGGGCTTGATCGTCGAGTCTGCATCAAACACCTCGCTGGGCTCGATCGAGGCGGTGGAGGCAGCGCTCTTGCGGGTACGGCCTTTGGGTTTGGGTGCGGCGGCGGGAGTTGACGACTTACGTCCACCCCGTGTTTGCCGTCGAGGGCTTTTTTGCGGCTCTGGCTCATAGTCCTCTTCCTCCTCTTGGATCCTGGAACGGTTGGAAACGAGGTCATCCTCATCGTCAGAGTCAATGATTGCGGTGCGTCTAGTGGCCCGCCGGGTCGGTCTTGTCGGGGATGCGCCCGACATTGTGAGTGTTCGTAGGGGTATCTAATCAAAAAATGATGTATTGCTCATGCAGCGCAAATGCCAGGGCGGTGCTCAAGGGTGTTGGGTTGAGATGATAATAAAGTGGTTGCGCCCCGCGTTTGTTTGGAAATGTCCCAATCAGTCCCACAGTTTGTAAACAATCCCCTGAAGGCGCCTGCTGGCGCGGGGTGCCCTTGGCGCTAGCAGATCACGTGAAAGCGCGACAGCTCCCAGCTCTGCTTTAACAGTTTCGCGATGCCTGTTCAAGCTCTTCAAGCTCCTCCAAGTTTCTAGAGTTACTCCAAAATCCGACAAAAATGTTCGACTACGCCAACATCCACCATGTATTCTCTTCTGAGGCGACGAACCCATACGATCGAAAGACTCAATCCGACATTGAAGCTTGTCGCAAGAGCTTCGATGGCGCACTCTTCATCGACCGTGTTTTGAGGGCTGTGGGAATCACCAAGGGTAGGCTCAAACATGGTGCAATACTGTCGCATATTCTGATTTCTTCTTCACAGCTAAGATCTACCCTCCCAAGACCGACAATGCTCTGAAGCAATTGCACCAACAAATCTGCGAAGCCAACATGTCTATGCACCACAAGTACTCCATCTTCTACTACATCCTTCTCGACTTTGACCAAACCTCGGGACACGAGAGCGTCTCGGAGGCCTTTGTGGAGGCATCCGGAATGCCTAAGAAGTATGAAATCTTCATGAAGGGTCTGTGGTATCTCGACAGGCACGACTTTTCGGTAGGTTCCTCCACTGTGAGCCACCATCCCAACCCGCTGACGTCCATGTAGCGAGCCCTCGAATACATCTCGCACCCCTCGCTCATCCCAGATTTTGCCGACGACATCATCACTGTCCTTGTCCGTCGGGCTTCCGATCAAGACTTCAGCATTGCGCTCTCCTACTTCCACGCGGTGCAGCCTATCTTGAAGACTTCGGCCGCTCTCGAGTTACTCTTCAACGCCATGGCGCAAACGAACGTTTCTGAAGCGTTCTTCTACTCTCGAACACACTCTCCTCACACCCGTGAGCTTCTGTTCCAAAAGCTTGTGGGCGCTGTTTTGGACTCCCAAGGCGAAGGCTACGCGGACCGCGCTACGGAGCTCGCGTTCCTTCCCTTTGACGCTGCCGAGGAGGGATGGTTCGAAGAGTACCTGCTCAGGGGCGATGGAAAGACACACAAGAAGGCTAAGGATACTCTTCTCATTCGAAAGATCGCCTGTGATCAGTTCTCTGATGTGTCCAAGATTCGACAAGGTGGACATTGGGCTGGCATCCTTGAAGGCATTAAAGGAGGAATCAGTGGACATGCAGAGTAGAGTCATTCTGCTGTCTCGGATACCAGCTCTTTTGTTTCTTTGGACTCTCACGAAAGTTGGGAGATGGTTGAGCATAGCGTCGGCGTTGATTTGGGTTAGCTGCGTCGCCCCCTTCGGCCGACTAACAGTTATTATTAGTCCAGAAAAAAGGAACATTCTTATAAGCTATAATAAGATGTCTTGTCAACAGAAGATCAGAGGAGTTCGTTGACTGGCTGTACGGTGCACAAGTTCCCGCGTCTTCATTCTAAAGCTCGATGCTTTATCCGTTCTTGGTAAGAGGGCCGAATCCCTCTCCTAAGCCATACACCAATTCGCCAACTCAAATGCAACAGACATGTAAGGCTTTGCATGTGTTTCGTAGTCCGAGCGATAATAGGGGTCAGCGATCTTTGTACTGGCCTCCAATGAGGTTGGTCAACCCCGGTATGGAGGACCAGCTATGCATTCCACGCCCTGATGGCCGATTTGAGCCAGAGGTTGTCCATTGGAAGACTGGCCATGAATTGAACTTCAATGTTATTGCTCGGTAGTGCTTCAAGCAAGGAATGCGACGTTGGCTGTCCCCACGAAGATCACGGCCGCTCATATATGGAGGATCAAGTGGTATAAGGTTTTGAGCTTGTCTGAGCCCTATAAATATCTCTGCCAGATACCTAGATCTAGGTAACACGTGGGAATTAATTAATACTTTTGAGCTTATATATTAAGCTAACATAGGAGAACATATTAATTAACTCAGAGTTTAGGCGAATTCTATAAAAAAAACTGATGTTTTTATTCTTGTTTATATTAATCTAGTTATTTATATACCTCGTAGTACTCTCAGAGATGAATTATGTTAGATAATATTAGGAAAGTGTATAAGTCTGCACTAGAAGTAGATGTTGGCACCTCCTCAACACACCAACTCATGATTCCTGGGCAAGGAGATCAATAGATGTATAGCCAGCCGGGCTGCCACTGGAAATATAAAGGTAATCACCGTTGCCGGGCGTAAACTTATAATAGAACTGATTGTTCACATCACTGCCAGCCTGAGTGGTACAGGACTGAAAGCCATCGTCATCCGTGGGGCATGCAGCTTTGGGTGCCGTGCAGGTCAGCTTGCCACTGACGACCTGACAGGTCAAATAGTCGTAGTACGAATCAGGGCCAGTGTTGCCAGTCTGGCAGTAGCCAATATTGGCCGGGTCAGAGGGCGTGTTGGTAGATCCGTAGTAAGCGCACACGTGAATTCCTGTGTTCTTATCTCGCAGCCGGCCGGTGTCGGGATCGAGAATGAATGTTCTAGCAACGATGGTTCCAGATTGAGGGTTGAACAAAAAGACGCTGCCGTCTTGATCTACGCCTTTGAGGGGTTGACCTTGGACAGAACTACCGCCGCCGACGATGGTGAATGTTGGGGTTGCTACGGCTGTGGTAGTTGTGCTCTCAGCCTGACTCGTCGTGGTAGTAACTTCGGCCGTGGTTGTGCTCTCGACCTGAGCTGTCGTGGTAGTAATCTCGGCAGCGGTTGTTGTCTCAGCCTCCGATGTTGTGGCAGTATCTGAAGCAATCGCCGTAGTAGTGCCCGTCTCGATGGATGTTTCAGTAGAGGTTTCCGCGGCGGTTGTAGTGGGCTGCGTTGTAGAAACGATCGAGGTATCCGATGCTAGAGGGAAATCCATGGTCAATCAATCACACCTCATAATGTCACTATATGTCGACTTACTGGAAGACCTAGGCTTGCAAGGGCCAGCTAGCGCAGAGTCGGCGACAAGAAGGCCAATGGCCAAGAATAAAAACGTTGGACCGCATCGTGTATAGTAGCGTGAATTTATAAACGATTGACTAAGGTAAGCTACAAAGAAGAAGAACAAGAAGCAAAAAGAAAGCTAGAAAGGGGATGCTTGTAGTAATAGGTAGCTGCTCCAAAAAATCTCATCTCCCCAAAATCAATAGTCTGATCTAGCGCGGCACAAGATGGAGAACGAACTTGATGCGCAACGGCAATTAGCTGTTGCTATCCCAGTAGAAAAAGGCGGAGCTAATAGTGCCAGACACATTTTCCAAGACAAATCCCTTTTCAGACTTGAGTTGCCGGGCCCATGATTCTGGTATAAATGCACGGTGAGTGATCTCAGGCTCGGGCTGGTCCAGTTGCGTCAAGCTTCCAATATTGGCGGTTCGTAGTAGACGCACAGTGACAAGGTATGTAAATGTTCGCATTAAAGGTATAAGAAATTCGCCTCCGCTTGGCATTAACTACCATGCTATATGTGTCTCGATGATCTCAACATCTTCAAAACCGTCTTCCTCTTCGCCTTCCTCTTCCTCTTCCTCCCTTCTGGCTACCTCCTCCTTCTCGAATTCGCCTGAAAGATCCGCTCGTTTCATGTTCCTGGGGCATATAAGGATAGAGCACACCAAATCGCACATGCCCCCATGGCCGCACTGCGATGTGCAGTTTCGCATGCAATCATGTCTTGTGGAGTTGGCAGTGGCGTTCTACAACAATGTAATTAGTCGGATGAGCATTGTATGAGTGACCGTGAAACTTACCCGCTTCACCAGCTCAGGCGTTGGCTGGGGAGTTGGTTGAGAGGTTGGCTGAGGCATGGCCAGGCTTGTGGTGGCCAGAAGCAGGAGGAGGAAAGCTGACAACATTTTGACGAGTCTTGAGCTGTTTCCATGCAAAGACGGGACTTGAATCCTGAATGAAGAGAATGTCTGGCATCTCAAGAAATGGCATACCGGTCACCGCTTCTTATACCAGTGGGCGCCTACACCAGCAACCACTGGTGCTGGGTCGGTAATAGACCCATCAGTGCCAATACTCCAGAGGCGAAAGACCCCAAGACACAAATAGAGCCCAATCAACTCATGCTCCGGGCTGCCACGTAGGACTGGCGATGATATTCATGGTGTTGCCTCTAGACGAAGCTGACCGCGTCGCAGGGCTGATCAATCCGGATTCTTGACGCCGAGTATTTGCGGGCCTGAGGTCGAACCGCCCTGCCAACAGATTCCAAGTGGTTTCCGAAAGTCTGGATGAGACTAAAAACCTGTCACGGCTTAAGAATGGCAACCAACGTCCTTGTGTCTCTGGCCAATTGGAACTTGCCATTGAAGCGAGCTGGGCTAGGCCTCACCGTGGGCTTGTTTACTTTTACCAGATATTCGGGTCGAGGACGGCGGTTAGATGGGAAACGTGACTTTTCTTTCCTGTGCCTTTTGTCAGGGGTTGGGAAAGATGGATGAGTTGTTGGATGTGACATCGCGACACAAATGAACGTGGGCGATTTGAGAGCTAACACCTTTCAAAAACGGAATACTTTTACTCTAAACTTATAAAACATTATGAGTATTTGCCCTTACATAAATCTTGGCACCAGCAGATATGTAGAGTAGAGCCCTGTTGCCTCTTCAAAACCCGGCTCTTTCGGTTCTCTAGAGTCAATTGAAACCCGGGCTGGTGGTTGAGCGTAGCGTTGGCGGTGATAGGTTTACTACACCACCTCTTCCATTGGATGATCAAGGTCATCTTTTTAGGTATTGGGAATTGATCACTCTAATTTGCAACATCTTTGCATGTCTGCTTTCAAGTGCTATGCTTTTACAACAGTTTTGCTACATTTGCTCCACTCGCGAGCGGCGGCGGAGGACTCTTTAGTCCTTCGCCGCCCTGTGACAATCAACCCAGCCTGAAGCGGCGGGCGCACTCTATGTATTCTGTTCCTATATTTATGCCTGGCAATATAATTAAATAACTCCTATTCCGATTAGGAAATGGATTTTCGAGTATTTCGCTGCATTTTTCGGGATATTGCCCTTCGTGTAAGGGCTGGAGGTTTGTTAAATACCTGGACCACAGACTTCCTACGGGCGAGTTAGACTCTGCATGCAAATGATGACTTGACGGTGTCATTACCTCTCGCTTCTTTTTAAAATCTGTATAAAGCGAATTCCATATTGTCCTCGCGGTGCAATCCTCAGTGCCATCTGTCCTGTTTGTACAGTCAGGCTGGATTTCGAGGCGCTGTTCTTCCATTATAGGTCGCCAGGGCTTTGGCAGTGGCCAGTCAGAAAAGTGAATGAGCTTGGCCTCGCTGTACGCCACGGCAGGATCCCAGACTTCAACGTCTGACCCGAGATATTTGGCGTGACTGTGCTCGCGGAACTCGCCCGTCAACATGGCGTAGCGGCGGTGCGGGAGGATGAGGGCGCTTTCGCGGTACAGAGAGTTGATGATCTCCATGTCGTAGACTTCGCTTGGGGCTGAGTCTATCTTCGCTCGGACACGGTCGAACTCGGTTTTCGAGGGCTCGATGAGCATGACATGGGCTGCTAAGATCTCTTTGTCCGGGTAAAGCCAATAGGCTCGGGGCAGTGCTACCGTCACCGATGGTAGAAGAAACAGGTCGTCCATTTCGTCAAGAAGGACAGTATCGGAGTCAATCGAGAGCACTCGACTGTACTGAGTTTGGTTGAAAGCGAGGAGCTTGGTGTAGGAATCAGCCCAGGTCCCTGCCCATCAGTAAGTATCGTTGCGAAGTCAATGTCAGAAACAGGAAGACTACCATCTGCATTTTCTCTATGCTGGATTGTTATTGGAACAAGCTTGACGTTGTATTTGTCGCGGGCTCCAAGGAGTAGGCGGGCGTCGTCGCTATCAACCTCGTCGGATTGTAACATCCCGGAAGGAAACATGATGACACGGTCCGCCTTGCTGGAAAGTCGATGCAAGGACTCGAAGAACATGACAGAGTTACAGAGATATGCACTATTGGTGACATATTGTGTGTATGCGAATCGCGACCAATCCACCTCCGGGGTGGTTTGCACCGATGGAATGCTCTGGGGTAGACTCTGGTGGAGGGAGTCTTGGTGTTGGAAGAGGAGAAAGCCAGATATAATGATGAGAACAACCAAGGCAGTTGTCCAACGATAGCGCTTCGAAGTCATGAGGCATGCCGTAAGTCGAGACACTTTTGATTCAGAGAACATGTTGACTGGTGGACGCATTGAATGCGACGACATCGGGAGCTGCCACTAGCAACAACTCTGAACATGACACTGTCAATCTGAGGGGTCAAGTTTGTACATGAAAGATGCAGAAAAGGCCATGATCCTCTTGAGGGGGAATTGAAAGGTATCTCGTATACTCATTTAGATTTGTCTCACCTTCCTTTGTTGGAATGTGATGCAAGGGCGGCGGTTCACACAAGCTAGAGGACTATCTCCTTGACTACGCAAAAGACTGCTCCCGCTGCTAAGGCACTATCTAAGCGCGTAAAATTCCAAAGATGGAAGACGGGCTCATATTATCATGTTGCACCTTGAGTGGGCTAAGTGTGATATTAATCGTAATTGGTTTAGATCCTTGCAAATCGCGCAGTCAGGAGATCTACATTCCCGTGCTGCAAGGGACGGGAGCGGGAACGGGAACGGCAATGCATCATTGATGAAACCTAAAATTGGCTGATGCTTGAGATGTGGCTTGGTTCGTTCTGCCAAGAGCCGCTTCTTCTTTGAAAAGGTGCCGAGGGCCATGCTATGAGGCCTTTGATCACTCTCGCCCTTGCCGGAACAGGTGGTGGGACATGTGCGACGAGCTCTCTCAGTAACCGTGATTGCTTCTATTTGATCAACTTGAAGTTGTTAAAGGTCAACGACAAAATGTATGCAGGTTGGGTCCTCTCTGATGCATTGTCAATATCAACCAGGGCTGCGCTCAATTCAAGTTCAATCGCCTCTTTCAAGCGATTGAATTGTGAACTGTCAAAATTGAATTGATGAGGCTATTCGGCAGTTTGGGTTGATCTCGGTTCGGGTGGTCACATGCATGGACACTAGACCCCTTTAGTCAGCCTCAGTCAGTGATCAACCACGTGACTAGTCGCGTGACCACCCGCGCGCTCGAAATCGAAAACCACTCAGAAGACATCATTAACGAGGCATCACTAAAATTATCCCTTTGATTGAATTCACTCAATCGATCTGCCTAAATGTGCTTGAATCATCGAATTGGAAAAATTCTGCTCTTAATTGGATCGAATTGAAATTGAATTGGTTGCCATTGAATTGAGCGCAGCCCTGATATCAAGGCGGGGGATGTGAACAGCCATCAACTTCTTCCCACGAGGGAGGCGACTGGGAGCAATTGATCATGATTAATAGCGAGTATAGCTAGGACATCCAAGATATCTGATATCTAGAAGTCATCAAATCCTGG
Source organism: Fusarium oligoseptatum (assembly GCA_003946995.1). Classification (NCBI taxonomy): domain Eukaryota; kingdom Fungi; phylum Ascomycota; class Sordariomycetes; order Hypocreales; family Nectriaceae; genus Fusarium; species Fusarium oligoseptatum. Next base: position 153,267 of record NKCK01000014.1, read on the forward strand.
CAGGCAGGGGTCGGGCTGGGCGCTGATCACACAACATCTACAAGTTCGTCCAAGGTCTGCAGTGCGGGTCAACGACATGATTATGATTCGTTTACCGTGTAGCAGTACATAGTAAAAACGTGACCCTATGCATATTGGAGATCCGGGGGACCAGGCCCATCGTAGACTAAGACCTCAGCTGCCCGTCTTATCGCGTAGTTCCCCCAGAAAGGGGTTTCTTGGTCAGGGGATGTTTTAGTCTGCCCTCAATACGCGAATCAGATATAACCACGGGTTCATGGGCGCTTAAGCAAAACGAGGCTACTGATGTCTTAATCGGGGGGCATCGATCATCCCACAAGAAATGGCGGGCATTGAACTTGGGTGAACTGTCTGGCGAGTCTTCAGGAGTAGGAAAGAAGATGTAGAAGAACAGAACGACGACCATGCGATTAATTAATTATCTACATAAGAAAAAAGTGTGAATATCATCAATGTCATCTCCAGCCCATAAAGTGTTCATAAATGCGTATATATCATCCGACTCTTTCTGTCCGCGCGTGTACTCATACCATCGTTCAAGTAGTCATTTCCATGGGTATCATTAGTTCGTGGCCACGAGTTCAATATCCTCAAACCCATCCTCCTCATTCTCCTCGTTCAGCCCAAACTCTCCGGAGAGGTCCGCTCGCTTCATGTTTTTAGGACACTTGAGGGTGCACAGCATTCCGCAAATGCTACCGCTTCCGCAGTCTCGTGTGCAGTTGTGAAGGCAGGATTGTTGAACGATGGTGAAGTTCTGCAAGAAAGACGTCAGGAATAGGAGGGCATGGTGGGATAGGATGATGAGCTTACGCGTTTGTGTACTTCAGGTGAGAGGTCGGGGATGGGTTGAGGCAGAGCCAAGCCAGTGGTGGCCAAGAGAAGGACGAGGAAAGTTGACAGCATTTTTACAACTTGAGACAGTGTAATACAGTTGAAAGACAGTGATGAACGAGTGAAGAGTGATGGTCTGAGGGATTTGGAAAATGGGTGATCGGTGACCGCTCCTTATACTCGCGTTCAAACCAGGAGGTGTCGCTGCTGTCGACCGAAAGCAGCAATCTCCGCATGAGGCCCCAATATACAAGACAAATAGAAGTCCAATCACCTGGAATTCCTGAGATCCCAGACGATCGGAACCCAATCACCTGGTACGCTTGACTGTCACGTTGAGCAGGCGATGGTTGCCACCGCACCACACCGACCCAGCTGCATGGGGGAGAGGATGCGTGTTCCAGCGGTTAACGAGAGACTTGATTCGAAGGACAAGAGTCGGACCCCCCTTGTGATTCGCTTCTTAATGGTTCCCGATAGTCTGGATGAAACTTACAGCTGTCACGGCCAAGAACCGCAACCAACAACTACCTCGCTTCCAGAGTAATGGCCAATGATGACCCGCCATGGCATCTTGAAAGAGAGGGCCGAGACAAGGGTGAAGCCTTACGGATGGATCCCCTGTTGAGGGCGCCCCAGCGATGAAGATCGGTCACGTTAATGCCCAAAAAGGAAGATGAGGTCAATCATCCAATCGAGTTAGTGGCATGGCAATTCAACAATCGATAGCTCCACGGTGAGATTGTTGTTAAGTCCGTAATTGGACTTAACTTTTTTTTTTCCTGTTGGCGGGCGCTTAAAGATACCCTTCGGTCCAGGTCGGATAATGATGGGGATTTCGGAACTCAGATGTACTCCCCGCAATTTGCTTCATCTTGGTAATCGGCATCTTCAATTTCCCATCAACAATTGAAGCGCCAATTGACCACTGTAACAGAAAGAGACTGACACTCCTCCTCAATCACCAAAAAGCAAAAATGACCCGGACACCCGTCTCCTCCAAAAAGGCCCCGGCCACGCCGGCTAGCCTCATGAACCAGGCCATCATCGCTAATGGATTCGTCTTCACCTCGGGCGCTCTCGCCATGGATCCCCAGACCGGCAAGATGATTGATGGCGATATCGAGGCTCACACTGTACGTCCAAGCGTCTGCTACATGAACTCTTTGAGCTAAGACCCCCGACAGCACCAGATCATTCGCAACCTCGGTGCCATTCTCGAGGAGGCCGGCTCCAGTCTCAATGATGTTGTTGAGGTCAATATCTTCCTGTCGGATCTCAAGTTTTACGGAAAAATGAATGAGGTGTATCAGAATTACTGGGGTGATATCAAGCCCGCCCGGACGTGAGTTCTCGAAATGTTCAAAGACCCTATAAATGCTGACTCTCTACAGGTGCGTCGCTGTCAAGACCCTACCCCTCAACGCAGACATTGAGATCAAGTGTGTTGGAGTTGTCACCAAGCCCAAGTCAAAGCTATAGATATGCGTGGTCAATTCACCATCTCAGAGTTCCTCTATTCTTCACTACATCCACTTATGCCAGTTCCATTCTACCAACCTCCCAAACCACAGACCATTCCCATACCGCTTCTCAATGTCGTGAGGCTTCATCATAGTAAATTCGTGAACAAAAAAGGAGTGAATAAAAAACACAAACGCTTCCACAAATTCTGAAAAACAAATACACAAACTCCATTGCTATGCTTTTCCCACCTCTTCTCACCTGGGTCTCATTGTTCTCATCAGGGCATCTCAACCGGGGGTCGGCGCTCGTTGTAAGTTCCCAGCTCCTGCGGGATGAAGTGAGGGTATGCCTGGCTTGGATAAGCCAACTTGATGTCGTCGGACCTAGACCAGCGTGTCTGTACAGACGCCAGGCTCATTGCGTCTGACTCCCCCATTGCTCGTCGCTTTCGTCGGATGATCAACCAGATCAAAAGGCTGATGCAGATGAGGCCAGTAGCTCCGGCACTAGCAGCGATACCGGCTATCGCTGCTATTGGGAGACCATTGTCTGATTGGGGTGTCGCTGTTGGAATCGTGGTTGTGGTAGTGGTCGTGGTCGTGGTCGTGGTCGTTGCCGTCTCGCTGGCCTTGTCCTCGCTCTGGTCGTCCTCCTCATTATCGTTATTCTGATTGCTCCCATCACCTTGGTCTGGATTTGCCGAAACCGTGCTGATGGGAGTCGCTGTGCAGGTAACCTTGCTGTCGATAGCCTTGTTGTTCGTGTCCAGGGCTACCAGAGCTTGGTCTGTCGTCGGGTTGGCATTCCAGATTGTAAACTTTCCAGCGTCCTCGTTAGAAGCAAGGTAGGCAGCGGTAAAGAAGAATCGGCCGATAGAGATAAGTCCATCCGACTCCAACCTGCTGATTCGAAGGAGGGGCTGCGAGTCATTCCGGTAGATCTCTCCGTCTTCGTTGATCCTCCGCTCTGGAACAATGAGCTGATTATTCGGTATGGTGATGCTTAGACCCGTGGTCAACTTGACGGTGAAATCTCCATCATACCTGCATTGCGCATGAGTCCTATTCGCTTTTTTCTCAGTCAATGAGGGTCACTTACCATGGGAGATTGGGATCGAGCAGAGAGCCTTTATAGTCAACCCCCTGCAACTTGCTGAGGCCCATATAGTTGCTTCCTATGGCGTCTAGAAGGTTGTCAAAGTATGGGTCCTTGTTGAGGCTCATGATAAATGGGTTCTGAGGAACTACGCATGCCCGCAGCGGATTCTCCTGGTTGCTCGAAGCGAATAGCGACAGATCGGTGCCGTTGCGGAAGTTAAGAGTGAGGCCACTGATCGAAATCATCATCTTGCTCTGACAGTTGTCCTTCCCAAGGGTAAAGTCCATCTCGTTGCCGTCTCCAAAAGTCTTGGCTCTGTCGTAGCCTCCAAACACCAAGGATCCGGGGGTGTCTTCCTTGGAGCCGACAGAGTCTAGTCCCCAGTAGTAACCAACAGATCTCGACGCAATCCGACCAGAGTTTTTCAAGGCGCTCAAGACTGTGGACTCTGTTCCTACACCGAGGAGGTGTTGCGGACTGGTGCCATACAGGCCCCACCTGTCTTCAGCAGCAACTGGCTGTGCCATGGGGAAGCTCTTCAAGGTGAGTTCATTGCCCAGGTACAGAGTACTGTTGAACATGTGGTATGTATCGCGGTCCCAAGACTCCGTCGCAGGCATGTATCCCGCACTTGTGTCTTCGTCAACGGTCGAGTTCTTGGGCAAGTAGAGCCCCCCGCGGTATGTGACACATTCCTCAGGTAAGATATCGGTCTTTAGACATGAAGGCCCGTATACGAAAGTGTTATTGTTGGCCCTTGCACAGAGTTAGTTATATATGAGTATCAAGGGAGCAGAGACATGAACACACCATCGGGGTATAAAAAGAAAGTGATTGTCCCGGTTCGCCGACCTTGAGATTGATGCCCCGTCGAATATAGCCTGAAGCCAAGGTGACGTTCTCGATGGGTAATGAAATGGGACGGGTAAGACAAGAATCATCGGCAGAAGAAAGGGAAAAGAAGAAAATGAGTATCGTAAAGAAGTGAAGGGAAGGGAAAGAAACGAGAGAGGAAGCCATGGCGTCTCTTAACGCTCAAGCCGGCCAGCATCAAGAAGAACTAAACGAAAGAAAACAAAAACTGATATTTAAAGAGAAACGAGATGAACCGTGAAAGAAAGAGGAAGGTGAGCCGAAGTATAACTAGGTCATGGCTGGGAGAATCTCTCCCATTTCTAGCAACTCTTGCCAGCATTGCCTCGCGAACGGGGTCTGCAGAGGATGGCACGAATAACCACGTCTATGGTCACTTGCTAGGGCTGAAGGATTCTGTTCCCACACACATATTGCACGGTCCCTGGGTATAATGACATGTTGGCATGCACCTGGTGATAGAGCCAACAACGATTGTTTAGATCGAGACATCCATGGGCTCGGTTCAAGATCACCACCACGAACATTGCAAATTTCAAGAATTAACAACTCTTTTCATCACGACAAGACAGAAAATTAAGCTCTCGACATTCGATCTCAAGTCACAGTCTTGGTAATTACCCAGAGTTCTGAACAAGTTCACCTTTGAACAATTGCAGCGAAAACAATCTGCCTTACCAATGTCCGATGCCGGGGGCGACCCGCATTCCCAACTCCCCGGTCCGTCCCTCGTTTCACCAAGCGCCCGGTATTCTCCAGCCACTCTTCTTTCACCATGAACGCAAGCTAATGCAGAGTAAATGCCTTCACGGTGTTTGCGCGCTTATTCTTTCGGCTATAGGTGGCGCGATGGATGGGCGCGGCAACCAAACATTCGCTGCGTGCATCTGTCAAAAGTTTCATGGGGGGGACATGGGCATCGGCGCTTGGCGCGGGAATGAGCCTTAACGCCGGTTTTTGTTGCTTGCGCGTTCACTCTAGATTGGAGTCATAATATGCATGCAACGAAGCTTGGCAAACGTTTGGATGTTGGTGGTACTGACGATTGCGGGATCGGGATTGCTTGGATGCCTCCTCTGCTGTTGGTGGAATACCAAGCTTTGTTCTACTCTAAGTGCAGCCTGACAGGCAGAGCATATAAACAAACCATGGCAATGCAATATCCCCGTCATTTTGCCTATCTAATACTCCCAGGCCTTAACCGTCAAAGTTCAATATGTCACCCATCTCAGTTGTCACCTGTCGCTAGACACCTCGAACCCTACGTCCCAACAAATCTCTGGGTACCGCGCTTCCCCCACTTGACGAAGAATTAGGCAGCTGTCCAATATTTAAGTTTCAGAAACTTGGGGGCTGTTCGTCTTGAGTGGTGTTCAAGTGGTTGCAACTGTCTGCTGGATGGATTCTGCATCGGACCTCATACCCACATCTAGCAAAACCCTGCAAGTTGGGATCAAACGGCCCCCAATAACCCTCTTTAAGAAAAATCGACGGAGCTTTTATCTCAAATAGGTATCCTGTGCGAACATGGTCAGGAAGACCCCGCATTAGATGTCAACTGCTATGGTTCTTATTCTCGATGCTTACTAGGAACATCATTGAAGACCGATCTACTTGGCCTCCATGGAACATGGAACGACAGAAGGGGAACATGCATTATTGCCCGTTCTACTACACCGTCTCTTATTTAAACCCGTCAAGTCCGTTACAACAACACCGGCTATAATGCAGTCTGTTTCAAGTAACCTGGAGGTGAATGTTCTGGCTTTTCTTTAGGGTAACTACAGTTTATGAGCCAGTTTCATCATTCACGAGGAACTCGATGAAAGCTCCCAAAGCTTTTTATGTTACCCGCATGCAATTAGTAAATTTAGAATTATAAATGATCTTTATTTATGATCACATGCCGATATTAGTAATGTTTGCCTGGAATAGGAACCGTACATCGACAACTTTGAACGTGAAGCTCATGATATTCGCTCGTTCATCATAAGCGATTTGACGGGAACATGCCATTCTTTCTATTTTTACCAGACTCTTCACCTACGTATTACAATAAAAACGCGTCTCAAGAGTCCTTCAGCGGCGCCATTACGCAAACTGTAGGCCCTAACACGATTTCGAAGGATTGATGCGGCCGATTGTGAGCCATACCCCCATGTTTGCGCGTAGAAACGCGAGAGATGCGAGAAACGCGAGAAACGCGAGAAACGCGAGAGATGAAACATAAGGTGGGCCTTGGGAAGCAGCATTCTTTTGTGGATTGACTGATACAAAGATACACAAGCGAGGCAAAGGATGCTCTGTCACTTGTACAGATGACAATGAGGAGGTGTGTACGTGGAGCCGGCGGACGGCATCGCTGTCGCACACATACTAGGTATGTCACTTAGTAGCGGTATCTTCAGAGTGTTGTACAGCAAGTAAGTCCATTTGCTAGGTAAGTAAAATGGATGGAAGAAACGCTTGTGCTCCCGAATGGAGACAATGGGATGGGTGAATTAAATCGGCAGTCAATGGAGGCGAGACTTGCCCTGTACGCGAGATATGGGGCTACCACATTGAGATTTTGCGAAAATGATTTATTATTCAGTTTGTTTACTGGTATTAATTGCTCGACGGCTTACCAGTGTGGTGCTAACAATTGCTTCTATGGATGGGTATCGCCGCTTTATTATTCCTCAATAGGTAGGTAGGTAGGTAACTTCCTTGCTTTCATCTCCTTCCTCCTAGATCATCCCTCCTTGCACACTATGGGTAACAGAATTCTTGCCTGCCCCGCCATATGAGATATCGCTATCAGACCTCATATTCTCATACTTGACAGTAGGAGACGTCAACCCATCCACTGCGAGGGCATACCTCCCCGCCCCAGTCTCCCCATACCTCACCTGGATCTTGCCAAGTTTTTCACTATCAGTAGTGAAGCCGGCTCTTCCAAGGCTTCCACCACCTTCTGACGCTGCAATCATGACGTGGCGGATATCTGAAGGATCAAACTCGGGGAGATCCTTCCAGCCTCTTGTTCGTAAGGCTTCCAGGAGGAAGATGAGGGCGACGACCATGTTGAGGGCGAAAGCGGCTATGGCGAATCTCTTTTCTCCGATGGCGACGGCCGTGACGCGGACGGTTCCGTCAACTTTGTCCTTGAAGCCTCCAACCATTAGCTGGGCGGAAGCGTAGGCGGCTAGCATGTCGTCCACCATAGAGGTGACTGCGTTTTCGATGCCTTTGAGGTTGACATCGTCGTCTGATACTGAGGTGGTGCCGTTCATCTCAAGACTCAAGAGATGGCCTGTAATTGAATTGTTGAATGCTGAGCCAACGGTAGACACGTATAGGTTCGTTTCGTCGTTGGCGATCAGTTCGAACTGTCGTAGCAAGATGCCTTTCAGCCAGCGGGTTGGTTCAATATCGGCGACATCAGTATCGTTGGTCGGCTCAACGGTAATGTTCTTGCCCAGGTTGTTGACTGTCACATTGAACCTCGTTGGCTCAAAGTCAACCTCGCACTGGGCCTGGTCGAGGAACTTGTACCAGAAGCCACCGGCAAAGGAGATGTACCTCCTCACCGGCGCAACCGTGGCATTGCTGTCTCCAAAGTGCGCGACGCCGATGGCCAGGACGTTGTTGCCATCTCCATAGCCGATGTAGTTGGAGTACTCCCCGCCATCGTCACTATCCGGCATTTCCCCTTCTGCCGCCCAGAGGAGGTTGCCTTTCGAGTTGAGCACAAAGTCTGCCGATTTGTTGTAGATGCAGTGGACTTTGGCAGCATAGCCATCCTCCTGAAACTTCCACCCGAGCAGGTTGCGTCCTTCTTTGAAGTTGACCTGGCCTAGACCAACAGAGGAGCCGATCCCATAAGAACGTCCGATGTAGGAGTAGCCGGTGCTATCGAGTTTTTCGTGCACGCGAGAAGAGTTGTAGATTGGGGAGGCACTGGCTGCGCCGGCCAGCAGACTGCCCAGCAGCTGCATTCCCACAGAGTAGGAGAACTTTCCAAGAGCTGTATGCTTGGTCGGTCCTGCGGATCCAACTTGCGATGGGTATTCTTTTATAAAAGTCGTGTTGCTCCAGCTGGGAGTCTGGATGCTGCCCTCGATGCTCTCGTCCGTCTCTACTGGTGTCATTGCAGCAGCCCAGATGGCACTGAAGACCATCGAGACGGACACAAAGAGACCAAGTAGCGCAATGTAACCAAAAGGAAGGTCCCAATTGATTCGGGGGATCATGGCGTCTTTCCATGCTCGCAGCTGATCAAGGCTCATGCTATGTGACTTGAGTCGTCTCCTCACGCTGAGGTTGATAATCCGGCAGATGACAATGATCTGAAGGACGGAAAGCATGTTGGCGAGAATCTGAACCGCGAACTGAACAGACGGACGGTTCACCGTCACAAAGTCGAGGAACGACCCCGAAAAGAGGGTGTCGTTGAGAGAGAGGCATAGCAACGCCGTGCACACCGGAGTGGTGACGATGAGTGCAATAAAGGTATTATAATCAGAGGCAAAAAAGGAGATGAAGCCATTGGGTTTCCGATCAACGGTCGTCATGATGAATGAATGGCTACCAAGCTACCGCCTAGTGCAGAAAGATCGCAGAAGGATGCAGTTTGGATCAGACACGAAGGAATGGGTTGCCAGGAACAGGTGGGCGGGAGATCGGCGTTAAAGAGAGGCATCATGTGCCTCATTCACCTTGCGCTCAGGGCCTTGCTAGCGACAAGACGTGTTGGTTGTTAAAACCAAGACAATAGTTACATTTTTACTTCATTTTTCCTCCTCTTGAAATAGAAGAGCTGAGACATGCGTGGCTGCGGCGAAGCGTGGGAGCCGTTGTGGATTTGTCGCAGCTTGTCGTGGCACCTCTAACCGCCAGACTCCAGCCCCCTGGCTATTGAGGCAGGGACAGCAAATCAGATGGCGAGGAAGGGGAACCCCTGCAATCGAAACGGACCCGGGCTGGGCTCCGGGGCGCCGAAGTGGGCGCCGTCGCCAAGAACAGGGTTCCCCGGCGCTTAGGTGAAACGCGGATATAGAGGCAGATCATGACGAAAGAGGTCAGCTTCTTATTTGGAGTTTTGAGTAAATGAGTGTATTGATATAAGGTGGTATGTATTCAGGCAGCGAGAAAAACATAATATGACAATTGTTCTGTGCAACATGAGCAAGTGTCGAGTCCCAGTCTCAACTTGGACAGGTTGGACGATCCTCCCCCCCTTTCTAAACCCAAACTTGTTATGCTGTTGGTTCTACTCTTCTCATGCATGCAAGCGCCGCCAAGGCATTCTACATGGTTAGACCACACCATGAATTGCAACATGATCCCAGCTCGGGGCGAGTGGGCCGTGAAGATGGTCTTTGTTCGTGGCTCCCCATCCCATACTAGACCTGCCCCGGCCTTCCCTCACCAAACCCCCCAGCTCTCAAACTTCTTTTTCCACTCTTTTACAATCCCTTCTCCTGCATGCTTCTTCACATGTACATTCGTCCGACACACTGCTGCTGCTGCTGCTGCGAGGTTCACTTGCTACGATGACGAGGTTCATCTCCCTCTTTCTCTTGCTCTGCTCCTTGCAGAAGGGTTTCGCCGCTAAGCAGTGTTACTACCCGAACGGAGAGGAGTCACCGGATCACCCTTGTGATGAGGATGCGGAAGTGAGCGCATGCTGTGGAGGGAGCTTTGGTTCGATCTGCATGTCGAACAAGCTGTGCGCGGGAGGAGATGGTGGCATTGTACGAGGCTCCTGTACGGATAAGAACTGGGCATCACCAGAGTGTCCATTGTATTGTCTTGGTAGGTCTCGGAGTTACAATCAGTCAAGGCACTCGTACTGACAGGATCAAGGCGCCGATACTGGAGGAACAGACTTGGTGGGCTGCTCGAATGTTACGAATACCGATACGTCTTATTGCTGCGATCATAATGCGAACTGTTGCGACAATGGCGTCGGAAGGTTCAATGTGTACCCCTCCAAGCCGAAGCCTTGGGCAACATGGAACCGACAAGCGACAGAATACCTCGTCGTTGGCACAATGTACACCGGCGACGCGGCATCCTCTACTGCAGAGGCCACAACGACAGCGACGAGTGAATCCTCATCTGCCGCCACAACATCAGAAGCAATAACGTCGTCCACAGGGGAGGCTCAAGCATCTGAGCCGACCGAGGCACCAGCACCCGGACTCTCAACCGGCGCCCAAGCAGGCATAGGAGTAGGCGTCGGAGTCGGAGCCCTCGTCGTCGCAGCAGTGATATACCTCTTCTGGAAGATGCGAAAGAACGAAAAAGGCGGCTAAGGAGGCTAAGCACTCACCACCGGACTACGGCGCACCGCAGATGGAAAATGCTTGGCATCAGACTCACTACCTGCCAAAGGAACCGCAGGAACTTCATGGACATCAGTTTCAGGGTTATGGTGTTCGGGCTGAGCTGCCGGCGCAAAATTGATCGATGATGGATGCTTCAATTCGTGGGAGTCTTGGTTTGGAGTTGGGGAGTGATACAGTAGTAATTGATGGACTGGACATGGCGTGTGTGAGAGCGTAATAGATACCATTTTATAGCAATTGCAAAATATTTTTAACGTATAGTTATGCTTCCGGGTGTAATAGGGCGAGCTTTAGGCTGTTGAATGAAGCCGCAAGTGAGCAATTGCACTGACATGCCAATCCCAGGCACCCGCGTTTCTGACCACGACTTGGTCAGTGTCTAACACGCGCAGGAACCTAGTGCTCCATGGACTTACGCTTCTTCCCCTCTTGTAGTATCTGACAAAAGAATGGCGTGCTTTTCATATTATTTAACGCCTCTATCAGATTTCTGATGGCTTCGTCAAACCCGCCAGAGTTCTGACAGGAGATTCTGACAGCTCTGTGGCGTCTCTGACAGCAGTTAGTTTCTGGGCCTGTCACCCAGAGCTCGGGGGGCAATAGTCATGGAATTGGGCGGAAGGTTTCACATAAAATTTGTTCATTCTAAGGAGGACCTGGACTAGGAAGGGTTTCTTTGCTGCTTCGCCCGCCAATTGGTCGGCCCAGTGATAAAGAAATACAAAGGTATATTCTACATCTAGATGGTCAGTATGACGCTTGCCTTTCGCAAAACAACAGCGTATTTTCTGACTTCTGGCTATAGCACCCTATGCAACATCACTCGCAAACGTGACTCAAGTATATGAAAGTCCATGTTCGCTCTTAGAACCAAGTTCCCGCCGATTTAGGCCGAGTTGTCGTCAAGCGAGAGCTGGCAGTGAGGTTGAGGTGCTTTTTTGGTGGGCGAAATACAGAATCAGGTCTGAACACTAAGGCTCAAAAGGCACATGATAGGATGGTCGGACTCTAGGGGCTTGAATAAGTGTCAGGTCTGGAGCTATATTGTTAGAGGAGATTCATGAACAATATCTCGCATGGTCTTGACATCCATCCGATTTCCCATAACTATGTTATAATGGTGTCATCATTCAACATTTTTAGAACTGGCGACCTGCCGACCTTCAGCCTCGTGACGAATGCTCCAAGCCACCGTGCATGGACCGTTTCACCCATCAATCTTGTGGTAAGGCTGGGCCAATAAACAAGGCTCCAAGAAAGCCATTGCAGGATCGGCTTGCCAAGCAACTCCTCTTCGCCAATGAGGCCGTTTCTTCCTGCAAGGGCCTTTTTCGGTATGTGCGTCGCTCGTCTTTAGTGGTTCTCTCTGTGAGACCTGGATGCAAAGGATTTTTCATCGACAAGGTTAATTGGGGGTTGTAATTACAAAATTTCAGTGGCTGAGTCAACCTTTGGGGAAGTTCTTGGGACATGGTAAACTAAGACCTATGATATCTTATATATCTCCTGCTTCCTCTTACACCACCTCATCCGAATTAACTCAGCTTCTTCATTCACATTTGAGCATCTCTGTGCTACAGGGCTACTGCCTCCCCCCCTTGTCCGCATCAACTATTGCCCAGCATCCGCCATGAGCAGCTCAGCCCAAACCCAGAGACCACCACTGCAGGTCAAGCCCGACTTCGAGCCCTATCGCGCTACTATTCGGCAACTCTACATAGTAGAGCAGATGAAATTGGCCCAGGTAATGGCTACTATGGAGCAAAGACATAGATTCCGAGCAACGTGAGAGTGCCCCTTCAGCCTCCTTTCCAAGCTCCGCTTTCTGACCCGTGATGCAAGTGAGAAACAGTACAAGACGACGCTGAAAGCTTGGGGGCTTGTAAAATATGTCCCTAAACAGACGAAGAAGTCCATTGTGCGAGCGCTTGAGAGCCGAGAGAGGGAGGGAAAGAAGACGGCCTCGGTCAAGCTCGGTGGCGCTCCTGTGTCCGAGGAAAAGATCGGGAAATGGAAAAAGGAGACGGCCAAGGCTGCATCCAAGGATGATCTTGGCCACCTCGGTGCTTGGTGCGAAGGTATGTTACCGGACACTACTTCCTTTTCTAGAGGCTAACTCAAACACAGATTCGGAAATGTTTGACGTTGAGTTTGTGTCCGAAGACGAGGGCAGAGACGAGACCATGGAGTCGACAGGCGCTGCACCAGTAACTGGCATGGAACAAGACTCCGGCCCTCCTGGTAGCCCACACACTATAACCTCGGCCAATTCTCAGAACCAACCAAGAAGGGAGTTCGACTATCAGACAAGTCATGGAACATCTGATGCCTTTTCCCGGACCATTGATCGATTTGAAAGAGCCTGGCAGCGGGTAGATCACCTGCCTGCCCCGGACGCTGACTACGACGAAAAGCACGATTTCTCAAGCCTCGAGTATCAACATAATGACCATGATGATGGCTTTTGGCGCCAGCCCGATCTTCTCTCTGAGCTCAGCATACCTTCTAGTGTAGGGATTCTCGACGCATCATGGGGTTATCCCGGACAATTCTCGAAGCTCCCTGCCACGGATTCGGTGTGTGGAGAACCAAGTGTCGTCGAGGATATGGATGATACAGATGACGATAACAACCGTACTGAAGACGCTACTGAAGACGCCATCGAAGACACCACTGAAGACGTCAACTGCACCAAGAACATCGATTACTCTGAAGATGCCGACTGCGCCAAAAACACGGGCCAAGTCGACAAGGAAGGCGATCAAGAGTTGATATCATTGCTTTACAAAGCTGCCTCAGAAGGTGATCAAGACCTTGCTAAATCACTGCTCATCCGGGCACCACAACTTGATCGTGGTTTCAGTAACACGGCCATGTTGAATTCTCTGAAAACAGCGGCTACCAGAGGCCACACCACGATCGTGGACATGCTCTTGGACTCGGACATTTCAACCACGATTGCTTTGCGCGAAGCCGCCATGGCCGGTCGACTTGAATCTCTCCCGCCTCTCCTGGGCAAGGCAGGGTGTCAGCCGGGTGCACTGTCGTTTGCATCCAGAGGCAAAAGTGTACTTTCGCAAGAAAATATCTGTAGATTGCTTCTTGACTGTGGAGCAGACCTGGACGAGATGTCATCAGAGCCCGGAGAGCCCGAATGGGGCCCTCCTCTATTGGAGGCAGCCATACACAACAACTCCAGTGTCTTCAAGCTACTTCTGGACAGAGGCGCAAACTTGGGTCTGGCCTTGGAGACGCAGAGATTTAAACGGCCTTGGGCTAAAGAGTCTGATTTCACCTGCGCGATGCTGGATAGCGGAACTGACGACACGGTGCTTGATGCGACCAAGGCTTTGTTCCTTGTTCTGAAAGAAGGGGACAGCAGACTGGCAGCCATCCTGACCATGTGTTACGGTGCAAACAACAACGATGCTCTTATCCTCGCGGCTAGGTACGGTGATAAAAAGGTTGTAGAACGCTTGCTGGACGGGGGCGCCGATCCGTTTCAGCCCAACAGCAGGGGACTTTCAGCAATTGAGGCTGCGGTTGAGAGCCAGAGACAAGACATGGTAAAGTTGCTGCGACGCCAAACCCGCGAACCTCAACATGACATGGCCTCCCTGAGAGAGTGCTTCGCCTTGCGAGCCCGGTTCATCTCTCAGTGCAGAAACATCAGCGACGTGGCAGGGAAGCTCCCGACGCACCTGGCCGTGGAGGGCGAAAAGCTGTCTCGGTACTTTCTTGATCACCGGCCTACCTTTCGCTCAGCAATGTCGTCCATGAGATGTCTGTCGGTGCTCGAAGCCCCTGACAACGTGGGTTCGCTATTGGCTTACCTGTGTCTCGCCGGCGATGACAGACCTGATACGATCAAAGGCAGGCACTGATTTCACTGGGGAGTTCCAAGACGGCATTCGTTCGTTCTTTGAAGTCTTGAAAGACGACGATCTTGAGCCGACCAATGACACCCTTCTCTATGAACAAGTAGTGCGGCTGGCTTGGGGCGTCGGGCTCAGCCAGGAATCATCATCAGGTTCTGGCGACGAGAATATCCGACAGATGAAAGATCTTGCCGCCAAGCTTCTTATTCAGTCAACACAGTTCATAGATTCCGAGGGCATTATCAACGTGGACCCTCATCCACTACTGGAGAAGCATGCTGACCCTGGGCGTACACCACTGATGGCAAAGCCGCCAATTGGATTCTCGTCCTTTGACATACATACGCCGGATCCAAAGACTTTTCTGCCTTCCCGTACCGAGAGTCTGAATCAGCCTTGCGGTATAGCCGAGTCCTCCAAACAGGATTGCAGGCCTCCCGATCTACAATTTGGCGAGCACAACGCGAGAGATGGCGGAGGTATAAAAGCAGCCATCATACGAATTGCCACAGGGACCTTATTTGCTCTGATGATAATACTCTTGACCAGTACGCCGCCTCATCAATTCCATTCACACAGACACTCACTGACACTTTATTGACAGCAATAACCCAAGCCACCAAAGGCACAGACCCCTTGAGCACCTTTGCCACTACTGGTATGATCTTCTCACCTTCACTGAAAATACCATGTATTAACCTCGAGTAGCGTATGCAACACAACTGCCCAGAATAACACGCCCCGATCATTCCGGCGCCCTTCACAGCTCTGCTGCATCTGTCTGTGAATACGCGCCTTTCCCATGTACTGCGCTATCCTCCGAGGCTTCCATGACATGGCTACCTGACCCTACACTTCTCTCGAGGCCGGCAACCCCCTTGATGGACGAATGGGCTCCGAACTGGGGTCATGCCCGGAGCCCAAGTCCACCTTTTACTAGCTATGCCCACCCAATGATGACAGCGGACAGCCTTCTGACAACGCCATGGTTTTCTGACAGGACAATCTGACGCCTGGGTGGACTTTCTGACAGGACTATCTTCTAGACCTGTCACCCGATGCATAATCATCGAATTATGACATCTAGCTAATTATTCTATAATGGACAGTCCATTACTCGACCCGTGTATTTAAATAGCTAGAGCTGCCTCAATGTCTAGCACTTGTAATCTCCTTCCACAGACCCAACAACCAAAAAGTGTCCAATAGTCAACAATGCCTTTCAGTAAAGTGTACCGCGCTACCGTCTTTGCCAAGAGAAAGGAGGGTGTGAGCCAGGAAGAGTTCTCCCGTCGCTTCGCTCGTCATGGAACGTTGGCTGGCCCCGTGATCAAGAAGCACAACAGCATCGCCTACATTCAGGTACCACGATTGTCACTCGCAAGATCTCAGCATTTGTTCTGACCTTTAGGTGTAGCATCACGTCTTTGACGCCTATGCCGAAGAGTTCAAGGAAAATATTGGACCGGAGATGGCTCCGTTCTTCAACTTTACCCAGGCCGATGGGATCAACACACTCATCTTCCCAACTATGGAGGACCTCGTCGGCTTCTTCAAGGACCCGGCACATGAAGAGACTCTGAATGCTGATGTAGCCGAGTTTGCTGATCCAACATCCGTCACCTTTGCGGTTGGAGATGAGAATGTGGTTATCGAGGATGGAAAGTTGCTTGTCTAGGCGGGTAATTCCCCCACGACTTTTGGGGCTGCAAACAGGCCGTGGCCACCTAAACTTATAGTACTTGAAGAGAGACAACAAGAATTACAAATTTCGATTTATAATAATGACTTGAGGCTGTGAAAGAGCTTGACTTTGACAACGTGGTTCCATCAGCACTAACAAAAACATGGATTTGTCAGCGCCCTTGCAACATGATGCTCCAAACGTTGAGACATATTCACTTTCATCAAACCCCATACTTACTACCTCAAGATCGCTGGAGAATGATTGAAAATGACTGAAAAGTGGCAGCCATACATCCTGGGGAATGAAGACGACTGGTCCGAGGTCAGAGACAGGGGCCAACGCAAAAGAATCCAGAACAGACTTGCCCAGAGAGCTCGCAGTAAGTAGAAAGTGACTCTTGTTAGCCGTCTAAACATTCGTTGACTGGTGCTTGCGTCAGGAGCTAACCTAAAAGCCAAACAAAGCATGGCTGGTCCAGTATCAGACAAGGCTGCCCTAGTCGAAACGCAAGTTGAGACGCCCGAGGCTTGTGATGGTGCAGTGGTTGACAACGACGTTGAAGATCTTCTTGCAATACCTGGATTGGATGATCAAGAAAGCCAACCGCTTGCCGTAGCATCGAATTCCTCACAATCGTTGGCCGATACACAGCTCGATATCCTGCAGCCCGGCCTCAACGCTCAGTTCCTCTTGCTCACCTCCCTCACCACCGTCGCAGCTCTATCCTCGAATGCAGCCCTTCTTCACATCCCATGCGAAGTCCCAATCAACGACATCTTCAATCCATCACGCGCATCTCTCCCTTCCACTCTAATTCCTACCGAACTTCAAAAAAACATCCCTCACCCCCCTTTCGTCGACGTCATCCCCTTTCCAGGAGTCCGAGACCGCCTCCTCCGTTCTCTTGCTGTGATAGATTTAGAAAAGCTGACCATTGATCTCACGGATGGAGCTTTCAAGGTCTGGGGTTCTGTGCCGTGGGATGGGACGAGCTGGGAGGTTTCTGAAGAGTTTGCTAAGAAGTGGTGGTTCTTGATTGATGGGGAACTGCTTCGAGCAACAAACTTTTGGCGCCGGCAAAGGCTGGAGCCAAGCATTTCAGCCAACGACATTCTGCTTGGGGTGTAGTCCGTTGGAACAAAGGGGTTTTCGTTGGTAATGATTATCAAAGATGACTCCTGCATAGGACTTTGCCTGGAGTTGTGGTTACGTGATAGTCAGAACAAGGCATCGAGATGATTTCAGCAAAGGGGGCATTGTCTGCTGTCTGAGAAAATTTTCATGCCGATCATAACTCATGGATCCATACTATACGAGTGATAATTCGTTGGCCGAAGACTGATGGGCTCCTTGAAGTTTCAATACCGAAGCCCAAGGGCTCTTTAGCAGGGTCCCTTCAACGAGGAGCTATACGCGTCTCGGATCCCAGGGAGATTCTTCCTCCTTCAAGTGCAGGACAGTCCCTCCCCAGCCCCTTGAGATTCCTCCAAAGTCGAAACCAGGTCGTTGAAGGTTTTTCAAAAAGACTGTAACCCATCGGTGAAGGATCCTTTGACGGTGGAAGACTGGAATGTCCGATGACCGTTACACTCACAATGCAACTTGCATGTCCCATGAACTCCGTCTCTTCCGCAGCAACCAAATATCCATTAGATATTTCTAGAATTTCGAAGAGGCTGGAGAGCTTGATACGAGTGGCGATTCATGTGCCCCTGGAGGTGAGACGGAGGAGGAAACTTTGAACGGAGATGACGGCTGGAGGTTGTCAGGGATGGGTTGCAATGTGTGGGGGAGAATGGAAGGATCGGCAGCCCAACGGTTGGCCTTGGCAAGGCAACGACAATTCCGGTTTGATCGGCCCCGAATAAGGAAACTCCATGGGTAGTGAAGGTGGTCGGCTCCCTTCTAAAGGGGTTTCAATGACTGCCAGTTTCATCACGTGGCAACCATCTGTTTCAAGAAAACGCGGACATTATCCCGCAAGCCACTGAACTTTAATATCCAAGTTTGGAATCTGAAGAAGCTGGGTTTTCATCTGGGCGTGTTGGGCTTCATATGGACAAGCCATATTGCCAGGAGGCCAGGCCTTGAGGTTCAAGTTATTGCTAACATTTAATACCAGTAAGTCCCTAAAGACTAGGATTCCCTTGACTCCGGAGAGTTCACTCCTTACCGGGTACCGGCAAGTAATATACTTTCGCCCATGGGGAACACCGATCCTTCAGGACCCCTGAGTCCAGACTCGGAAGTTCGGACAGCTGACGTGCTTTTGCTCTTGTCAAGACCTGCCACACATTCACCTTAGCTTTGAGAGTCGTGCCTGGCTTTTCCGGCTTTTTAGCATCGATCCTCTTCGAGACGCATGGCGGGCACTAGCTCTGTAGCGCTTTGACGTTCAGGGCCGGCCACGGGACGGCCAGACAAGCCACCAACAAATCATTCAGACTGTTTTGGTCTAGAACTGCGGGTAGATTTCCGCAAATAAGCACGGCAAGACATTTCCTAGATTATTTCAAGTAACCTATTTCTGTTACAGAACGGTACTCGGCAAAAGGTACCCCGCGTGAAAATAGCTCCGTTTCGACTTTGGACGATCACTACTACTCTACGTTTTGTTGTGTCCGTCGGCAGTTGATAAAGGGTATCAGTCGGTTAGCCAAGTGTTGAAGTCTAAAAAGAAGAAATCGGACCATTTTCATGACTCGAGTTCCAAGACACGGACGGCATGCATCCCGCTGTTACCCGGACCTATGTCGTCTGCAGGATCTATCCGTACCCACAACGTTGATCTAGATTTCGATCGTGGAGGCCTTGACTTGTCAGGTCTACTACCATCGGGGAAGTGCGTCTTTCGGCGGCATCGTTATCCTAGTTTGGTTTGAGGCTAGTGGTAGTTTGCATAGGGCATGGTTCTCGAGGTTCTGGTTCGTTGTGTCGGGGTTTTGTTGTGTCCAGGGGTTGGATGCAGGCGTACATTAAAAAAGAAAGGGTCTTGGCTGTTCAACCTGGGGAACTGTTGTTCTTTGTTTCTTTTGTTTTGTGCTAAGTGATTGTTCCTTTGTTCATTGCCATCATGCCTGTCTTTGAAGATAGACCGTCGGTATATCACACTCCTCTCCCCTCTGGTAAACTTTCACTCATAAATTTAGTTCCTCTACGAAATTTGGGCTCTTTATGGTGTTGGGACGCTCATTCTACTTACTCGATTCGCCGTGCGATTCAAGACGGTCGGATGGCGTGGGTTCCAAGGCGATGACTTCTTTTTCGGTGCTCGTTTTGATATTCTTTGCCATGGATGGATTCACCGTCCATCTGATATGTACTGATCATCTACTTTTCTTGTCTCTTGTGTGTCATTAACTGACTGTTAACTCAGATTATCTGGGAACAAACCTCGAAGCAAGCTTTTACGCACAAACCCACAGTCAGTTCTCCATCACCAGTTGCAAACACGACGACGACTCACACCTCGAAAGCATTGACCGATTCCATTATAAAAGATTGTGTAAAGGGTTCAAAGCTGGAATTTGTCGCGTGGTATTCATACACTGCTCTCATCTGGTCGCTGAAAGGAACCATGCTCTTTTTCTTTTCTCGAATCACTATCGGAACTTGGCATAGTATTCTTGTCAAGACGGCGTCCATCTGTTGTGCTATCTCCTATTTGGCTGTCTTCTTCACGGTACGAGGTCTGCCATGTGTCGTTGGACATGACTGATTAAATTGCTAGGTCACGTTTGGATGCTTTCCAACACACAAGAACTGGCAGTAAGTTAAGTAGCTCTGATGTTCGGACTTCGTCAACTGACCTTGCTTTTGTAGGGTTGTTCCTGATCCTGGAAGTTTGTTTAATCATACCTACCCAAGGAGTTCACGACATATTGACCATTACGAATAGAGAAGTGCACATTCAGGAGGCAGAACCTCGTCGTGACTACAGTACTCAATGTCTTGTTCGTCTCGTCTTTGTTAAACATACTCCGAGAACAACCTCTAATCTCAATCAGAACCGATGCTATGATTTTGGGGATTCCACTGCCGCTGCTGTGGAAGCTTCAAATTCCCCTTCGAAGGCAAGCCAGGCCCTGCCATGATCTCGCAATAATACTTACCAATATCCTTTCCAGAAAACTCGTCATCGGTCTTCTTCTATCGTCTGGCCTCTTCGTCATAGCCGCCGCCATCATCCGAGCGACCTTAACATTATCAGCACATCCATCCGCCCTAGCTGTAAACGAATGGGGCGTTCGCGAAACACTTGTCGGCATCATCACCGTCAACATCCCCATTCTACGACCCATGTTCAAACGCTCATTCTGGTCATTGCAAAACAATACAAACATTAGTTCCTCCTTCCGAACTACGACAGGAGCTGGCAAGTCGACAGATATCACAGGACCGTACGAGCTCACGCCGAGCATCGCTGAGGGATCCAAGCCAAGCGACCGTGGAAGTCAGGAGTCCATCTTTAAAAAGGATAGCGTTACTATGGCGGCTGTTGTAGTCAAGACGACATACGATGTGACTCATGAAACAACTATCGATGAGGATGAATCTTGGTATGGTGAACGGAGGGGGCAAACAAAGGCTTCAGTACAGGCAGAATCGCGCGTTTGATTAGTGGATGGGGCATAATTAATTGTTCTTTGGGTATGTTCTGTTCAGTGTTCACGACTCGTTTGGAGACGTTTACATATTGTTCCGCATCAAGGTTCTTGTTTAATAAAAAATGGACAAAGTAGCCGACGTATAAATTCCGTCGCCGTTCAGCAGCCAACTTAATTCTTCACGCATCCAGCAGGATTGAGAACCTGCACCTTTGCTTCCCACATCTCAACCCTCACTAACCTCACAGCACCCCGATCCCATCCTTTCCTGCCAATTGGTAGGCCGAAGCTAACCATGCCCATTCTTAGATCCGGTTGTGCCTACGACAACGGTTGGGACTACGGCGTTAGTCTCACCAACACCGATACCACCGGTGATGGTCCTCCCAAGAAGCCCGAAGATCCCAAAGCCCCCGTCCAAGAGTACTTCTGGCCCGTCCTCAAAAAGCACGGCCTTGGCAAAGCCGAACCCGGTGAAGGTCCCGTCAAGTGCGCCTGTCCCATCTGCTACGACCACATCAGCATGGCCGGCCTCTCGACACCCGAAGAAGGAGGCAAACAAGGCCTCATCGCCCCCTGTGGCCATGTGATGTGTTCCGACTGTTGGCCCAAGAGGGAGTAGGATCCCGAAACCTTCGAGTTTACTGAGCGCAAGTGCCCCGTGTGCCGTCTTCTTCTCCAGTGCGAGTCGTGCACCCACACAGTTACGAAGGAGCCCATTCCCGACGCCTCCCGTGATGTCGAAGAGCTCGAGTGCGTCCCCTACATGATGACGGAGACTTCTGTGCGGTACCAGTCCCTCTGTGTCGAGTGCTGTGCCACCTTTGACGACATCTTGGAATTCTATGAACCCGGTGAATCCATCGGTTGGTGGTTCAAGCCTCGCAAACCTGATGAAGAACGATCTTGATGTGTCCAAAATTCCTACGAGAGAGTGTGAGTGCGTGCCTGATTTGACCATGTTCCTGTGCTGACTTTGACCCAGTGTTGAGTTTGTCTTCCGAGTTCATGTGAGGTCTCCGTGGTGCTAACTTTCGATAGAGGGCTATAGACAGACTAGACAGATGCGAAGAGAATTGAGAGAGTTGGATTATGGAGGCAGAAAATGGTGTCGGTATGGGTATGTAACAATCACACTTTTCGAGTTATAACAGATGGACTAATGTCGTCGCCAGGCCTGCAATTGTGCTTCAGTCAACCAAAAACTCCATTGATGCTTCTGTATCAAACACAAGTCTATGTCTATATTAGATCCCACTCGAGAGAACAAAGGAAATAAAGAAAAACTTTTCAGGCTGCTTGCGGAACAGCGTATGTAACTGCTTGCTTCTCATCCACATGACCTACTGCCTCATGTCGAAGAGCCTCCTTCATCTCGGCCTGCCTGTTCAAGAAGCTGAGATACGTCTGCCAACCCACAGCGACGACACCGTGGAATAGAGGTCGGTAGTCCAGTGGGAGGAAGGTGAAGCTAAAGGCTGTGACGACGGGCCATAGCTTGCACGAGTTGACGATACTAGTGGGCACCGTGTCCTTGACGCGCTCGACGGTACCCTCGAGGTTCTCGCCGGATAGAATGGCTTGGGAGCCGAAGAAGAAGGTGTTGAAGATTGGTGTAAAGCATATTTGGCTCACCACGACCTTTGTGCCGAGTGAGAGGATGCGAGATGAGTAATTAAAGTTGTGAGAGAGAAAGATGAACCTACACATTGTCAGTAACACATCAACGTAGGCGGGACGTGAAGCATACCATTTATAGTTGGGTATCGCAGCAACAGCACCAATAACAGCATTCCTCCCCGTTCTAGCAGGATCATACTCATTCCCACTGACATATTGAGCGCTCAAATCGGCAGCAATGTAGATAACGACAGCCGTGACGACCTGCGTCGTGAGCGGCCTTTTTTTCTGCGACCTAGCATATCCCTGCGCGGCAGCCGTCAGAGGACCGAGACGCTGCCATAGAGGTAGAGGCGCGACGGTGCTGGGCACGGGGATTGACTCTTCGGACTTGGGCCCGGAGGACGGCTTGGACGGCGTCGACTGGAGTCGGCGCTGGATCCGGGGGAATCGGGCAGATACGAAATGCCTCCGGAGAGCGGCGCGGAGCAGGGGCGTCGCCATAACGATTAAATGATATAGAGGTTTATGACATTATGTGAAAGGGTCAAAGAGAATGGGCCGCCCCCGTCTTAATTGAAGGGGAAGAACACACCCCCGGTCTTTGAGCGTTAAGATTTGATGCCGAACTCGGGCGTGGGAGATAATTCCGAAAGTTGGCGTCGGTGCTGAATCCGCTTGCGCCATCGGATCTAGAAAATGACCGGGTCGGCATCAGATTGGTTGGAACTGAGTAAAAGTGGACATGTCTGGGGCGGGATTCATCGGCTATCGTGTCGGAGTCAGGGGGCCGAGGGAGGAATTTTTAATGAGTCAAAGGGGAAGGCCTTCCCGACAATTGAGTTGATAGCTTTAGCTATTGTACTCTGTAGGTAGGTGAGTAACTTGAGAGAGAAGCCGTGATAAGCTTGGAGCTATCGTGGTTGTCCGCTTTGAATCGGATGTGGCTGAAGTTCAACGAAAACCGATGCGAAAACATCAATCTGCTCGTCACACGTCATAGTACAGGAAATTCGTCAAGGGAGTTCCATGCTCGTGTGACCTCATATGTGTTCAAACACCAACACAAATACTACATACAGAGTACTTCGAGTATTATCCGTATGCATTCATGAGCCTCAGAAGCTCTTGAGCAAGGGTCTTCCGATTCAACAAGAACCAACATACCCAGCTCAAGAACCCGTGGCTCGTGATGGCTGCTTTCCAGCTCACCCATTCGTCAATCGCAGCCACATGGCTCACCTCCCTTGTTCCCTGGCTCAATGCGGAGAGCTGATGATCGCGGCAAGTCCCATGTCTGGCATGGCGCATTTGGGAAAATGACCATGTGCCCTCATAAACTAGACGTCCCCTCAGCTGAACTTCTCCTCTCCTCTCGTCTTGAATGACTTCAATTGGGAATGTACGATTCCTTGGCAGCTCAACATGCCACAGCGCGATGCGTCGACTTCTTCGTCGGAAATGGACGGTACTTGGGTCAATTTACCTACAAGGACAAAGATGGAGGATGTGGAATCCATGGCTGATCGCGTGAGACGAGTGCGATCTGACCTGAGAGATCTTCGCAATTACTACAACATCAAGATAGCCGAAAGACGTCACAAACGGCTAGGTCAATTCTACAAGGACGAGTTGGAAGCTTTGTTCCAGGTGCACTTCCAAGATCTCAGTCAACAAGGCAGAGTCGACTTTCTCCTCCTGCGAAACTACCTCAAGCGAGGACAGCGACAACTCAATCTGGATCAAAAAGCGCAAAAAGGCGGCAATGCCTCTATTACCTTTTGCGTCAATCATCGTATCATTATGCGAGTCGAGACAGGATGTCAAGCCCGTCGAGGCAGAAAAGGCTGCTGAGCTACTGAACAAAGTCACAGTGGAAACATCAAATGTCCAACACCAAGTGGAAGAGGGCAAGATCAAAGTCAGCAAGCAAACTGCACACAAAGCTGTTCAAATCGTGGCCGAACTACGAAAACATCTTCACGAGTTTCTGAGCTTTTACACTACTTACGATCCCATGTTTGACTGGTGGGCCACCACACCGTGGCGAGAAGCGAATACAGCCCTGCAGCACTATCAATCCCTGATACAGAGCAGACTCGCCGGAATACGACATGACGGCCATGATGAGATCTTTGGCGAACCAATTGGTAGAGACGGGCTGCTTGTGGAATTGGAAGCCGAGATGATTCCCTACACACCAGAAGAACTCATCAACATCGCAAAAGAACAGTACAAATGGTGCGAAGTCCAAATGAAACAAGCATCAAAAGAACTCAACTTCGACGAAGACTGGAAAAAAGCCCTCGAACACGTCAAAACAAAGTCCGTTCCTCCAGGTGAACAAACCCAACTCGTTCTACAACTCGCCCGCGAAGGCACGTCTTTCGTTCGAGAGCACGACCTCGTCACAGTACCTGAAATCGCCGACGAGACATATCGAATGTTTATGATGTCTCCAGAACGTCAAAAGGAATCGCCGTTTTTTCTTGGTGGTCCTTCGATACTTGTTGCTTCACCTACGGCTGACATGTCGCATGAGCTGAAGAAGATGGTTATGAGGGGGAATAACAGACATTTTTCTCGTGCTACAGCTTTTCATGAACTTATACCTGGGCATAGGTTGCAGTTATTCATGGGTGAGCGACATCATAGCCATCGACAGATGTTCACTACTTCCTTCTTTGTTGAGGGGTGGGCTATGTATTGGGAGATGGTGTTCTGGGAGATGGGCAATTTCTTCATTTCACCCGAGGATCGCATCGGTACATTATTCTGGCGCATGCATCGCTGTGCCCGTATAATCTTCTCTCTCAAGTTTCACCTAGGAGAGATGACGCCGCAAGAATGTATTGATCTTTTTGGTCGATTGGGTCGGTCATGAACCGTCCAATGCTGAGGCCGAGGTGAGAAGGTCTTTCAACGGGGACTATTCGCCTCTGTATCAGGTTGGATATATGATTGGGGCGTTGCAGATGATGGAGTTGAGGAAAGAGGTTTTGAGTTCGAGGAGGTATAGTGAGAAGGAGTTTCATGATTGCGTTTTGAAGGCAAATACGATGCCGATTGAGTTGCTGCGGGCCTTATTGCTTGGACTGGATCTGACGCCAGACTACAAGGCGGGATGGAGATTTCACTCGTCATGAGGCATCCATCATAGGCAAATATACCCAATTGTTCAGAATTAATGACATTAATATCATGTTACAAAGAAAAAAGCTAATGTCGAATGAAAGTCCCCTAAACGCCCCATCCATGCCAAGATGCCTTTAAAACAACTCCTCCTCATCCTCATCCAACAATCCCATCCCACTATCCTGCCCCCTACTCATCTTCCTCTTACTAGTCCTCCTCGCCAACCCACCAGAAAAGTACGAACCCCGACTCACAACCGTCCTCGACGAACTAGCAGAGCCCTGTTTTGTCTCTTGTTGCGTCTTGCTGGGCGTCTTGAGAAACTCTTGGCTCATCTGCACGACACGCTGAAGTTCCTCCTTCATGGAATCTATCACTGCGCTGGCTTTTTCTCGGTCTTGATCCATTTGCGTTTTTAGGGTGCCGTTTTCGACCCGGAGGCTGCAGATTGTTGCGTGTGCTGTTCGGAGGGCTTCGTTGACCTTGTCGATTTCTCCACGGTACTTGAGCACGTTTGCATCGCCTGCCGCTAGAGCAGCGCCGTGTCTCCTGTTTAGCTCTGCAATGTCCTTCATCTTGGACTCTTGAAGCTCCACCATCTGCTTTTGCAAATCAGCAGATCGCTGCAGGGCGTCGGTAAGCTTAGCCTCCAGCTCGGCGATGTTGTCCTCCTTCTTAGTAAGAACCTTGCGCTTCACTTCAAGCTGAACACTATGCTCCTCCTCAACATCATGAGCCTCTCTCTCCATCCTCTGAACAAGATCCTCAAGCTCAGAGATATCCCGGATGTACCCGTCCACGGCACCCTTGAGCCTCTGGTTAGCGACTTCAAGCTCACGTATCCGCGCAATCTTGTCGCTCATGAGTTTTTCGGCTTTACCCATCTCCGCCTTGAGACCGTCCATGACGGTTACACGAGCGTCGAGCTGTTTTCGCAGCGACGACTCAATCTCGTGATACTCATCGATGGCGTCTTCGTCTTCTTTGGCTTTCTTTGCCATTTCGCGGAGACGGGTGAGAAGAAGGTCGAGAACCTCTGCGCCGTGGGAGGAGAGTGGTAGTGTGATCTCTCCTGGTGTGAGATACTCCAGCTCTAGACGAGCAGCTCGGAAACCTGATGCGAGGGACGTCATCATGTCGCTGGCGTCATCTCCAGAGAATCCGAGTTTGGTGATTGAGGATGTGAGCTGGGTCAAGGCGCATGCCCTGTCGGACATGGTCTGGAGCATCATCTCAATATGAGCTTCAAGGCCTTCAATTGCGGGTGTTGTGTTGTCGCTTTCTGTGGAAGGTTGGAATTCGGAGAGCTTATCGCTCAGTCGGCCACTGAGAGCCTTGTATGAATCGAGGGTCTCTGTCAACTTGGCGATCTCAAGTTGGAGACCGGATATCTCTCCTTCGAGTCGTTCCTGGTTGGGGTCGGGTAGTGCTGCTTGAACACCAGCCTGGACGCCAATGTTTGTGGGCAAAGCAGGCAGTGTTGGGAAAAGTGGTGATCCAGGAACTGTAGGGCTTGTCGCAGGAGGGGTCATGAATGAATCCCTCACGGAATCCCTCGCCCTTTGCGGAGTACTGCAGACAAACTGGGCCATCGTCTCCTCGCCAAAGTCCTCGTCATCAAGCGCCATGTCCATACAGTCTCCGGGGAACTGATCCCTTGCCGCGAGGGTCCAGTTGTATCCACGGCCCTGGTTCGCATTGCTGGATCTCTTCTTCAACTCGCTTTGGAGATCCTGAATCTGCTTCTCCAGATCCCATATCCGATCGGTGTCGAGGACGATGGTAGCATTCTGAAGCTCGTAAATCTCTCGATCTCGTGCCTTGAGCTCATTCTTGAGCTTTTCAATCTCGGCCTTTGATTCTTTGGCTCTTCGTCGCTTCTCTTGTTGTATTGTGTTCATCTCCTCACTCAAGCCATTGCGACGAATACGTCGTTGAACACGACCATCGAGGACTTGACGAAGAGACAGAAAAGTCACTTCCCCGCTCTGAGGTAGTCCAGGACTCTTCGGTTCAAATCTGCTCGGTGTGCTTTGCACGGGTGCAGAAGAGTGACGACGACGTTTTGGTGTAGAAACAGATACACGACCGACCATTGGAGTCAACCCGCTGGACGCTGACAGTCCCGGATCCGAGAAGCGGACCCGCCTCTTGCTGCTCCTCCGAGGGGTTTTGGCAGAGGTTCTTGGAGAGGAGGGTAGTACATCGGCCATTGGCTCAGGCTTGATGCTGCTGCGCCGTGGGCGCCTCACGGCAATAGGGAGATTGAGGTCTTCCATAGCTTGACTAGGATGTTGTGTGGTCGACAATTAAAAAGCCCACAATGGAGAACAGGCGGCCTGCTGCAACAAAGAGGATAACAGTTGGTCCACAAAGAAAGGCAGAATGAGCCTGGGCAACAGGCAGGATATTATTGTATTTAAACAAACATTCACAACAAACCCCCCAAAATAAACACACAGCGTCGTGTCTTGCTTGACCCTCCAGGCAGACCCGACCCCTTGGCCTCAATGTTTATGTTGTTTGCCAATCAAGGTTAGCGTCCGTCCGGGAGGCGGTCGGCCCCACCACCCCGCGATTCACCACAGCCAACCGAATCTGCGAGTTCAAGGGTCTCTCAAAACGGCCGCCCTTAGAGCTCGAGCCTCCCCAGTGGGAATGAATGGTACAGTGGGGCAGAAGAGTGTCGCACGAGAAGGGAGCGTGAATTTGGATTGTTGTTTTTGGTGCAAACGTCGCGTTGAGTGGATGGGTCGGATTCACGGCCGGGGGGTCGTGTTGTGCTGTTTGTTATGTGTTCTGGGTCCCACTGCTTTTTGTGGACGGGATATTGAAGGGGCAACCGGGAGGGATAGTGGAGGTGGTGTCATGATGTTGATGCTGTGGTTGTTTCCTATCATTTTTATTTGGTGTTGAATGGTTTGTGTGTTTTTGAGATGCTCATCATGAAGCTGGTTTCATCCCGCCAAAAGGGCACACACAGAACACAGTACAGGAGGCAACGTCATATTCTCGGCAATCAAAACATTCACGGCCATGAACTCGAGTCAATAAAATCCAGGTCCACTAAGCCATGAGCGACCAGGGATTCTTTAGCGATCTCTAGGCAGTTCCAGTGGCGCTCTCGGTAGGCACCTACTCAGTGGAGACCTCAAATGAAGCAATCCCAACATCCAAACCCGTAGTCATGATGTTGACCTCTGCACATGTTTAACAGAAAATCAATGTGATACGATATACATCTCAGTCGCATGATCAAACACTCTCCCCTCGGTTCCTCGGCTGTCCGGTAACTGTGGCATGTTGGACCACCTTTCAAAGAAACTCTCACCGAGATGACTAAGCCACATCACGCCTTCCCTCACCGACGAGGGTCCTCCTCCGTCCCACCTTCACCTTGGGAAATTCCACGACTCATCACTCACCGTTTCGCCAAACATCTCCACTCCACCATCTGCAACTGACCCTTGCGACCTACCACCCCCAAGTGAGGCTCACCTTCACCAGCCTCAGATGAACACCTGCGATGCCCCAGCCGTCGTCGAAGCAGGTCAAGTTTGTGGCCTCGGATCCCAACCGCGGGGGACTCCCCGTCAAGCGCAAGCAGGTTCAGCACGCCTGTGCCGCGTGTCGACGGAAGAAGGTCAGCTTGTGTGACACCTTGATGACTCGATATGATGTCTGACTTGTTTTTATATGTAGAGACGATGCATTCACGCTGAGGATTCACGCGACGATTCTCCTGTGGCTGCGACGGCTGTCGCCGGACCAGAGGACCAGGACGAGACATCTCCATCCCGGTCATCGTGAGTGGGCCTTGATACTTGACATGTCTCTCTCCATGCTGATCACCTTATAGATCCGTTCCGTTGGCCTTGACAGGATCAACGCAGACTCAGTCTACACTGCCCGAACAAAATGGCGCAAACAACAACAGAGCATCATTTCAGTATGGCGACTCGACTGGACCTGTCGCGACACCTTCAAGACGAGAGTCAGCCAGCATGACGCCAAAGCCACAGTCATCTTCGCGCTTTGTTGGTGATCTGAACCCAGAGGGCATGTTTGTTGAAGCGACAGGTTCAGCATCGATTCGCGAGACTTCGCAAAAGGGTGATGTTGGTATTTGGCTCTCGTCCACGGTCGGTGGACCAGGCCAAGCATCTCAGTTCATCACGTCACGTCCTCCACCGATCATGGACCAGTTCTTGCTTCCCTTTGTCCGAGAGCACTGTCTGTCGTGTCTTCCTCCGGAGAAGGAGTATCGCAAACTGAAGCGGTTATTTCTTCAGAAGATTCATCCCATCTTTCCCATCATCCCGGAGACGTCGTTGGAGGGTCCCTCGGATGAGCCCACTATCATCGTTCTTCGGCAACTGGTCTGTCTGGCTGCGTCGACTGATCCCTCCATGTCTCGCTATTTACGACTCAAGAATCGGGGTGATGAGATCTTGACGTGCCAAGACTTTTTGCAGTCCATCTCTTCAGCAGTGCGGGCCATTCTTGAAACCAGTATCATCACCGACCGCGTCCTTCATATCAGGGCTCTTGTCATACTATCCCTCTACACGCAACCAAGCAGCTCCGAGGAAGCTGATCTCCCAGCACAGCTTGGCGGGCGAGCCATTCATCATATCCAGACACTTGGCCTACACCTTCTCAGATACGACGCGCCTAACTGCGAAGAGCTCGAGACGTTGTTTTGCGCAGTCTGGGCAGTGGACAGGATTAATGCAGCGGCTTATGGGAGGCCATGTTTGATGCATGAGCGGGACATTGGTGCGAATCTCGATGGATGCATTAAGAAGCGTCCACCATGCTTTCGACTACTCCTATCTGTGGTGCAGTGGCTCGACCAGGTCATTGAGCTGTATCGTCCAGGACCAAGTGCTGAGGCGTCCGGTCTCGACAAGGTCGCATATATTGACCTTCCTGTGCTGGAGGCCATGATTGTGAATGCCGATGCTCTCAAGGTCCCAGGTTCATTGATTGGTTAGTGATGACTTCCTTTCTAATTGGGTGTTTGCTAACATGTACAGCCACCATCGAGACTTTCTACCACGCGGTTATTATCCTATCGTGTCGACTACCTCGACCAGGCACTCTCACAGCAGCTTCAACTCTTCCTCCACCATCAGCCAATGCCCGTCGCTCCCTCGCAGCTGAGAGGATAGCATGTGCCGTCTTACGCGATCACCTCAGCCCTATGCCATTTGTTCCTTATGCCGTTTGTCTAGCACTCAGTGTCGAGTATCGCAAGATGAGACATAGCCGCCTACCAATGTTCCGAGCACGAGCGATGCATTCTTTTCGGCGAAACTGTGAAATGTTGAGAAAGTTTGGTGACTACTTCTGGAGCGCTAATGTCGTTGCTGGTCTTGGCGAGAGAGTACTGAAAGAGATGGAGCGTGCTGCAACAACTCTCACCAAGGAGTCAACACCACCACCTCCTCCAGGAGAAACACCAAGCTCAGCTCCGTCTTCAAATTCGCAACCGAACTCTGTTCTTCGACAGCCCGAATCCACGGTCCCGGTGGCTAATCCGACCATGATCAACTCTGTACCGAGCGTTGAGCAGCCAGTCGACTTTTCGCTCATAGATGCCATCTCGGGACAGGATGTTTTTGGCCATATCGATCCCAGCTTCAACCTTAACGCCGTTGAAGATGCTCTTGAAGCAAATTTGGACATTGCTCTTCCGTTCAACTGGGGAGATTGGGGGCAGTACGCCACCTGATCGATCCGACAATCCACAAGAGGCAGAAATATCATTAACCCATTGCTTATGGCCGCAAATATTGCGCATTCGAGACACTTTCGCGGCGCCATATTGAAGGCCTTTGCTTTTCAGACCCAGTCGGCAACATTTCGGGAACATACATAAGGTCATGATACAAAGCCACCTCGGCGACCGAGCACGGCAGATGGACCAACGGAATTCCGCCCTTTCCGCACCTCGCAAAAAAACCATCTATTTTCATGAGGGTCGGATTACTAGTCGAACCACCAGCGCAGATTGACTCTCAATGGAGGGAGGTGAGACGGTCAGCATTGGCGCTCCGTGTCCGCGGACAGCGAGTATGTGTATAAAGAGGCTCGCATGCTTTGGTGAAACTTTATCTTTTTCATCCTCATCCTCATCCTCATTCTCTTACATCAGATACAATCATGACGTATCCTTCTCTGGTTGAAGTCGACAATATCGAAATCGTTGTTCTGGTCAACGATGAGATCGACTACATCTCACCCAGTCCGAATGCCCATGTCAAGCATACTCAATCGTTTCGTGGCGCGCCCTTCGATGTTATTCCAGATCCGGCGGCTAGAGGTGGTGCAAAGATGGAGTTTCCGATGAGGAACCTCTGTTGTGGCGCACTTGGCCTTTCGCTGCTCATTGTGAGAATACCGAGTACAGTATCTTAGCTTGTAGCTGACTTTCTAGACTGTTACCAAGGATGGAAAGAGTCGCAGTTTGTTGTTCGACACTGGACCCGAGGGCGACATTTTTGAGAGAAATGCCAAGCGACTTCGACTTGACATGAGCAAAGTTGAAGTTATGACTCTGTCTCACTGGCATCGCGATCATTCTGGTGGCATGGTCTCGGCTATCAAACTCGTCAACGAGGGAAAAGCGAATGGCGATAGAGTCACAGTTATCGTCCCTCCCAATCGACCCGCGCACCGAGGCAGCAATGGAGGTCCACACATCTTGTCGCTTGAAGCAGACCCTACTCTGGAGGAACTTGAGAAAGCAGGTGGCAAGGTTGAGACTAATACTCAGCCGCAGACGGTGCTGGACGACATGTTTTTGATCTCGAGCGAAATTCCTCGACAGACGGATTATGAGCTTGGAGTTCGGGGTGGTATCCGCTATGAGCCTGAGACCAACACTTGGGAAAAGGATGAACTCATCATGGACGAACGATTTGTCATGTGCAAGATCAAAGGTATGCGCCCTGTTGCGTTTGGGAGGGCGGTGCTAACAGACCATAGACAAGGGACTTGTGGTCTTTACTGGCTGCAGCCACGCCGGCCTCATCAATGTTGCTAGACACGCCAAAGAGCTTGACGACAGCCCCATCCATGCGATTGTTGGCGGTTATCATCTCGCAGATGCTGCTCCGGAAAAGATGAAGAAGAGTATCGAGGACCTCAAGGCGCTCAAGCCTACGGTACTTATGCCGGGTCACTGTACGGGATGGAGGTTCAAAGGACTCATTGAGAAGGAAATGCCGGGGCAGATGGCACCTGTTTTTGGTGGAACCAAGTACAACCTTTGAGTAGGAGTCAGGTCTTAGTGACGAGACTAGTCGTTGCTATTCGCCAGCTCATTTATTTCAGTCATTCCCTCAAGTGGTCCCAACATGGTGACCTCATTTCCAAAAGCCACAAGCGTTTCAACGACCATGCTTACGTTCCATTGATCTACTTGTCCCCCTCGTAGTTCGTTTTTACAATGCAAAATACGCCTGAGACGGAGGAATAATCGCGTGGTGCTGACCCCCAGCGCCGTCGTTTTTCGTCGTCTAGCAAATCACGCTCCATGGACTGCGCCTCGACCGACTGGATTTTGCCTATTCGGGAAATGAACATCCACCAAAGATGCCTTGCGAGTATTTCAGCGGGACATGGATTTACCCGCGCCTCTATTAATTGAATTGATGGTTGGATTTTTCCCAATTGAGGGATATTGGCGGTTACGGGAATTTGATTGCGATGGTGGGTGGAAGACTTATAATTCGTGATGGTGCCCTTGGCATTTGAAGATAATGCATTGGTGTTCATCTTACCTGATTCAGAATGTTTGTTTACTTGGGAACTAGTGAGGATTCTTGGGCTGTTGGGAATGATTACTTTTCTGTGGCGTGAGTAGAAGTATCTGTTGGTTGATGATGATGGCTAATAGTGAATAGCAAGAATCTACCTGGTCCTCTTCAGCAGATATGGGATCGTCTAGGGAATGCATGTGGACATGTTAACAAAGTTGGGACCTTGATATCATGGATGTCTACGACTCCTGATGGGTCGTATGCTATCATGACCAAGGGAGGCGAACGTGAGTGCACCACTAGAGTATATTGCCTAGGCTTACAGACATAGTTCTATCAAATCGCCAAGATGTCCTCGTAGCAGCTCAACCAGCAACATCAATCGACCACATCGCTTTCTCTCCCCTAGGAGGCTTCTTCATCCGCTTCAACGACGGAACAGTTCAAATCTCTCACTCAAGCGGCTTCTCCAACACGTTCCACCATCTCGTCTTTCAATATCTCGACACAAGCTGTCAAACACGGCAGTTTTCCCCGATCCGCGATGTTTTCTTTGGAGCGAAGGACGCCGTTATTGTACGGACTGAGAGGGAGTTGGTATCCAGTATGTTGTCACAGTCGCTTCAGGGGAGTTTGCAGGCTTTGACAAATGGGGAGTTGAAGAGTGATGGGTTTGTTTTGGGGAGAAATACTGTTCTTTGTCCTTGTGATCCTGATCAGTATTTTCTAGAGGCTGTTTCTGGGACAAGGTCGAAGCATTTGTATCAGATGCTTTCTACTAAACTTCCTGATCAGTTGGTTGTTATGGCTATGGAGAAGCAGTCACCATCTGATGATGTTCTCGACTCATTCATCCACGGGCCATTCAACAACGGGGTGTCTGTTTCGAGCTCGGTACAACCGTCTCATCGACCGAGTTCTTTTTCTGGTCTTTCTCCTTTGCTGGCTGGTAGTCGTTCAAATCATCGACATACAATCTCTTACGCCGCTCCTCCGGACAATAGACCATGGAACGGTGCACCACCACAAGTTACCTATCCGGCATCAGGATCAACCCGTCAAGAGATCCCTCCAGCAGCAAGACAACGCTACGAGACAATCTTTGCAAATGAAGCTCGCGGTAAACCTTACCTCAACGGTATGGAAGCAGCAGGGGTGTTCATGACGAGCGGACTATCCAGGACGGATCTTGCAGGTATTTGGGATGAAGCTGATCGAGATCGGAATGGGGTGTTTGATAGGGAAGAGTTTGTTCAGGCTATGTGGAGGATTGAGTTGCAGACTGGAAGGGTTTCACCTCCATTGCCACCTAGGCCTTGGAATGGACAGGCTCCGGCGCAGCAATATCAGCCTGTACCGGCTTACAACTATCCTCCTACACCCTATCAACCAGCACAACAACCCTCATACATCCAACCCCAAGGCATCCAAACCATCGAAATCCTCGTCGCGATCCGCTGCGCAACCTGCGGCGCAGGCCTCTCCCCCTCCTCCACAGTCTACCGCTCAACAACCCATCACAACATCGACTACTTCTGTCAAACCTGCCCTCGACCCCCGACATCAACCCAAGTCCTCCTCACGGCAGGCCAAGACATCCCCCAACGAAAACGTTCATCTCTGGGCTGCAGCGGATGCTGGAAGGATATAAAAAAGGGCAAGTTGGTGTGGCATTGTAATAAATGCTGGGATAAAGATCTTTGTCAAAAGTGTTGGGGGAAGGTAAAGAAGCAGTGTAAACATGCTGCTACGGGGCAAGTTGCTATGATGTGGGTTGGGAAGGGGGGGAAGGGGGGTGGTGAAGATGATGATGAGATTATTGCTGATGTTATTGACGGGGTTGTTAGTATTGCCACGGGAGGGTTGTAGGTGTATTCAGCGCTTGTAGAGAAGGATTTTAGCCAGTTTCAATTCCGTCTTGACAATAAAGAGTCTGTTTTTGTTACCCAACGCCATATCAACCTTTACCTATCTGCCCATTCGAAGCAGTTATCCATCTACCTTTGACCTCCTCTTCCCATTGTCGACCCTCGACAAATTCAAGCAAGCCATTATCCATCGTATTTCAAGAGTAGAGTATAATTGGGTATCATATCATCGTTAAAAAAGAAAAAGAAAGGAAAGGAACCGTAATTGTTCACTTTTTCGGTCGTTCACTCGGTAATTCTGTCGGTTTCCCCCTAAACTGATTCTTCAACTCGTCGATGAAATGTTTTGCGAATCTCTGATGTCGATCGTTCGAGTTTGGATCCGCTACATCTTTCCATTAGTCCCATCATGACTTCTCCTGGGATCTAAAAAGGCTGACCTGTCGCTTCACCGGGGGCGAGTGGTTCGTGTGGATTTCGACCATATTGTTTCTCGTTTATCGTCTTGTGTATCTTTCCCACTGCTCGATGGAAACCTGGCCGTCGAAGGATCTGAGGATCGTTAGCATTGCGATTCGGGGCAATGGCTTTCACGGGTTTGGTACCGATGCGACGATGTGGTCCTGGGAATTGTTAGCGGTGGCATTGGAGGCATAGGTAAGGGAAGGTACCTCGAAGGATTGGATTAGACGGAGTGCCCACCAGTAGACGGACATTTTGGAAGTATGCGATGGTGAGATTAAGGTTGGAGGTTGAAGATTACGGATGCGAGTGTAATTGATGTTTGGCGGGGTGGCGATTGGAGGATGACAAAGACAAAGTCAAAGCTGGCTACCCTAGACTCTAGATGGATCTCACCTGACTGTGAGTTTTGCTTCTTATACTTGATCAGTCATTAATAAGCCTTTGTTTGACGGTTTATTTATGTAACTAAATGTATGAGGGTATGTATTAATGGGACTCTTGGTTATCCATGTTGGTAGAAAGGAAGAAATCGGTCGATGTCCACACTCAATTGCGACAACTAGACTCACTAGGTACCTAGTGAACCCTAGCATCCTCGATGAACATGTACATAAATGGCCGTCAAGGCTTATACTCGCAGACATTATACCCAATGATATTCGCATGTGTAAGTACTAATACCTTGTTCTATTTGATGAACTGGTGATGGGCCAATGTCAACCAAGGAATATGTTCTAATAAGCACAGCATAAACCTCGCAAAAGACAAGACATCAAATGATCTTCAAGTTGCTTTTATTCCCTCCACTGATATCCTCCACCACTTTCATCCTCCACCTAAGCCTGAATATACTTTCCCAAGAAAGGAGTCTGATAATCCTGCTTCCCCAAAGGAACACCCTCCTTGCGCAGAATAGCATACGTAGTAGTCAAGTGAAAAAACAAATTAGGCAAAGCATACCCATTAACATAATCCCTACTAGCAAGCTGCGCCGACTTTCCAGGTCCAAGACCAAGCGTAACGATCTCTCCCTCGCGCTTATTAACAGCCTCCTTATCAGCCTTTTCCACAATCTCGAGAACCTGAGCGATACGAGCGTGAAAGGCCTCGAACGTGTCAAAGTTGTCCCTGTTCAGAGATAGAGGTTCAACGCCTGTGGTGCGGGCGACTATCTTTTTGGGATACGTCTGTGACGCAGTGCACTTGGAAGCTTAGGGGGAGCATGTCCTCTGCTAGCTTTGCGTTGGGGAAGGTTGAGGCGTTGGGGTGGGTTTCGGCTTTCTTGAGGATTGCCGAGAGAGAGTTTAGGGCGTCCTTTGCCAGGAGGATGGCAGAGTCGTAGAGTGCGTAGTTGCTCATGGTGACTTTTGATAAGAGAGTTTAAGTGTGTATGGTGTTTGTGTGTAAGTGAATTGCGTGATGAGTGTCGGATCAGATCAACACTCCGAGAGGCGAATCTTCTCAAGTATATATATCCCCATTCTTTCTCCTCTAAACACTACCTACCTTGATGCCTCCTCCCCACCTACTCTGCAACTTCGACCCCTTTGCTTCACCGCTTTACTAATGCTCCCTTCCCATATGATTCCTTAAACTTGTATTACTAATGTACTTTTCCCCCTCGTGGAGCTGAAACGCCGTTGTGTTGTCCTAAGTGGAGTGGGAACGGCCCATCGGCGCCGAGACCCGAAAGAGGGGTGAGAAGCAAAACATCGTGAGTTTTTTTTGGGGGGGAGATCACGGATAGGGCTGATCCTTGCCAGGGTAGATACCAGGAACATTGTTTACTGATCACCATTAGCATCGTCAGCTTGGTTCAAGCATCACCATTACAAGTGGGGTAATTTACATTAGCCGGACGATCAATCTATCCGAATTCCAGCTTCTCATCTCATTTACTCATTTACTGCGCTTACAAATGCGAGCAAGCCTCATATTGGCCGTGCATAAAGGAACATTGATGTATCAGTGTGCTTACAAACAGACAGGTTCTTACAAACAAACATGACCATTATCAGGCAACAGCAATGGCAGGAATACGCAAGGGTATTGAACGTGGTCAGTTGGAATCAATGATACGTGTACAGAGACCATCCTCCTCAGGGCGCACCTAAGAGCCAAATCCTCCTCCTCGAACGTCAACAAATGTGTACAGCTAGGAGATCCCCCTCTTCACGTCAAAAGTATACAATTCAAACACCTCAAAACCCAAGAGCAGCATTCGAAGCCTCAACAGCCTCCCTAGCCCCCATCCCCATCCCCCCATCAACAACAAGCTTCTCAAGTCCCATAGCCCTCCTCCCCACACCATCCGCCCATCCCCTCAGCATCTCCTCCGTCGGCCGATCCACATGCCCCGACTCACCAGCTCCTCCGGGGAAATCAGGTCCGGGGGTTCCCCGTCTAAAGGCTTCGCGTTGGCGGACTAGGTATTCTGCGTTTTGCTGCGTTACGGGGCAGACGGGGATGTAGAGGACGCTTGAGTCTGTTTTTCCGGCGTGGACTTTGTCGACTGAGTGGATTGCTGATTTTTCTTTTGTTAGTGACTGATGAATAAGAGGGGGAGAGGGAACTTACTGTCGCAGTGCCATCCTACGAAATCTCCAGGTCGAATCTCAGGAACATGAACCATAGTCCTCTCCAGATCCAAATGCGGATGCAACTCATCAGTACACTCCTGACCCGTCCCAGGCGTAGCTCCTTGAAGCTCACTCGTCATACCATCAACACCCATAAACTCCCAATTCTCCTCATCAAGGTAATTGACCGACTCACGACCTCTCTTGTTCTGAAAGAATGGTCGTAGGAGAACATACGCCGTTGAAAGCTTCATGAGGGGGTTCACTAGAAGTGTTCCCTCTGCTGGCTTTGTGTGGCTCATGCTCATCCAACCCTGCCACATTCTAAACATGGAACAAGGACCAAGTCCGTCGTAGAGGTTGTTCACAGCCTCTACTCGTCCACTTGCATCCCAGGGATCATACTCTTCCCACTTACCTTCTAGGATACGGTCATAGACACCTCCACGACCGTATCCCTCCTTCTCCCATCGTTCAACACTGCCTCCGTCAATGTGAGGACCCAGAGCGAACGAGGCATCGCCTGGTTGTCGAATGCGAAGACGATCAGCGTATGAAAAAGGCTGATCCAAAAAGATGGGCGTATCTGGGGATGAAGAGTGCCATAAAAATGACATGAGATGGTGTTGAACCCTCAGGAAATTGGGATGAGCTCGAGCCTTGAGTTGAGGAGCAGACCAATACAACTCATAAACCTGAGGATCATGAGACGGAAAAGCTAAAGAGTATTAGCAGAAACATCTACAAGTGTAGAGTAATACTCACCTCTCGTCGAAGGATTCTTCTTGACATACTCCTCAATCTCATCCTTATAAGCCCTAGCCTCACCCTCAGGAATAACACCCTTAATAACAACAGCACCCCTCTTCCTAATCTCCTCCTTCAAAACATCAACATCCTTTTCAAAGTCTGAAAACTCAACCTGAGGAATAACAGAAGGACCTTTCTTTGCAATGATATCATTTTTCTCTTTTTGAGCTGTCGCAGGAGTCTACTCCAGCTTGTCACAATCTCCTTTTCTCTACCGCGGACGAGGTCGCATTTTAGTTCGCGGAATCTATCGGGGAGGGGTTCTCTCTTTGCGCCTGAGAGGGATGTGAATGCGTCTGAAATGTCGCCTTCTTTCTTTGTTGACTTTTTGGACTGTTGCTGTTGTCATGCGTCGATAAAAGCCCTTGGGCGTTTTTGCAAGAGAAGCTCTCAACATGATTGCGACAGTGTCAAACAAGAAAAGAGGAGTAAGGATCTGTGTGTCTGATGACCACCATCTCATCATCAAATGTCAAACACATCCCTTCCATTCTTATATCATCCCGTGAGGAGTGCGGGACTACCCCTTTCGGAAGTCCGCACTCCTCCTCTTAGGATCAACTACCACCACACACACTTTTCGTAAATACCCGAAAGTTTATCCACACTTCTGATGGGGAACCTCAAAAGCAAGTTTTATGCTGACGACTCGGGGAGTGGACTCGGTGTGTGCTGCAATATGCGTGTCGGTGGAATATGTCCCGACGTTAACCAGCCTCGGGGTGGCTGTGATGGATGGTTCAGGTGGCATCACCGGCAAAAACAGAGACAAAAAACACTGCCAATCACAAAAAAGTCATAATAAAAATACCCAGAATATGTCAAATATGTCGATCCCTTCCTCATCAACACCATCAAGTGCCCTTCGTAGTAATGCAGTGCAGTGCAGCTGGCTCGCTAGCCCCTATCCCATCCCTAACGATACTGGTATTATACAAGATAACTAAACATCAACACCCTAGCACCGTATTGTCTTCTCTATGAGCCCCTCCCCAACTCCTGATGCTTGCTTTGCTGTCTTTGGCCGTATGCTTACTTGATTAGTCGATCTCCCCTAGCGCCCTCTTCATTCGTTCTTTTAGGTCTCGGTTCTCCAGCTCCAGTCCTCCCAGCCTCTGCCTCGCCGCGTGTCGATCCTGGTTTCGTCCTTCTCGCTCCATCTTGAGCTTGTACTCCATGTCTCGCAGTCGGAACAACCACCGATTATCATTGTTGTTGCCTGCCTCGTCAGTGAGGGCTGCCATATCCCTAAGACCCAGTCCGCCAGCTGAAGAACCAGGAAGGGCTGTGGCGGATGATCTCGTCATGGTGGATGTCCGCGTTTTGGACCTGGACCGGCTGGACCGATCTCTATTCTGCTCACCCGGCCCACGAGGTATTGATGGAGATGGTGAGCCGCCGCCACTGACTGGAATCGGGATCAACGAATCAGAAGTGTCCCTGGACGAATACGCCGCTCGGGCTCGGACATCGTTGGCCGTGCGGAGAGTGGTATTTTCAACCTTGAGTTGACGGTATGCCTCTTCTAGGCGAGAGTAGCGACCATCGTGGCTTAATGATCCAGACGCCACCGAGTTCCTCACCATAGTTTCTAGTCGGTCCAGTTTCTTGGTGCGGACGTCGAGGTTGTTCTCCAAAGTCTGATACTCGCGGTACAAGTCTCGCTCCACAGACTTGATCCTCGACTCGAATGAGCCAACCATGAGCTCGATGGCCTTAACGGCAGCCAGCAAGTTCTTGGAGAAGCCAGGAAGACGGTTTGCAACCACCTCCAGTGATGGCAGCACCTGGCGATCAATAAGTGCGTTGCCATTAGCCCACTCCCTGCCACACAGCTTGCTGAGCTTCTGCCAGAGCAGAAGCAGCAGTTCGTTGCGCTCTTGGAGCTGTTCGCGAGCCGTCTGCTCCAATATCGCGATCCGCCTGCGATCCTGTCCCCGTGTCGTCTCGAGCTCCGAAATCCTGATATCCTGACTACTGGCAGTACGAGTAAGATGCTGGTGCGTCTTCTGGAACGACTCGTACTGAGACTTTGTGTTTCGATGAGCAACACGCTCCTTTTCGAGCAGCTCGGCAAGCTTGCGGCTCTCAAGGGCATGAGACTCGAGTAGAGAATCGCGCATCTTGATGATGCGATCCTTCTCCACCAATGCAGCCTTGCTTGCATCGAGGTCGCGAATCGTATTCTCGAGCTCGCGTTGCAGCTTGGCAATAGACTATCCCAAATTAGCACAAATCTCCACATACTTGACTGACGACATACCTTGAGAAGAGAAGAACGAGTTCCGTTGAGGTCACCAAGAGCCTCGCGCAAGTTATTCTCGAGCTCCATCAGCCTCTCCTTCCACTCTGTAGCCTCCACTTCTCTCGACGTCAAGTTCTTACGCAGGCGTCGTGCCTCATCCTTAGCAGCAGACGCCTCTCTGTTGAGCTCGTTGACGAACTGTTGCACCTCTTCCTTCTCCTGGTCTGCAACAATCTCTCGTTGGTGTCTCTCCTGCTGCAAGCGGTTCTCCAGCTCCTTAACCCGGTCCTTTTTCTTCACGCAGGCTTTGTTCGGCATTGGCCAATGCCGCCTCGAGATCTCCGATGCGGATTTTGTCGCCCTCTTGCTCTTCTCGAAGGAAGGCAATCTCTCCTTGTGACGACTCTTGCTGCACCGATAGTCGCTGGTTCTTGTCGTTGGATTCCATGAGTTTCTGCTCCAGCTCCTCCAGCTCCTTGTTGGAAGAATCCAGTTCTTGCTCGAGCTGCTGGATCCGGCGCATCTTGCTCTCCTGGTCATCCTCAAGTCGAATGAGGGCCTCGCTCATCTTTCGCATCTCTTCCTGCAAGGCGTCGAAATTCTCTGAGCGGTCCTGAAGGTCTGCTTGAAGTCGTTGCATCTCATCGGCATGCTGGTCAGCCTCTGACTCTAGAGCGTCAATCTCCTCTTGTGCTTCTTTCCTGAGCGACTCGAACTCGTTTTCCATGTCACTTTGCTCGCGTAGAGCTTCGTCCCGCTCCGACTGCAAAGCAACCAAGTCGTTCATGGCATTGTTGAGATCCTCTTGCAGAGATAGAGCTGCCTCCTCGGCCTGGCGTTTACCATCGATGGCTGTTTCAAAGTCCTCCATACAAGTCTCGAGTTCACGCTGCAGCTCTTGATTCTGCAACTTGACCTCGCTAATCTTGTCGCGGAGTTCGGCCATCTTGTTTTCCATCTCTTCACGCTCTGCCTCTTCTTCGATCTGTGTCCGTGTCTTGATACTACCGCGCGACTGTGGCCTTTCAGGACCGCCGACTTGTGAAGCCGATCGCTCCAGTAGACTGTCGATGGTTGAAGGCGCGGGGCGACCTCGTCGCTGAGCCATCTTGAGGTCCTCAATCTCTTGGTAGAGGCGCTCCTTTTCACGGTTCCTCGAGGTCAACATTGACGTCTGAGCGCCAACTTCTCGTCGCAACTCGGCATTCTCATGGCGTAGCTGTTCACTCTCTCGGCGCAACTCGTCAACAAGGGTAGTGGCCACGCTGAAGTTGCCGTTGGAGCCCTCTATCTCGCCTGACAGACCTGAAACAGGTCGGCTCGGTTCCATGTTGGCATCTCGCGGCTTCTTGGTGATGTTGTAGATGTTGGTCGTGTGGTGTAGACCACCCTGTCCGCCGGTCAAGCCTAACATGTCCTGCTTTAGCTTGAAGACCTCGTCTCGCAATCTCCTGTTCTCGTCGTCGGCTTGCTCTCTCCGGGCCGTCTCTTGCTCAAGAAGATCCTTCCAAACGTCGGCCTCTTCCTCTCTGCCCAAGTTGTCACTTGTCCTCTCGCCAAGTGATCTCACAATGTCGGCAAACTTTCGTCTCTCCGATTCCTTGTTAAGGCTTTCGGATCGTAGTCGTTCGATCTCGGTCGCATACTCCTCAACCCGTTCGCGCAAAAAGATTAGTTCCTCCTCTCGCTCTTGAGCCTCCTCGTCACCCATTCGGGCCGTCTGGTCTGTCGAAGATGTACCGCTTTGTGCTGTGCTTGGTCGTTCGCCCTCATCCTTAATCTGCTTCTCCAACTCCTTGACTCTTCTTCGTAGAACCTTGTTGTCGCGCTGTAGCACCGCAAGACCAGTCTTGAGCTCAACATTTTCGGAAATCATCTCCTTGATACCCTCTTCTGACAACTTGTCCAGGCGATCGCTCAAGAACATAACTTTAAGCTTCAGATCAAAGTTCTCCTTGGACAGTCTCTCGATAGTGCTGCTCTGCTCTTTGAGGGTCAAGTTTCTTCCAGATCGAGCCGTGGTGACTGAACCCATGGTGACCGAGGAAGGTTTCCGGGGGGTCTCCAGTCCACCCTTGAACTTGTACTCCTTGGCCAGAGACTCGGGTACCTGGACATTCCTAACATGTCTTGCTATAACTGTGTCTGTTGGCGCAGTGTTGAACCCTTCCTTAGAGGGCCTGGGTGTACTGAGCAAACCAGAGCGTCGCGGTCGTTCGGGACTATCGACTTCGGGGAGTGGCTCCAGTTGCGGTAATGACGTGTCGGTATAGTCTTCTGCGCCAAATGCTGATCCTATGCTTCCTATGCTGATGGGCCTCAAGATGGGGTTGCTCGTGTGTCGTGTCATCCCCATGGCGGGAACAGCGCCGCCAGATTGGAGGGCATAGTCGGTACCGAGGCCAACAGTCATGTCGCTGCCTTCGTGTGACTCGGGGTTTGTCACAAAAGAAGATGTTGATGATCGTTGGCTTCCGAAGCGACTGCGCAAATATTTGGGTCGTCGGCTGCGTAGAGAATGGCCAGGGGTACTACCGGCAAGCGACTGGCCCTGAG
Source organism: Fusarium oligoseptatum (assembly GCA_003946995.1). Lineage (NCBI taxonomy): Eukaryota > Fungi > Ascomycota > Sordariomycetes > Hypocreales > Nectriaceae > Fusarium > Fusarium oligoseptatum. Next base: position 197,114 of record NKCK01000014.1, read on the forward strand.
CATCGTGCTCTCCTGAACTAGATATTATGGAACTCTCGTGCTCTGTATCGCGGTCTTCGCTCTCGTCTGCTCCTTGGTTATCTGCAGGCTGACTAGCCATACTGACAGCTCGCGAGATGGTCCTTCGGGCAGCGGCGGCAGTAGGGGATGAATCGAAGTTCTCGAAGCTAGAGGTATTGGTGCCTTGGGTTACATCCTCGTCCTGCTCCTGTATCGTTGGGCCTAGTCGGGGGATGGCCTTCTTCGTCGGCGAATCAAATTGGTACGTGTCATCAACGCCGCCTTCGTTGTTCGTCGATGCCGTGGGAATAGGCGATAGGGCGGGCAAAAAGCTAGACTCCACGTCTCCCAAGTGGCGCCTGACATCCTCCTCAGTTAAGGAATCATCAGGGCCCCGTGTGAAATCGGCAGTTACGGGGTCAAAGTAGCTGCTTTCAGGGGCTAAAAACCCGGGAACTCGCAGCATTGCATTGTTGTCGCGGATCGCTGCCCTTGAGGATGAGGCGCTTCTCGGTTGGAGATTCGTGGGTGTCGGGGATTTGCTCTTGGGAGCATCAGCCATCGAGTACAAAGTCGCGGTGGTCGGGTTTGTCGAGGCCTGCGCCGGGGAAGTAGCTGCGACTGTATCGGCTGTCGTGGTAGATGTCTCGGCGATATCATATTCGCTGTCGACGCGATGGGCCGTCTGAGGACGCGACCCGTTGCTAGGGCTCGAGGGATGCTGGCCGGAGGGGCCTTGGCCATCCATATGGTCTTGCTCATCGGCGGCCATGATGCATTGCGGCAGCTGCGTGGATTGTCTAGGCGAAAAGCCCTGGGCTGGGCTGGATGTCGAAAGCTGGCTCTTGCAGCAGCTGTGGGTTTTTGTTGGTCGTTTGGCTTCTAGGATAAGGGAAAAAGGGAGGAAAACGGCTGACTCCTATGGTTCTCGATGGATGTTTTGCCTGAGCGTCACCACTCGCTGTCGCCCTCTAACTGGAGGCAAAACCTTGACTGGGCTGCTTGCGCCGTCGGGTGCCCGTTGAACGGGATCCGGGCGGCCCCTCCAGAACACCGTAGCGCTGTTCAGGCGCCGCCGAGTGGCCAGTGTTGCCCTGGAGCCCTGTAGCTTTAGCGGCGCGGGAGAGGAGAACAGTGGGCCTTTACCCATGCGCCTGGTGCCCAGAAGCCCAGCTGGTTGCCGGGGACAACGGTGACACTGTCAAAAGGATTCGTGGTGTTTTGTCAAGGACGGGTCTCGTTAAATGAGTTGAGCGGCGAGAGTTCAATGCGTTGCCTGTTGTGTTGGTAATGTTTCATTGGCGCTTTCTGCCCATTGATCTGGGATAGGTGTTCAGTTCGGCATTCCCGCCAGGCGCTGTAGGCAGTCCCGATAGATTTGGACCCCTATCATGGGCAGTCAATATTTGTATCGCACAACCTAGGTATGCCTAGGTACAATTACGACACAATATCAACTCAAGCGGAGAAATTCCGCATATTGGATTTACGACCAGGATTCTTCGCTTCTATAACAGCCCTGCTAGGGTAGGAATTGGCAAGAAACTCAATGGTCCATAGAGGTAGCCACAGCTCTAGCCACACCTTGTTGGCCATATCATAGATCACCAGGAGCAAGTGTAACAGCGAGAAATTGGTTAGGAATATGTCGTATTAATTCATATATAGCTCATATCATTCTGAGCGTCCATTACATTATCCATAAATTGTCTCCTTACTGGGAGATCTTGGGGTCAACCTTCTTGCTGTATCATTGTCAGCCACAGCCAAGTTCACCAGCCACGTTCATCACTCACCCAGTCTGCTTCTCATAAGCTCCTCGCGCGAAATCAGTGGCCTTCTCCTGGTTATCGGGAGAAATGTTAAAGCCGGCCTTGGAGGAGGCAAAGGCGACACCTAGAACTTGTCAATAATCCCGTCTTCTAGTAAAGAGGCTGCTTGAACATACCCTTGTCGAGGTAGTCCTGGGTCTCGCCCTTCTTCTCTTCCTTCTGGCCCTCTGCCTTCTGGCCCTTGACGTTGTTGACGGCGTCCTTGATGAAATCCATGATGACTAGTTATTGGAAAGCTTGTGATGCAAATTTAAAGAGACAAGTTGAGTTGGTTTGCCCAGAACAAGTCCGACAAGATCCAGACCATCCGTCCCTTTTTATACCCAAATCAACCTGTCCGAAACCCCTCGGGATCAATCAACGTAAAGAGGAATGACATGCAGATCCATCTTGATTTCCTTGTCACGAACCAAGCTATCACGACCCCTCTTCTTTCGTCATCGCCTTCATGGTTAGACCTGAAATCCAAACCCCTCACTCAGGCGGGCAGGGGGGTACGATTGTCGCGCTACGTCACTCTAGACCCTGAGCGAACTCAACTTGTTCGCATGTGTGCCCATGACGGACAAGTTCATCATCATCCCGCATCCGGGCGATGCCGATCACTCATGGCCAAGCCAGTAGAAGAGCTCCAGAAGACGGGATGAAGCCCAGATTTCGGGAATACGGCTTCATTGACCAAGGCAGTTGGCATGAAGAAATCAGGGTCAGTTTGAAACCCAATTACTGAATCTCTCCGAAAGACTGCGAGATCCCGTGGGGCAAGGCTTGATACCCTTACCGAGCTGAACTGAACTGCGCCCGTCTAGGCTGAGCTAGCGCGTGTGACCGACCCGTGATACAGCCATTCAAGATAAGTTGGCTTGAATGCGGGCTCTGGTCTGGATGCTGTTTGTAAGCTCCATCAAGGCCGAGCTAGACAGGAACAAGACATGGACCGAGGTGCTTGGAGCTTCGCAAGCTATTAGCGTCAGATAGCTTCCGGTAGGTGTGGGCACGGGAGGGAGCCAAGTTGAGGGGATTGACGATGCCGAGTTTGTTTGCGAATGAAGATTGTATTCTCTCGACTATTACCATTTACGACTTCAAAAATATCTATCTCAAAACAAGTTCAGTACTGTAGATCATTCAAACATGGCCTATTCTTGGCCTTGATAAAACTCCTTCCCATGCTGTGCTTCTTTGCATGCGTTCAAACTTTGGTATTCATTCAAATCATTGACTCCGTGCCTCGTAGGCCATGCATCGTTATCGTTAAACCAAAATGGTCTCACCCTCGACGTCCTTTTAGCGTGTTGTACTCTTCCTATGAGTTGACAAACACCTGGTAGGCCATGATCATGACCCAGATGAAGAAGACGGTGCCCGTCAGCGACATGGCGAAAACCAACTGCCAGCATTGACCTGCGATTCGTTAGTAAAGTCCAGATTGACCTCGAGAGTGTTGAGCACGTACAGATGTTTCGCTGCTGCAGCCAGGCCATGGTTCGCTCGCTCTGCCCTGTCGGGTTGCGCCCAAAGACCTGCACGTCGCAAACGCTCTGAATCGACCCATTAGGTCCAAACAGTTGTATTCCGACAATGACGAGTCCGACAAGCCATAGAACGAAGAACATGAAGGCGCCGATCATGACAATCGCAGGGAGTAGACGTCGTTGAGCGATAAGCCAGAAAATGCCGATGATGAAGATGACAGTGAGGGAGCCGACAGTGATAAAGTAGGGGAAGTACCTGGGCAAGTTAGTCATGATTGTTGACGGAGAGTCGGAGATGTGCGTACCAAGGAATCGGAAGGAGAAGTTGCTCCTGGATCTGGATAAAGCTGGAAAAGACACCGATGATGGACGTCGAGGCGAGCAGAATGACAAAGATCCAAAAGTTGAGCTGGATGGGCGGCCAGTTGTAGGTCCGCACATGGCTAGTAGGGGCTCGGCTGGAGGACAAGGCAGACCTTGTGAAGCTGGTGCCTGTCCATCCAGTCGAGCCGGTAAAGCCGGTCGTTGTTGACTTGGCGACCATGATGATGATTGTTGAGGTCTCGAGTTTTGGTGTTGAAGAAACTTGGTGTCGTGATACCTCTTCTGGGGAAGCAACCGGTTCAAATACAGACCAAGCGTTGCATCAACTCGGCTTGTGTAACCTCGTGTTTTGCTTGGAAACCTTGTCGTCCCAACTCAATCAATCGTAACTCGTCGTTGAAGCCCGGCGTGACGCTCAAGTCCTTTTTAACGTTTGCCCCTTATTCCTCGAACCAATCCTCGAAGGGCCAAAAAAGCCTGATGTCGCTTTTCTCCTCTGAATACCTAATTCACCGCTGACTGCCACGTCGCAAGCGCGCGGCGCCTAACCCCCCACTGATCGAGGCCGTTGATCAGCCAGTGGTTCCCGCGTGCCTCGCAGCAAAAGCAGGGTCCTCAGTCCCAATGCGAGTTTATGGCCGCTCGAATTGCAGAGGCCTCAAATGGGAGAGACAAGAGTGATGATGCCTCACACGAGAGGAATGTTGTTGGTTCGCCTCGTTGGGTCGATTCGCGGGGCGGAGGTTGGCGGGTGATGCGCTGGACGTAATGTGACGTTGGAGTCTCGGGCGTCAAGATTCCAAGGTGAGATTTGGGATCGAAGAGGTAGGCGGGAGATGATGTTTTTGATGTCGCCTTGTCGCTGAGTCGAGAGGAGGAGGTATTCGAAGCTCGTGATGCGGTGCGCCCGAAGCTGAGTTATTAATCGTTGATGGTATCGATGTTGTTGATGGGAAGTTGGCGCAAATTACCAAATCCTCAACGCGACGGGGCAATGGAAGGAAAAGAAGTCCAAGTCAACAAATGCCCAAAAAAGAAATTACACCACAAGCGCCACACAATTTTTTTTATCGTCCAGTGTCAGTTCATGGTCTCGGCGTCCATCATTTAAAAAATTGTCCGACACCCTTTATTTTGGTGAGGCTTTCGTACCAGAGGAGGCTGGGAGCTTGGCCCCCCTAGTAAATCCCGATGGCTGGGACGCACGCCAAACGTGCATTTCCGGGGCGGACGATGACGCTTTGGCGGCTTCTGAATGGATACACGTATTAAGCCCAGCCTTCGAGATGGATTCTTTTATTTCGGATCGCCTGGGATTTTGATTTCTGGAATTACTTTGGGGTCTCGGGTGAGGCTTGAAAGGATTTGCCAAGGAGTGACATGCTTCTTCACCGACTTGTAGGTGACGTTTTTCTGTATTACTCCTGACTAGGACCCTGGGTGTCATGCAAGCCCTGACGATCCTTTTCGTCTTGACAGTTTACGAAGTTACTTAAGACGATTACCAAATCTCATGTGAAAGTAAAGGCAATGTCAGTTCCCGAGGAAAGAAGTTGTGACGTTTTATTTCGAGAGTGATCTCGGTAGTCCTATATGCGCCGGCCCAATCATTCAACTCAAGGATATCATAAATACTCCCATCCCAATGCATTTCCCATCCATCATTTATACAAAAGTTTACTTTTCTCAGACACATCTCCAGCTTTACAGGAGGGTCTCGCCAAGGGCGCACCGCACCAGGGAGCAGCCGGCACGGATAGTGTCCTGCTCAGCCTGCTTGCCGTCGGCGAGCTTGGGGTTCACCTCGACAAGGTCGACGGCAACGAGGTTGCCGGTCTGGTGGACAGCCTCGCAGATGTAGTCACCCTCGCGGAGGGTGAGGCCGCCTCGGACAGGAGTTCCGGTGCTGGGAGCCCACATGGGGTCGAGGGCGTCGACGTCGAAGGACAGGTGGATGGGGGTGTCGTTGCCGATGTGGGCGAGGGCCATCTCGACGACGCGGCCAATGCCGTGGCTGTGATTGCGAGTTAGTCAGGGCCTAGGGGAAGGTTAAAGGTTAAACGTACCGGTCGACGTCGTGCATGCTGTAAGCCTTGATGCCGTGCTCACGGAGGATCTTTCGCTCGCCAACATCGACAGAGCGGAGACCAATGTAAACGAGCTTCTTGACGCTCAGGCGCATGTCCTCCTCGAGCCACCCAAAGTACTCCTCGTTGTCATCCTTGGCAAGACCAGTGAGGAAGGCCACGGGCATGCCGTGGATGTTGCCACTGTCACTGCTCTCAGGGGTGTTGATGTCGGAGTGAGCATCGACCCAGATGACGGCGATCTCACGGTTGAGACGCTCACGGGTAGCCTTGGCAGTACCAGCAATGGTGCCAATGGCAATGCTGTGGTCACCACCGAGGGTGAGAGTCATGCGGCCCTCGCGGGAGTGCTCATAGGTCTGGGCGGCGATCTTGCGGGTGACGGCCGAGGCGTGGCGGGCCTTCTTCATGCCACGGTAGTCGGGGTCCGACTCGGGGACAATGTCGTCGAACTGCTGGACTTTCTCATCGCCAAAGATCTTGTAGCCGAGCTCCTCTCGGATCTCAGTAAGGAGACCGGACTCGATAAGCACGGAAGGGCCGTCGTCGACACCGGCCTTGGGCTAGAAGAGGATACGAGTCAGCACATGATTGCAACCACACACATGTGAAAATTCTTCTTCACAGTCAAGGGATTGAGCATCTTACCTGACCGCCAGAGAATCCAACGGCAACAACACCAAGCTCCTCAGGCTTGGAGAGGAATCGGCTGTCAATGAGACCAGTGTTCATGATGGCGGTTTATGAGTGAAGGGCGGAATGTGGGGGGTGATATGACGTAGTGGGCTCTGATAAGAGAGATAAGACTGCTTTGTTGAGGAACAAAGAAGTTTGTAGAAGAGTGAGTGTCTGTGTGATGAGAAAAAAAGAAGAAGAGAAACTCTCAACGAAAGAGCGAGAGAGCTTCCATTTGTATTCGGACCTGTTGAGCACTGCCCTCCATCTCGCCGACTTTTTTTTTTTGTTGATGGCTGCAATCGGCCGGCGGCAAGAAACCTAACACCGGGGGTCCCTCTCAGGGCTGGAAGCGGAAGGAAAAGAGATCAGGTAATAGCGTCGATCCCGGGAGCCGTTGACGGGCGCGGGGGTTACGATCTGAGACCTTGTCAATGGGTAGCTCGGGTCGAGTTGTCGTTTGTCAACGTTGTACGCGAGAGAGGGAGAGAGAGACTCGTGTTTCTAGAGGTCATCCACAAAAATTGCCCATCTAACCAAACATACATCCACCATCAGCACACCCACCACCACTAACTCAATCCCTGCAAGCTGAAGGGTGGGAGAGCTGACTGCCCGTCATTCGGGTCATCCGACACCAATTGCCAGGGCAGTTTAAACTGATTCCGGTTTAGTAAGAGAGACCCCCGACTCGACTTCTGGCCTCTTGTTGGCCAAATGTCATCCCTTCTGGAACTGGCGTGCCCCTCCGCTGGATCTCGACAGGACAGGGCCTGGTTTCTGTTACGCTCTCGATCAGAAATTCTCCATTCTTTTTATGTTTCCCCAAAATCCCCGATTCCCCAATTGGCGCAACCCCTCCTAGTAAGTGCCGGACGTCAACCATCCTATGTTTTTCGCTAGGTGTTGTTGCCCTGAAAAGTTGACTCTGAATGGCTCTGGTGATAGCATCATCTGAGCAACCTCATCGCAACCCTCTGAGCGCCCGCCGGCCAGACGAAGACGTGGGATGTCTGTCAGCGAAAAGCCGCAGGTAGCCACACCGCACACATCCCGTCGGCGGTTTATGTAATGTTAGGTAATGGCATCTATCACAGTTGCACGCATTGCCAGGTGATGCCCGGCACTCCTTACCCCTAAGTTACTAGCCGTATCTTCGTGGAGGAGTTGGCTGGGGTCCTCGGCTGGGGCCCTCGGAGGTGCTCGGAGCCAACGAGCATAAGAATCGCGGGTCTTCCTTCCCCTAAGTTACTAGCTGGTCTTTGAATATCATGCGCTGCCTTCCCCTAAGTTACTAGCTATCTTGTGTCCTCATGCGACGATTTCCTCTAAGTTACTAGCCGCTCTTCCACCATGACTCGACCTGATCCATCCGCCCATGCCTGTATCGCCTCATCCACGCGCCTCGACGCCCGCACAACTACGCTCAACCTTGGAGGAGGAGGAGGGACTCTGGTCCAGTGGATGGAAAATTCACCGGCCATAGCCGCAGTTTGCGAATGACTCTGGCCAGAGCTTGACCCCATCGACGTCTCCAATTCGTCCATGACCCTATCGCCGCGGTTCCGAACACAACGTGCCTGAGGACACACTCCGCTTCACCGATTCTTTCTTTTTCCACAGCCAAGGCATGGCATTCCTGGTGATGATGTCGATTGCTTTTCAAAATACGTAACCCCCCACGCTCAACTTCCATGTCCGACACGTTTTTCTTGCCGCCGCCGGCCGTTTTTATTTCCTGGGGAACATCGGGAGCCGCAACGAGGATGCTGTCACATCCCCACAAGCAGTGTTTTTTTCTCACAAATGTCCCTGGCCTCCCCGGATGTGCGTCTCATGAATCCTTGAGTTGGGCATGTAGACCGCAACGCGTGTCGAGGTCGATAAGTTATGTTGGGTATCATATTGATGTTACCGAGACGCAATGGCCCTGCTATGACTTCATGTTGGACAGACTCTCACGAGATTGCCCGACACACTCCACCGCTCGGTGGCTTTCATCGGCTGTGACGGTTTGTAAGCGAGTTACAGATAACGAGACAATACTGACAGGTTGTTACACTGGACGGTTATCCGCGTTAACTATTGCAGTGACCTTGCAGCAATCGACTTTCAGGCAATACGGATAAAGAGTCACGGGCGCACACATTCCTCTTCAAGCGGAGCAATCACACCCAAGCCGGAGACACAGCCACCTACACCTACCTGCCTTTACCTCGGCCTCTGGACAAAACTCGTGGACTCGGAAAGCCTCAGTCTTTACTCCGAAATATGAACCGAGTACTCGAGAACGGGCGAAAATGAAACTCGGGTCGTCTATGCAACAGCATAGGCAGGCAAGCCCCATGGGTTAGGTGGATGATCTTTACTCACCCTTGACCTGCGCGCCCGGTGTTGATACTTGTCTGGGCTGACACTGTGCCTCTAGACTTTCCATGTCTTGGAAAGGCATGGTAAAACTTGGTTCCTGGAGTTCTTGTTGCTTCAGGTCATTTGGCTGGCTGGTCAACAAGTGCCTGGAACACACTGATCGCCTGCGACAGTCAATCCTATCCATCTCGAGCAATCCACGCGACGGTCTCAAACAGCTTCTCCACAACAAAAGCTTAGCAAATACCTTAAAACCGGATTAGATGTTACGGATTTCGCATACGCAACGAACGAACATGATGGTAGGTTTCCGGATGGCCCGGGTTCGAGCGGACTTGAGTCCAATTGTGGGAGGTGACAAGACTGCACTGCCTCGATGTCTTGGTGCTGTCAAAGTTGCATTTACGACTCGCATATGCCAAACTTTTCAGTGATTCCACCAACTCGGTTCTCAACAGGTCGATGATGACGATGTCTCTCCCTGTGAGTCTAGAAGAGCCGGGACTCTGCCACTGTTTTTCGGGGCTCGGACTCGACATGAGGCATTCGATATTTGGTGAGCTAAATATTCATGACGGGTGCATGTCACCACCTCCATCTCAATCGACGATCCGTAAAACCTTCTCCTTGAAAAGCAAGAGTCAAGGATGTTGCAGTGGTCAACGGAACGCAAACGGCGGCAGCGGTAAATTTCGGTGCCCACTTTCGGAGTACAACCCGTCACCGAAGATCTTGTTCACAATGTCCAAGAAATCAACAAGATCTGGCGCCACGGGCGGGCCTGGCGCCACACCGCTCAAGGCTCAGGGGCAATGAACAGCTCCTGAGTAGGAGCCTCAATTCTTGCTAGAGAGGACTTGTTACGCGACGGTTTCTAGTTGAAGATTTGTGACAATCGTAGTTGTCTTTTTCTTTTTACGAGGTTTCTTATTAAAGCTAGAAGAGTGTTTGCAGCTGCCAAAACACATCATTTCTCTCCCTCATTTTGACTTTCATCTTTCAACACCTTCAATTTACAATGAGCTCCTCTTTTCCTTTCCTGTACCTTGCAGGACCCAGGTCCACAGGCCGGTGGCTAGGTAAGGCAGGGACCGCAGGGTCAATCTCTGCAGGAAAACGGTGGCTAAGGAGGTGGCATGTGAACTTGCGCTATTCTGAGCAGCGGCCCCAGTTACGCAATATGGAAGAGAAACCATATGTTCAATAGTTCAAGGGATGTAAATAATTGCAAATAGTGCCATGTTGTAAGGATGAAGTAGAAAAAAAGAAAACTATTTTAAAGGTGGCAGAGTGTTGTCAGCTGAACTCAGCCTCGCAGCCATCAGCTTAGAGGTTTGTGTTCCCCCGTTTCGAAACATCAAAATAGAAATCTGATGCTCAGGAAGAATAATGGGCTTGAAGCTTAAGCTTGGACCATGCTCCTCCTCTCTCCGTTTCTCCAAGGGGGACCCCCAAGCTCCGACGATCCCACCTCCTAATCAGAAACCGCTCTGACACGCGTCCCCCTTGATGATTGCGTGTCTCAGGGTTTTGGTGCTTTGCAAACTGAACAGTGCTCCCGGAATACTGTACCGAACTGTGTAGCTGTCCCCTAGGCGGTACTCCCTGGAGTTGTTCACTGAGCTATTGAAGACTGGTTGCGACATGCACGAGTATTCGGATTGGTTACTTGCACGACTCAAGGCCGAGACATTCAAGACGGGAGGTTTTGTGCAAATCTCTCTCACCAGGCCCACGGGTAAAGATGGTATTGAGAGGCTGTTGCTGTATTGACCTACGCAGCTCTGACGACATCCATGGTGGGCATGATCAACCAGTGAAACTCTTGCCCCGGCTTGTCCTCCGCAAACAAATGGAAGTTTGACCATCCTCTAACCAGCAGCGGCACCAATGCTTGTGCACACCTCTTAGCATAAGCACTTAGAAAAAAGAATACAGTGCGATCTTCTTGTCCAACATCTCGCAACAATCTAGTTGACGCGTGTTAGCGTCTGATCTCCCCCTGAGCTTCATCCAACTCCTCGATTGCTGAACCCGGCAAGATTGTCCACGGATTGGAGGGACCGAGTGGGTTTCCAGAATGCATCATCATGGATTTACTTGGTGGTTAGCCGCTTTATCCCCTGCAAAAGGGAAAAGCCTCCCCCCCGGCTCCACTGTGCGACGACCCTGGACCTCCAGGGCCTACGAGCGCCTGTTGCACCCCCTGAGAGCGGTACTTGGTCTTGCATAGGAGATTGGCTGCATCGTCAAGTACCCCCCTCTCGGCACGGCAGCTAAATTGGTGATCCCACATCCAATGTGGCCTGGACGGAGCTTCCTCCCATGAATTGCTGATTCTGGCCAACCAACTTGACTTGACTTGACTCGACCTAACAAATCTTGCCTCTCCCTCATTCCGGCGGCCATTCGTCTTCCTTTCAACAACTTGTTCTCTCTGTCGTCTCGAGCCTCATCGCCTTTGTTCCTCCTTCTGCTCTATCGTGGGCAAATCTTCATTCTCTCGCTCCGATCTTCATTTGCCCCCCCTTTTTTTATTTGACTTGACATCCTCGTCTGTCCATTCTTTAAACCCACCCACCTACTCTCCCCACGTTATAGTGTAGCCTCCTTGGCATCACCTTGCAGCAGCAGCAGCGAACGGCGAACCATCCCGCTATCCCCTGCGACTCTTCTCTCTGTTGGAAACAATGTGGTAAAAAGGAGACCAGAATCGTCATTTTCTCTCCTCGTCGTACCTTGTTTCTCCCGGTTCTGCTTCAGCTTTTCCCGCCCGTTGTGCTTCGACGCATCTTGCCGCGATCGTCCTCCCCCCCGCTACGCTACCGCATTCGAACGTTCCGCCCTCGATTGGAACTTTTTCTCCCCTTCGCTGCGCAAACCGCTTTCTGTCGCTGGCGTCAGAATATCTTTTGTGTTTGCGCCCGCCCTTGAGCTGCGTCGCTCGGCTCTAAGTCGCTGCTCGACGCATCCCGTTTATTGAATCGATTCGATCTCGAATACTTCTATCGACATGGTCAAGATGCTTGCGCCTGGCTTCAGGTCACGGCGCGCCACCCCTTTTATACGCTTCGCCATTGTCGCAGGCCTGTTCCTCTTTGCCTTCTGGACATTCGGCTCGCGGACGCCTTCTATTAATATTCCTACCCGACAACCTGTGAACGTGAAGCCTTTCGGCAATTCACAGCCTGCCGTACGTCACAGCGCATCGCGACCTTGTTGCCACGTGCTAATTATTGCCCCAGGACCAGAAACCCGTATCAGACCCCGGCGTGAGGGGCGTCCACCCCATAGATAAACTCATCCACGATGCCGGAAAGTCATACAAAGCACTCGTTGCGAAGGAATCACACACCCTAGAAGAGGCTGCCCAAGCCTATCGACAGCGCCGTGGCCGTCACCCACCCCCTGGGTTCGACAAGTGGTTCGAGTTTGCGAAGGCCAACAATGCTATCGTCGTAGAGGAGTTTTGGGACCAGGTTTACCATGATCTCGAGCCTTTCTGGGGCGTTCCCCAGCCTGTTATCCGCAAGGAGGCATACAGCTTCGAGATGTCGATTCATATTCGAAACGGCAAGGCCAACTCGACTAGCGATTGGTTCTGGACTCAGATTTGGCTCGACATGATTCGATCCATTGAACACTTGATCCCCGACCTGGACATGCCTCTGAATGCAATGGACGAGCCTCGATTGGTTGTCCCCTGGGAGGATATTGATGGCTACTTGACTGCTGGAGCCAAGTCTCGTACTCTACTGCCAACCAAGGATGTCATTTCTGATTTCCAGTCGCTTCCCCCGCCAGGCCGTCATGACCGACATGCCAAGATCCCGTTCAAGCGATGGGAAAAGACCAGTATGACCCTCTTTGTTCTCAGGTAGTCCGTTTCGCTAACACTTATAGGCCCCTACTGGCCCATTGCTCGACGAGGCTGCCCACCAGAGAGCCCTGCCCGCACGGCCGAGATGAAGGAAACATTTAACATGCCTCCAGAGATCGATATTGCGAACGCTCAAGAACACTCCTTCGAAGGATTCGTCTCCAACTTTACCCTCTCGAGCGATATCTGCCATCAACCCGATCTTCAAGGCCTGAATGGTCTCCTCATCAACCCAATCTCAGTCTCGTCAACCAAGGTCTTGTTCCCCATGTTTGGGGGCTCCAAGCTTGCTATCAACAACGAAATCCTCCTCCCTCCCCCGATCTACTGGAAAGGCGAAGAACGATTCACCGGCGGAGACGACGACGTGGATTGGAAGGACAAGACCAGCAAGGTTATCTGGCGAGGCGTTGCAACTGGAGGGCGAAACAAAGCCGACAACTGGCGGGGTTTCCATCGCCACCGATTCGTGTCGATGAACAACGAAACAAAGGTCACGAGCGTCGAGCAAGGGTTGGCGGTTCCTGAGAACTTTATACTACCATTAGAAAAGTACAACCTCAAGGCCCAAGCCCAGGGCCGCCTGGGTGAGTGGATCGGAGAGTGGTCAGAAGTCGGTTTCGTGGACCTCATGTGCCATCCCAACAATGATGAAGGCACTTGCTGGTACACTGACCACTACTTCAAGAAGGTCGAAGGCATGAAGATGCACGACCAGTTTGACTACAAGTATCTTCCCGATATCGACGGGAACTCGTTTTCAGGCCGGTATCTCGGATTCCTCAACTCAACCTCGCTTCCGATCAAAGCCACACTCTTCCGAGAGTGGCACGACAGCCGACTTGTGCCATGGGTACACTTTGTCCCCATGGACAACCGATTCCAGGACTATTACGGCATCATGGAATATTTCCTTGGATATAAGGATATTAGCGGCCACGACAAGGTGGCAGAGAAGATTGCCCTTGAGGGTAGGGACTGGGCAGAGAAGGTTCTCCGAAAGGAGGATATGCAGATTTACGTCCTTCGATTACTCCTCGAGTACGGACGAGTCATTGCCGACGATCGAGATAAGATGGGTTGGGTGGAAGATGCCAAGAAGGACCCGTCAATCGAAAAGACGTGGCAGAGCTTCAACATGTGAAGAGCTGATGTGAGCTCGGTCTCAAGATTCCCACTTTTTATTTGCTTCATTCTGTACGGAGTTGGCCTACGAATTGGCTGGAGGCGACGGCGTTTGGCGCGACAGAGAGAGATTCAACTGGCTGGCTGGCATGACTTGACGCATGTCGTTGCGGGTTGGCAACGATGACTGACCGGCTTGGGGGTTTTTTTATTGGCATCTATCTAGGTAACTACGGTTCGGTTCGAGCACATATAGACTCAAAACGGTATGGGATCCAGTTGTCAAGTAGGGACATGCTTGACATGGATGGTTTGATAGCTTCGTTTCAATGTATCAACAACGTTTACCCGAGATCTGAATGAAGGAGTAATCTTTTGAGAGAGTGATGCGAAAAGGAGTTGTACAATATTAACCGAGTATTGCTGTCTAGCAATCTTCGTTATGTTCTATTCTACATGTGATATATCCAGCGCAACGCCTTTCCAAGATGCCATTGCCACAACTCATTCAGTCATGGCGCATTCTATACTATACTGTACATTGAGGATCCTACGGAGTTATGGATCCTCCAACTCCTCCCATAGCTCCACTCTTAGCCTCATCCTCATCCTCACTCTCACCCTCATCCATCAACCGTCCCACAAGCTCCTGATACTCGGGCACAAAAGGCCAATTCATAAAAGTCTCGACAATCTCTATCCACTGCTCCTCGTTCACGCACCGAGCCGGCATCTCTCCGTCACCTGATAGTGGTGAACCGCCCTTTGCTGGATCTCGGAGGCAGGTTATCTCGGGGAACATTTTTCCGAAGCCTGGCCAGAGGCTGTCCATTGCTTTGGATACTGGGTAGAGTGAGTAGCCGTACCAGAAGCGGAGGATTGCATCTGCTAGACCTCCTGCGCGGGCTTTGGGGCCGTGTTGGCGGAGGTTGTGGTGCATTGTCTTTGGTTGGAGGTCGAGTAGAGCACAGGGGACTTGTGGGTAGAATTCATCTGCTCGAACGGCGAGGGGTTCAAAGGGACGACGATCCCAATGCAGTATAGGAGGATCCTGTCGGAAGAGATGATAATTATCTCTAAAGATGACAAATTCCTTCCGTGCATTCTTCTTCAAGCGCTCAATCTTGGCGTTCCACGCTGCGTCAGCAGCAGCAAAAGCAGCAGGATCCGTCTTCCAGAGTCGTGATGCTTCCTCGCCTTGAACGATGAGATCATGGTACGTGTTTGAGTCTTCCAAGTCGTATTTTTCTCGGTACCGAAGAGCTTTTTAGACGTTTAGATGCTTCTGTCGCCTTGGACTTTGCGAAGTCGGATTCTAGATCTTCGAGTTCGGTGCGGTAGGGTCTGCTGAGGATTGGCATTTGGACTCCGGCGAGTCTCTTGCCCATGAGACTCTCATCTGCTGTCATTGTCTTGTAGAGGAATGTCTCTCTGTCTGAGGGCATGGTCAGGCCGGCCTTTTTCATTCTGGCGAGGGTATTATATCCGGACTCGACGTTGATCCACTCATCTCGGAGCTCTTGCGCCTCGTACTCTATGTCCTTGCCAGCGATCTCGTGGATCCATTCACAAGCGAGTTCAGCTTCGAATGTGCTCCTCTTTCGTCGTGTGGCGGAGTGTGGGAGGAGTCTTCGCTTTCCGTCGTCATTTATCCAGATTAACATGCGGACTAGACCGTATTGTTGGAATAGTGAGGCTGTTTTTATGGATGACATGAGTTGGTATAGCACCATTGTGCTAACACACTCAAACATCTGAAACTTTTTCGGCGGTGCATACGATATGTTGATATTCACGAGTAGAGTATCGTTGCGCTCTGGTATAGCGTTGGGATCGGCCTTTTTCTCGGGTGATATACACGTCGCGAGCATGTCGTTGACGTCTCGCCAGAGGATGCCGGCTTTTGGGAGGAGTTGGACATTGGGTCTTTCGATGAGGTCGGAAAGCATAGACCCGTAGACTTCGATGTCGGTTTCCATGAGGATGTGTTTGCGGGGTTGGACGAGGTCGTGAAGGGTTCGACTCCAGAGACCGGCTCCGGGGTTAATATCGATGAGATCGCAACCACGATGTCGATCGAGGGAAGGTCCGATATAATTAGCAATATCATCTACAACCCGTCAGCTAAAACTAGATCCAAAAGTGTGGAATTGTTGGTGTTTACCGCAAAGTTTCTGACTGACAACGTTTATACGATGCTTATCCCCAACAGGAACACCCTTAGCAGGCCTCCTCCCACGCTGCCACTTCCAAAGTCCCGTCTCACTAAGCTTCTCCGCGACTGGTGTCCCCGCGACTAGCATCTCGTCCGTTATGCGGTTGCTAGACTTGCGGGCGCTCGTCTTGAAGCGAAGGAGCGGTCGCATCTTTCTTGCATTTTGTCGAACGAGGAACATTAAGAGTAAAAAGTGACGGGTTAATTCGTTTGCTGGGGGGCTTGTTGCTATTGGTTTATTTGGTGGTGGGAGGATTTCAGTGAGATTTTGGGGATTTTGCCGGGGTTCACCGCTAAGACTCTCGTGGTTTTGTTTAAGCGTATGGGGCGACGTCATGGGATGGAGGGGTGTTTACTCCACAGAGTGCTCTATGTGCGCGGAAACTATTGTGCAGATTATTCGCATTACTTTGCTCTAGTCTAAAAACTTGGCTAAATAGTACATATTCATGTCTTTTCATGATTCGAGTTTTTCCAGAGCTCGTCTCTGTCTATACTTCCAAAAGCGTTGTGGACCCTTTGATGTCACCCTCTAAGCCGATATCACTCTGTATCCCTCCCGAGGCGGCGCTGAAGCAACAACTTGACAACTTCCATGCGGTACTAATCTACACTTCACCACACTACGGGTATATCAATGAATGCAAACTATTACAGAATTGGTAAGCTATCAATGATGTTTCGAACTGGAAGAGAGCTGTCGCCTATTGTCCTTGGGGCCATATGGTTGCTTAAACTTCAGTCCTAGTCAACCTCCTCCATTTTGCTTACCCTACAGCGGACGACACACCGGTTTGCAGAGCCGCTTTGGAGCAATTGACGTAACATTATATGACGACCAATGCCAATTATGGTGCTGATTCATAAAAAGTGGTCATTTCTGGTTTTCGAAGAGTTGTAATTAAATGTCGTCAACCTCATACAGCGACTCAAACGTCAGCCAAGTCCATCTATCGTCTCACAGTGGATCCCCAACATGGGATGAAAGAGCCTCAATAAAAAGCAACCTCACACATTAGACCAAATCAAGACACCACGGTTTCTTGTCAATCGACACATCTAACTTTAACCTCGCGTGTATCAACAAGAGGGTTTCACGCTCACAAGATACCTCCCCCCCTCCCGACTCCCTTGCAAATCAACATACAACGTTATATATCAACATTCATTCACCAGTGGATGCCCCAAGTTAAAAACTCCTCGTGACGCCGCCATGCTAAAAACAAGAAGAAGAAAAAGAAGACAATTCTGGAACTCGCTCTTCCTCCCACTTCATGCGCCTTCGCTGCCAAACTCGTTGGTCCATTCAATCTGCTTCGCGATATCATCCTTGGATACGGTAGGATGCGAATCGTCCAGTGCCATCTCAAAGTCCTTGAGCTGTACGTCAGGGGCGAGTAGCTCGTCCGATGTAACGTCGTCGTATGTCATTTCAATCTTTTCTGGGTCGCCGGGTGAGCAAGGTGTAAGCATCCGCTTACCATCCTTCATTACCTGGAGATTGTTAGTGATGCACATGGATGCGACAAAGTTAAACTTACAGGCTTAAAGTGGGTGGCTTGCAGAATCTTCCGCACTGGTCGCATCAAAGCATGCTGAACCACGTTGCTGATATCACTACCAGACATGCCATCTGACTTGGCAGCCAAGACATTGTAGTCGCTTGTCTGAAGAGCAGTGTCGGTATCGCCAATGGCAAGCTTAAACATCCTTGCGCGGCCATTCAAGTCGGGAAGACCAATATGCACTCGTCGTTGGAATCGACGTCGAATGGCAGCGTCGAGTTGCCAGGGAATATTGGTTGCGCCCAACACTAAAATACCCTTGCTGTCGTTGCCCACACCATCCATCTGAACCAGAATCTCGGTCTTTATACGGCGTGATGCTTCGGATTCGCCCTCGCCTCGGGGACCGCACAACGCATCAATCTCGTCGATGAAGATGACTGATGGCTTGTTTTCTCGTGCCATGGAGAACAGAAGCTTGACCAATCTTGCAGATGCATTAGAGACGCCACGACATCATATCAAAGGAACTCACCTTTCACTTTCACCCATCCACTTGCTCACCAGATCGGAACTGCTGATACTGAAAAAGGTACTGTTTGCCTCTGTAGCTACAGCCTTGGCTAGGTAACTTTTACCAGTTCCAGGAGGTCCATAGAGTAGGATACCCTTCCACGCCTGTCGCTTTCCCTGGAACAGACTAGGGAACTTGATGGGTAGAACGACGGCCTCCTTCAGAGTCTCCTTGGCGCCCTCGAGACCAGCAATGTCTTCCCATCTCACGTTTGGCCGCTCCTGGAGGATGGCCCCCGACAGCGCGTTGCGCAGCTTCTTGCTCTCGTCGTCCTCGGCTGAGGGCTTGGCCTTGCCCCCAGTGGTGGTGCCGTTAGCGCCCATAGCAGCTTTGCCGCCCCCATTCGAGTTGGAATCGGCCTCGCTCTGGAGGAACTGCTTCAGCTTCTCGGCTCGGTCGAGGTAGGTGGCCATCTTTTTCCTGCATGGTGACCTTGAGGGCCTTGTTCTTCTCCCACTTGAGCGCCTTGACCCAGAGCTCCATGGAGGACATGTAAAGATCGAAAGCCTTTTTGGTACTCCTTATTGTGGTCGGCTGTGATTGCCTTTTGCACCTCGGCGATGGCACGGTCGCGGAAGTTGGTCGACATGGTGACGGTGTCTAGGATAACGGAGGGGAGAGAGGGGTCGAGGAGGTAGAGGGAGGAGAGTCGGGAGAGGGAAAAGATGACAAAGACAAGAACGAGATCTTGACAAGCTCCCCAGCAGAAAAAGACGATACAACAGGCACGTGGGCGTCAACTAACAAGTTGGAGACCCGACGTTCGAGATGGTGATGGATGAGGCAACAATCGCGGGACAGAGCAGCCTGGATTGGCGGGGAAACATGCTTATAGCGGGGCGAGAACAGCGGCCGCTTGGTGGGATGGATAGCGGGGCAGCACAACTTGAGATGGATTAATCTACACTACGAGGAGCTCACTTTAGGCGACGACATTAAAGAGGGAGATAATTCTAGGCAGGAATATTTCAGCCTATTTCGAGTCTTTTCTGAGATACGTCATTAATCTCTTCATCACCTCAGTTGAGCAGCATGTCGGACCCTCAGGCGCGTCTTCAGGCGCTGTCAGAAGAGTTCCAGAAGCTTCAAGGAGGCAAGTTCTCGACCCTGAGTAGACCACCAGTATATGGATGCTAACACCCTTCTAGAACTCCAGAGCGCAGTCGCCTCGCGGCAAAAACTCGAAGGCCAGAAGCAGGAAAATCTCGGTGTCCAACAGGTAGGCGGTGACCCCTGAACACGCGACCATCGAACCCCTGCTAAACCTCGACCAGGAGTTTGACCGACTACAAGACGGCGAGACTATCTACAAGCTCACGGGCCCCGTGTTGCTGAAGCAGGACAAGGTGGAGGCTGAGAGCACAGTCAAGGGTCGCCTTGATTTCATCAGCAGTGAGATGTGAGTGACATTCCGATCCATGTTTGACCTCCGGCTGACGACCCAATGTAGTTCTCGGTTCGAGAACCAAATCAAGGAAACCCAGGACAAGCTTGAGAAGAAAAAGACCGAGATCATCCAGATCCAGTCGGGTGCTCAGGCGGCCGCTGGTGGCAAGGGTAAGGATGGCCAGTAAAAAAAATTAGTCGCAAAAAAGGGGACATGGGACAAGGAGCGATTAGATCATGAGTTGAGTTGTTATCCTATGGAAAATCTGAATGATGATGATGCCATCTAGATCCAAAAACAGAGGCCTTGGCACTTTATGAGCGCCACGCTAAAACAAAATGCCCAGTGGGAGAGTTTCCTTCGTATTCCTCCATTTGTTGCCCGAAACGCCTGAAACTCCGCGGTCGTGAAACTTGTGTCGTCAGAAATATCTAGTTGAGAGCCATGACGGTAAATCCCCAGGGCACACCCATGTTCTTGTGCTCCAGGGCAGCGCCGGGTGAGAAGGTAAAGTCGACCTTGTCGTCAGCTGCGACGAGCTGAGGAGAAGCGGGAGACTCGTCGGCGTCGATGGCGGCAAGGATGGCATCGGCAATGTCGCTCTTCCTCTGGCAATCCTCAAAGATGGGGTTGCCCTCAATGGCATCCTGCATCATTGTGCGCTGCTCGCTCTCGGCGAACAGCTGTGCCTCACGGTTGAGGACTCCATAAGTGACCTTTTCGCCAGCCTCGGCAAGACGCTGGAAGAGGATGGTAAAGGTGGCGATGGCCTGGGCGAGGATGCGAGCCTTTTGCTTGGCGCTGAGGTGAGCAAAGATCTCGGATGTCTCCTGCTCAAGGAAGGACTGGGTGTTTGTGTCGAAGATGGACTGGAGAAGACGGTGGAGGATCTTGCGACAGTTGAGGTCAACCTCGGAGCAGATGTCGAGGTTGAAGACGGACGAGACCTTGCGGAGGGTGCTGAAGAGGGCCTCGAGAGGGCAGAGATCGTTGGGGATGGTAACGTGGCCCTCCTCAATGGTAAAGACCTCGATGGCAGCGTTGACAGCAGCTTCTCATGTTAGTGCTTGTTTAGGATCTGTCTAGGCGCAAGACTTACAAGTGCTGGTCGCGTGGATATCGATCTCGGGAGAGATTTCGACAACAGAAACGGCAGACTGGTCCTTGATGGATTGCATTTCGATGGATGTAAGTGGTTTAGGTGTCGATGTTCTCGAGGAGAGGCTATACAGGGACAAGATGTTTTGAGTATTTATATTGAGATCTGGCCAGATGGCGATAAAGACTATAAGACTGTAACCCAAGAGCTGGGGAGAAGCCGGCTTTTGAACTTTCATGGCCCCGGCTCAGGAGATGTTATGAATGAGCCCGTACGATATCCCGGCAGCCTCATAGCAAGGCCTCATGGCCACACGGTGGTCACTGCTCCTTCCCTTCAGGTATCATAAGCATGGATGGATGGGCCGATGGGACGATGCCCCCGTCACCGTGGGGTTGACCAACACAGCGCGGGAGGGCGGTGATTCGACATGCTACGCCGCGCATCATGGCCATCATCATGGCATGTAGATGTGGCGTCAGGACGTTGAGGCGGAGTACATGATACAGATATCAGAAGAAAACATTGTTTTGGGTTTAGCATCGATTCGCTTCATGAGTCGTCTCTTTAGTGGCTCCGATTAGCAAGATCTGGTCACAACAATTAAACGGACTGGTCAGAATCGATTCAGACCGACTCTTTCAACCCTGGGGTCGGTCATTTGCCTGATTGGGAAACAATATCAGGAATAAGCGAAAGTGAATAATACGGGGGGACCAAAGGACCCCGGACCCCGAACCAAGGCAGAGAGAGCAAGGCAAGGCAAGCGTAGGCGAAGCCGGCAATTGTTCTCGTATGGAACGAACCGGAGGGCGAATGCTTGTCAGCATTGAACAATCTGGACTCTTAGAGATGCCTGAGGGGGGAAGCATCAGGTATAATCCGACTGGATGGGATAGATGGCGTGGACAATGCGGGTGGGAATTGTACGATTTGCATCTATAAACCACGCCATATATCCATGATCCAAGAAAACAAGGAGGTTTGGATGATGGAGGGCTTGGCTGTGGCTGAGGTGATGAGTAAGCAGCGCAATTGGGAGGTTAGCGGAGGAAAGCAGCGGACCCTTTTCTTGCATTGCTCTCTGTAGTTGAATATATCTCTTTTGTGACTTACCCCGTTAACCTCATTGATGCCCTGCCCCGCCATCGGATGGAGGGGCAACAAGGTACCGGCTGACCGTGAAGCAGAGCGCGCGTCGTCACTGAATAATTACATCCGACTCCAGGCAACTCCCAAACTTTTGTTCACCACAAGAAACACGTGGCGCGGCGGTTGGGCGAACATGCCCTGGTTATAAAGACATTAGCGACGGCTTCTACGACCCTGCGATACTCCTATTTACAGCGCTTTCTTCACAATGGAGTCGATGCGGCCTGCTCGGCCTCAGACGGTCAAGGAGCTGGTGGCTCAGGCTGAGAACTTTAACTTTAACGCGAATATTCCTGTCAAGCACTGGACGCGCGCTGCTGAGACGTTATATAAAGAGGTATTTCTTGCTCTGTGTTTGTCGCTGGCCATACTGACGCTGCTAGGCTGGGTTTGCAGTCTCCGATGGCGATTATGGACGGGCGTACATGATGCTCTACCGACACTCGGTTCTCGTACTTCAATATCTCCCCTCGCACCCGCAGATCAAGGATCCCGAGAATAAGAAGGCATTTTCTGCCTTGTCGAGGCGTATCGGACGTGTGATTCAAGACCTCGAACAGTTGAAACCCGAAATCGAGAATGCCGTTAAAGAATGGGAACGGATGGCGCCTCCGCCCAAGGCGGCGAATAAGACATCGGAGCCTTCGAGATATGAAGAATTTGCAGCGCGAGACCCGAGCTTGACTGGAAACGCCAGGATCCTGGACGCTTTCGAGAACCAAGACCTGGCTGTTGATCTGGCCCAGAAAGAGCTGATTCGAAGAGACACGGCAAGGCAAGCGACAAGGAGGGCTGGTATCTCGGATGAAGATATCATGTCCAGGCGGAGGGGAGGGAGGTGGGATCAGTGGGATGGCGCACGTATCGGGGACGATGATGATCTGCGGCGACAGATGGAGGCGACGAGGCAGGCACTCGATTCGGCTCGTGAACGACGTAATGATGGGGATTATCAGACAGCGCCGGTATCGCAGTCGTACAATTATCCGTCTATCTCAAAGTCGAGGCCAGTGGATTATGAGAGGTCAACAACACCGACAACACCTTCGATTCAACCGAGTCGACCACCAAAGGAACCCATTTCACTACCACCCAAGGAACCGTTACATCCCATGTTGGGATCTGGAACTCTTCCACCGAGTCTACCTCAAAAGGTTCCTCTCTCCCAATACGCTCCCCTTGTTCCATCTCCTCAACCCACAACGGCCGACCGACCACAAGTACCTCGAAAGGAGGCCATCAGCCCGCCGCCAACGCTTCCTAAGAAGGAGCGTTTGACGTTTAAGCCGGGCGCATACCTCGAGAATGGCGACCGTATACGCTCTCTATTCATTCCCAGACAACTTCGTCAGCAGTTCCTTAATATTGCATCCGAGAACACGCGCCGGGGGCTGGAAATGTGTGGGATGCTCTGCGGAACTCCCATTAACAACGCCCTCTTTGTTCGATGTCTTTTGATTCCTGACCAAAAGTGCACTTCGGATACTTGCGAGACGGAAAATGAAGAGTCCATGTTTGACTACTGTATGAAGGAAGACTTGCTGCTACTGGGATGGATCCACACGCACCCGACACAGACGTGCTTTATGAGCTCTCGAGACCTGCACACGCATGCTGGATATCAGGTCATGATGCCTGAGAGTGTGGCCATTGTTTGCGCGCCCAAATTCACGCCCTCGTAAGTGACTCTCTTTGACGAGAGGCCTGACTCTGACTGACATGACTAGATATGGCATCTTCCGATTAACTCACCCCCCAGGCTTGGATCATATTCTCAACTGCAATCAGAAGCCGACATTTCA
The DNA here is from genome assembly GCA_003946995.1 of Fusarium oligoseptatum. Lineage (NCBI taxonomy): Eukaryota > Fungi > Ascomycota > Sordariomycetes > Hypocreales > Nectriaceae > Fusarium > Fusarium oligoseptatum. The sequence continues at coordinate 220,616 of NKCK01000014.1, forward strand.
TGAGCATTCTCTAGACCCAAACAAGATCTATCGCCCGGCGGAACAACCTCAGGGCCATGTATACGAGAGCGACAAGCTGGACTTTTACGTTCACGATCTTCGGACGAAATAGACAATGGAGCAGGATTGCATAGCGTTGGAGTTTTAGGGCAGGCGGATAGGACAAGAGCATAAAAATATACAATACTTGACGGACAAGCAAGCAAATTGACGAGGGTAATCTGTTACTTACACAGCATCTGTGTCTGTGTCGCGTGTTTGTTCATTCTCCGGTAGCACCCGGTAACGCGGTCCTTTGTCGGTCTGCGGGCGGGTAAGGATGGTCTCATACAAATGAGGAGTAGATGATTGGATTGGGTCCCCTTCGTGCTGGGCATTGGCTGGGCATGGGGATCTGCGTCAGTGTCTAGGATTGCTCAGATTTTGATGGCTGGGTTTCGAATCGATCGCCCTGTCCGAGAGATGAGGACAAACCACTGAGAAACAGGTCACAGGACTTTGCCAGGAGCAACTGATTCAGCTTGCGACATGATGCTGTGCTTCCCAGAGTCAAGTAGAGTGTGTTGGGCAAAACACCAATCATTTCATTCCATGTATGTGCATGATGAGGAGAATATTTGCTCTGTCTCTTGCGGTGGAGGTGTCGGCAGTGGTTCCATCCGAAGCTCTAGGTAGGTCGTTGACTGATGGGGTAGGGATCTGCTAGGTTCCAGGCGAGCTGAAGAGGAAGGGTGGACTCTGGAGAGGAAGATTTTGGTCGAATGGAGGAGACACTGGTGATGGCTGCAGGGCCAAGCAAAAGAGGCCTCGGCTTGAGTAGGCATGGATGAGGATCGTCCAAGCAATGACTGACATGGGCAAAGCAAGCCCGCTGATAAATCTTTCCCTCTTACACGTCATTGTCTTGGGAAGAGGGCACAGGCGGGTCGAATAGTTCCAAAAAGAAGCTTTTCAGCTCGCCTCAAGATGAGGAGGTTACCCAATGACAACGACAGTAAATTCCTGACGCCCCCTCTCTTCCTCACCCTACCAGGCAATACCAAGAAATACCTACATAACATGGCGTCGTCTGTCAATGGAGTCCTCCCCCCAGTCTATGTCTCAGTTGAGGGATCTGCAAGGCTAGAGAGATGATTGTCCAATTGCCGCCCTTGAAAGGTGTACGACTGCCGACGCAAAAGGGTCTAGGATTAAATTGCGTCCGTGTCCACTCTTGTGTCCTTTTCTTAATCGGGGAGGGAGGGATTCCTTCTTTGAGAGTTAGTGGCTCCTCTTTATGGACTAGAGGGACGCGCCGGCTCGGACCGCGATCCATTCGTTCCCGGGGCGGAACTGGTGGAAGAGGGGAGAGAGAAAGGGCTGAAGGGAGGGAAGATGCAGAAGGTAGAGGCCTCAAAAGGTGAGTGACGGCAGGAACAGTTAACCGATACAGGGTCCTTTCAAGAGCTGAGAGACGGCCCATGCTCACTACGCATACCATGTCTCGCTCTACTGTCAAGCAAGGGTTATCCTCCAAGGGTTGCCAAGCAGAGGAAAAAGATTGACCGCCAGTCTTTCTCTCTTTCTTGTGCTCATTTCGATTAGACATTTCCCTTGGCTAGCATGGTCCTAGTTCCATTGACAGCTCCCCAGCTCCCCAGTTTAGACGCCACAGACAGAAGCCAGTCACGTCAAGGACATCTCCAATCCGAGACCCTAACATGGGGGGTAACCCCTCCGATTGGGCTGCTTCCGAGACATGGGTGGTGCAGGTGTCTTAGCAAATCAGATCTACTCTGGTGTTGAATATCTGTGGGGATGAATATGTCTGTGCCGTCTGCAGGTCTATCAAGTTCACGATACAAGGTACATACACACCCCTCCAAGACATTCAGATGCGCCCGGCTCCCAAGCTACGAGGGTTGATCCTGAAAAGAAACAATGGGGGATGGATGCGTGTTCCACTACTTTGTCCCGTCCAACCACCTCGAACTTTTTGCCCGCAGCTCCCTTGCCGGGCCGTGTCAAGTGTGTATGTACCCCCGTCCTTTCGTTGGACACGACGACGACGACCGACGCGGAATGCCGTGTCTCACTCGTAGACGCTAAGCTAAGCCTTTCTATTTCCCTTTGGAGAAAAAGCATGTGCGATGATGGTTGATAAGACCGACTGTGTCCCCCCTCTTTCTGGGACATTGGTCCTTTTTCTCTTCCACTCCTCTCGGTACACTCACGCCATCATGTCGTCTGCAGAGGTCAAGAACGGCCATGCCACTAATGGCCACAGCCAGGAAAAAGCTCCTGCTCCTCCCAAGCAGCAGCCCAAGGCTGCTGGCCAATCCAATCAGAAGAAGGAGGGTGCTTTGAAGAGCTTCAAGAAGCTCAAGGTTCTTTCCAAGAGGCCGTTGCCTACTGAGATGGGTGATGGTAGCTACAGGACTGTGGTTAACAGACCTCGTCTCAAGGATGATCTCCGTCGTCTTAGGATCAAGGGTGAGTTTGTTTGTTGCAGAGTGAAAAGTGGTTTTTGCTGATTTGTTATAGATCTTAAGACGTTGCTTGAGATTGTCAAGGCCAAGGCCAAAGGCGAGACTCAGCAGGATGACAAGACTATGATCATGGAGAGGACTATTCAGATCGTCGCTGGGCTTAGTGATCACTCCAAGGTTCAAGAGGTTCTTACCAATAGCTTCATCGACAAGCTTTGGAACTCGCTTGACCATCCGCCAATGCTTTACATGGGTGATCAGTATCGCTTCCGTCAGCCGGATGGATCTCTCAACGTGAGGATACACCCTTCTGAAGATCAATTGGCATTGCTAATGAGTGTAGAACCCTTATTTGCCTAGGCTTGGTGCCGCCAGGACTCCTTACTCGCGATCTGTTCGTCCCAAGGGCATGTCGCTTGGTGCTCAGCCTGATCCTGAGGCTATCTTTGAGTCTGTCATGGCTCGTGATGGCTTCAAGAAGAACCCCAACAATGTGTCTAGCATTCTTTGGTACTGGGCCACCATCATCATCCACGGTATGTACCATACTTGACTTGCGATACCAATCGCTAACTGAACAGACCTTTTCTGGACCAACCTCAAGGACCCCAACCAGAACGACTCGTCGTCGTATCTCGACCTCTCCCCCCTCTACGGCAGCACCGTTGAAGCTCGCGACTCGATCCGAACATTCGAGGATGGTCTCCTCAAGCCAGACACATTCGCCGACAAGCGTCTCATCGGAAACCCCCCTGGTGTCTGCATCATCCTCATCATGTTCAACCGATTCCACAACCACGTCGCTACCAACCTCGCAGACATAAACGAGGGTGGTCGCTTCTCCAAGCCGGGACCTAACCTTGATCCTGAGGCTGCGGCTGCGGCTTGGAAGAAGCGTGATGAGGAGCTTTTTCGAGACTGCGAGGCTTGTCACGTCGGGTTTGTACATCAACATTACCCTCATTGACTATGTCCGCAACATTATCAACCTTAACCGTGTTGATACCACTTGGACTCTTGATCCTCGTCAGGAGATGGGTGTCTCGGTCGGTACCAAGGAAGGTTCTGAGTCTGGTACTGGCAATGTTGTTTCTGCCGAGTTCAACCTCTGCTACCGCTGGCACTCTTGCATCTCCGAGATGGACGACAAGTGGATCCAGGACTTTTACGTTCAGCTTCTGGGTGAAAACTACGGCGCCATGGATATGCGCGCCTTGATGATGGCTCTCAAGAAGTTTGAGATGTCTGTTCCTCAAGATCCCGCTGAGCGTACCTTTGGCGGCTTCAAGCGTGGCAAGGATGGCAAGTTTGACGATAACGAACTTGTCGATGCTCTTGCTACTGCTATCGAGCAACCTGGTGGTGCATTTGGCGGTCGCAACGTTCCTCGCATCATGAAACCTATCGAGATGCTTGGTATCATCCGTGGTCGCAAGTGGAACTTGGCTGGTCTCAACGAGTTCCGTAAGCACTTTGGTCTAAAGGCTTACGACACCTTTGAGGAGATCAACTCTGATCCCGAGATTGCCGAGTCTTTGAGGAACTTGTATCAGCATCCTGACTATGTCGAGCTGTACCCTGGTCTCGTTGCTGAAGAGGGAAAGACACCTATGGTTCCTGGTGTTGGTATTGCTCCGACTTATACCATCTCTCGTGTCGTCTTGTCTGATGCTGTCGCCCTTGTTCGTGGTGATAGGTACTACACGACTGACTACCATCCTCGTAACTTGACCAACTGGGGTTACAAGGAGGTTGACTATGATCTCAACATCAACCATGGCTGTGTCTTTTACAAGCTCTTCATCCGGGCTTTCCCTCAGCATTTCACTGGTAACTCGGTTTACGCTCACTACCCCATGGTGATTCCCTCCGAGAACCGCAAGATCTTGACGGATCTCAAGCGAGCGGATAGGTTCGACTTTGACCGACCTAGCTTTACTCCCGTCCGTATCAACATTGTGGGATACAACGCCGCCAAGTACATCCTAGAGAACCAAGAGATCTACAAGGTATGCTGGGACGAAGGTCTAGGCCACCTAATGGGCGAAGGAGGACGGCGCTTCATGCTCTCAGGAGACGGAGCCTTTTTTACTCAACAGCGCAAGTGCATGGGAGCACTGCTGTACAACGACACGTGGAAGAGCGCCATCAAGTCATTCTACTCCATGATTGCCGAGAAGCTCCTCGCGGAAAAGTCGTACAAGCTTGCGGGCAAGACGCAGGTCGACGTTGTGCGGGACGTGGGTAACCTCGCACACACGCATTTCGTGTCGCGCATGTTTAACCTCCCGCTCAAGACGAAGGAGAATCCCAAGGGGATCTTTTCCGAGCAGGAGCTCTACAAGATCCTTGCCGTCATTTTTCGTCTGCATCTTTTTCGATATTGATCCTGCAAAGTCTTTTCCGCTGAGACAAGGTGCTAGGGAGGTTGCGCAGGCACTCGGCAAGGTTGTTGAGATGAATGTCAAGTTGTCTAATGGTATTGGTATGAAGGGTTTGTTTACTGGAAAGGCGAACAAGGATGATCCTCTTGCTGCTTATGGTGTCAACATGGCCAAGGGACTCAAGAGGGCTGGTTTGAGCACTGAGGATATTGTTTGGAGTCAGATTCTTCCTACGGCTGGAGCCATGGTTCCGAACCAGGCTCAAGTGGTGAGTGATTTTGTTTGTGAGCAAGGGATGATTGCTAACGGGGTGATAGTTTGCTCAAACTTTGGATTGGTATTTGTCGCCTGCGGGTGAAAAGTATCGTCCTGAGCTACATCGCATTGCAGCTCTTGAGACAGGCGATGAGACTGACGCCCTTCTTCTCGGCTACGCCATGGAAGGTATCAGAATGGCCGGAACATTCGGTCTCTACCGCAAAGCCGAGTCAGCCGACGTAATCGAAGAAGACAACGGCGAAAGAGTCGAAGTCAAGGCAGGTGACCGAGTCTTTGTCTCTTTCGTGTCAGCAGCAAAGGACCCCAACATATTCCCCAACCCAGAAGTCGTTGACCCACGACGACCTCTAGAGTCGTACATCCACTACGGGACAGGACCCCACGAGTGCCTCGGCCGAAACATCAGCCAGGTGGCACTCACAGAGCTCTTCCGAGCCCTGTTCCGGAAGAAGGGACTCCGGAGGGTTGCTGGTGCTCAGGGTGAGCTGAAGAAGGTTCCCAGACCTGGTGGGTTCTTTGTTTACATGACTGAGGATTGGGGAAGTATCTGGCCTTTTCCTACTTCTATGAAGGTTACGTGGGATGGAGAGTAGTATGTGTCTGTGTTTTAGGGAATGTTATGGGGGGCTGGGATTATACCATGGGGGTTGAGATTGCTTAGTTGATATCACCGACGCTTAATACCGATATTTTCCTTTTGTATTTTTTGTACTTTGGTCTCTTGGTTCGTCTTGGCAGCTTATGTGAAATCATCCCTTGTCTTTTTTGTCAGGCTCTTATTAAGAAAGGATGGGCTAGGGCTTAAAAAATGTCAGGCTGTGATGTCAACGCAGTGAGATCTCAAAATGGCAACGATTACGCGAGGTTGCATGTCCCAAGTATAGATCTGCAGGCTTGGCTTCTGACCCCGAATCTGAGGCGCAAGCAAGCCCAGATTAACTTGTGGCGGTGTACATAAAAATACAGTAAGGCTGGGCTGCATTCTTAGGCGAGGTTTGGTCACGCGCTTGGGATGGGCTGGCAAGGTCGTAGTCTGGGTACAGTACCCAAACAGGGCTGGGGGCCTCATGGTCTGCGACCTCCATACGCGCTTCTTGGCATCCAGCATTACCCGAACAGTCGCAACCTTGATTTTTTAAACTTGGATGCAGGTTGATAGGTGAATATTACACCTTCGGACTCTCCCCTTGAAACTCGGACTTTCTCGTCGAATCCCCCTGCAATATCGGGAACCTGCTTGTATGGAAGGATTCAAGGGGCTCCGGGGGGGCTTGTCAGCAAGCGCTTACGCGCTAAGACTGATTCGTACTTTTGCGGGTTACAAGAGGTCCAATGGTAGGGGATTTGGCTAGCTACAGCGCAGAGGTTTCACGATGTGTTTCTTGATCCGCGATTGAGGGACGTTATTGGTTGTGAATGACTTTTTCAGCTTTGGACTCTGAAGGGCTTCCCGTGCCGTTTGTCCCGTTTGAATAGGAGGGTTTTGAAACATTTTTGACTTAAATGTACTTTGAGTAAATCAGGGGAAGGGTTTCGGGTGGCATAAAGAGTCAGGCTTGGCTTCTTCTCTGGCTGATTTTTGATCGACACTTTCTCTTCGGACTCTCTTGTCAGACTCAAAACTGGGTACAGCCCCCCTCCCTCCCCCAGCCTTACAAACGGACGGGCTCCATTCACTCCTTGTTCCCGCTTACATTCCCTGTCCTTTACCTTTGTTCGCGGCTGAGCTGCATTTTTTTGTTCCCGTTCCCCACGTTCAGGCTGTGTCTGTTTGTCATTGATCACTCTCTCCCTTTGTTCGGAGACGTTGTTATAAACACTGGTTGATGACCCTCCGTTGATCGAACGTCTTCAGTACAGTTTCCATTCAATCTTTTTTTTTTACTCTCTCTCATATACCCGTACATCAAAGTACACACACACACACACTACGAACTACCAGAACAAACCACCAACAACTCAAGATGAAGTTCCTCTCTCTCTCGGCCGCCGCCCTTCTCGGCTTCGCCAACCTCTCCCTCGCCGGTCCCCTCTACGCCGCACCCATCATCGAGCACGCAGCACCAAAGTCAGTCAAGTGCGACGCCAAGAACGAAGAATGCCGCACAGCCAAGCAGGCAGCCCCTCACATCGTCCAAGGTCTATTCGACCACGGCATCTACGACGTAAAGGAGATGGCAGCCGTAATCTCCCTCATGGCATTCGAGTCGGGAGACTTTCAGTACAAGCGAAACAAGTTCCCCGGTCGACCTGGTCAAGGAACCGCAAACATGCAGATGCCACAGTGGAACCTTCTCTACGCTCAGAGCATCCCCGAGCTCAAGAGCAAGTGGGGTGACGTCAAGACGATCGAGGGTATGACCAACGAGACTCTCAACGCTCTTCTCGACGATGTAGTCGACGACAAGTACAACTTTGCCTCTGGTCCTTGGTTCTTGACTACGCAGTGCGAACCCAAGGTTCGTGAGGCTCTGAGGAAGGATATCGATGCGGGTTTCAAGGACTACATGGATTGTGTTGATGTCAAGATTGATGAGGGTCGTCTCAAGGCTTTGAACTTGGCTAAGGAGGCTTTTGGACTTAAGAAGTGTTAGGAATGCTTTTTGAGTTTTTTGGTGCCCGTTTTTTCGATTCTGTATTAGATACCTTGACAAATTCTATTAAATGATTTCACATCTTGTTCTTGTATGTGTGAAGTGTCTAGATCTCGTAGCGGTCTAATTCGTGGTGGACTGGTCGGTACACGAAATAGTCAAACTTGGCTTCTGCACAAAGACCGTTCAAGTCTGAGCATGCCACGCCTAGGAATGAACCAGTGAAACTTCCATCTCCTACATGTCCACCGCACTCATCCGAGAGAATCGATGCATCAAGAACGGGTCCGTACTCTTTCAGTTCATCGCCTTCGAGGGCGTAGTAGAATTGGAGCTTGCTCATGCGGATGGATAGAGCTAGCTTCACCTTGCCTTCATTGGGAAGCTTTACCGGTTCTGCCTTTTGAGGTTCGAGTTTTCCGAGTGGTGATGAATCTTCTGAGCTCATGATGGAAAGTTCCCTCTGGCCGTCTGAGTGTGCTGTGACGGTGAGGTAGAAGAAGTTGTAGCGAGAGTAGTACGCTGTAAGACCAGCAAATTGTCGCTCGTCCTCTGGCGAAAAGTCGATGATTGTCTCGGCGTCGCAAGAGAAATGTGTCTGTCGTCTTGCGACTAGAGATTGCTCGAACCATGATCCAATTGACTCGCGACCGATCAAGGTGAGCTTGCCGTCCTTCACAGAAAAGATGCGCTCGGGTTCTGGTGTTCGTAGCCACTGAAAGTCTTGATGAAGACTATTCTCAAACGTGTATCGCTTCTCAGCCCAGTATGCAGTATCATCTCGCGCAGCGGGAAGGTCAACAAAGAGACTCGGGACTGATCCATTCTTCACATAGAGCCAGTCATCATCACCCCAATATGCTTCCTGAATCCCCGTCTCTCTTCCCAACACACACCTGCGCTTCTGACCAATCGGCCTTCCAGTAAGGTGCACGACATAAGTCTTGCCATCAGGTGTATCAACAATGTCACCATGTCCAGCCCTCTGCAACGCGACATTGGGAGCGTCCTTTGACGTGAGAACATGCTTCTGAGGATGATCCTCATAAGGACCCCAGATGTTTCGAGATCGCGCAAGCGTGACGGCGTGGTTATATCCAGTTCCTCCTTCGGCAGTCAACATGTAGTACCACCCGTTGCGCTTGTACATGTGAGGTCCCTCAACGAACTTGAGGTCTGTTCCTTGATAGACGTTCTTCCTTGGGCCGACGAGTTTGCCTGCTTTGGGATCAAACTCTTGAAGCATGATACCGGCGAATAAAAAGTGGACGAGCGCGATGGTCCCATGTCATGTTGCTGAACCATTTCCGACCATCTTCGTCGTGAAACAGTGAAGGATCAAAGCCAGATGAGTTGGCATAAACAGGATCAGACCAAGGTCCTTCAATAGCAGGAGCACAGACGATGTAATTATGCGTATCCTTAAAAGACCCATCTTTACGCTTAACATCCGTATAAACGAGCCAAAAACTTTTTCTCCGTCGTGAGTGAGACAGGGAGCCCAGACGCCGCAGCTGTCTGGGTCGCCGCGCATGTCGAGCTGGGTCTTGCGCGTGAGGGGACGGACGGCTAGAGTCCAGTTTGCTAGGTCTTTGGAGTGGTGGATCTGGACTCCAGGGAACCATTCAAAGGTTGAGGTTGCTATGTAGTAGTCGGTTCCGACTCGGAGGATTGAGGGGTCGGGGTTGAACCCAGGGAGGATTGGGTTTCTGACGAGAGGCATCTTGGTGAGATTCGAAGAAAGGTAAGATAGAGGTGATAGGAATGAGAGAGGAGAACAAGAGAGAGAAAGTCGTGAGAGGTGAGTGATCAATTATTACTACCCCACGTTTATTATCCATGACAGCTCATGTCCTCTCCATCACTCGGTACTTATCCTTCCCCGAGTACGGAGCTTCAAATCATGACATGGCATTTAGCCTGAATTCACCTCATGCCAGGAAACGCGGGGGGAAGAAGAGGGGATTCGTCTTACGATTAGCGTGCAGATCTTTTTGACATCTGCTTGACCAATTGTCGTGGCCTTTGTTCTACTTGACTCCATAACTTTGTCGGGTTATCCAGCTTCAATTCCGCCCTCTCTCTCTTTTATCCAAACGCGTACCCGCAGCTCGGGCTTGGAAGCGTAAAATCCCGGTCGGGAAGAAGACCATCTATTCGCCTGCCATATCACCTTGGATATCCATACTTCCTGGAAAACTCTCCCAGAAACCCTGTGTCGTATCCGCAAAAGTCGCATGCATATTACTCCCAAACTCAAAGTTGGTATCAAACAGATCAATATCAGCCGGCGCGATAAAGTTGAGTTGATCAGGTGCAAAGTCCACGGCAGGAGGGGGGGCGGCACCATCGTTTTCGCCGTCCGTCGTCGCACTCTTGGGTCTTGTTGGTAGCTGTGTGAAAGCTTGAGAGGAGGAACCACCCACCTGCTCGTCGTTGCTCTCGGCGTCAGGTTGTCGGACTGGGTCGGGTTGTAGAGCTCCGTAGTCGATTATTGCGTTTCTCATTTCTCTTCTTTCGCTTGGTGTTACTGATTGGTCTCCTTCTGCTTTGATGTTTGTGTAGAATATTTGCATCGCTTTGATCTTTTCTCGCTGGGTTGATGTTAGTGAGGATGTGTCAGAGTTTGAGAGGGAGAACTCACCCAGGTATCTGCCATAGGCCACGCTTGTCGCATATCCTTGAGAAACAACAACCCCTCAACGATGTGTTCCCGTCTTCGCTCAACTTGATGAGGTGTATCGCCGGGATTTGGAAAGTGATAGAAGTACAACATCGTCCCTACCGCTGTATAGATGGTAAAGCCGATCCATGGAACCAGACCCCGTAGAAAGTAGAGGCCAAAGGCACGCATCTCCTGGAGCATCTCGCAGACCTGTTCGGCCACCGAGACTAATTCCTTACTGGACCATGCTGACCATTGATCCCATTCTTGATCGCCCACTCTCGCCTTCTGCATCTCCACCTCTGGGAGATATGACCTGTAGAGGAAGATGACGCTCATAAAGTAGATGCAGTGCATGTAGCAGTACGCCTGGCCTTGGTTAGACACGCTATGTGCCCTTAGCAGAAACAGCTCATACTGTAACCGCTTAGGCAACGAGTCCTTCCAGACATTGAGCCGTGAAAGCAAGAACTGAAAGTCGGATTGAGGTTGCCAGGGTGGTTGATTGTTGTCATGTGGTGTACAGGCCCATTTCGCAACGGCACCCCATACGTCGGCGACCCTCATGCTATATGCAACGATGCCGAGGCTCCCTTGCTCGCCCAACCGGGGTCCTTCAGGCAATGAGCCGTCTAGTCTTTCGCAGATGACTAGTTCTCCAAAGTTGAAGCTGTCGGATTCGCAGGGAAGTTGTATTCGCATCTTGTCGGCTGAGAGCATCCTATCTCGGCCTTTTCCTCCGCTGAGGAGGCTGTCCATTAGGAAGCAGGTCCATGCTGTGCGCCGTCTCTCTTCGGCGGTGATGAAGTCGTCGCGAGTCGTTACAGATGTTGGTTCTTCAAAGAGACCTAATACTTGAGCCATTCTGACGGCCATGCCTAGGTATACCCACGCTCGTCTTCCCTCACCAGCACCCCAGGAGTGACCGGTCAGCATGAGTAGAACCTGGGCTCGATGAACAGTCGGTTGGTCGACTAATGACAAGACCATTGATCGGGCATGAGTAGCAAATGTGTTACTGGCCTCAACCTGACTTGAGTAGCCTGGAGGAGCAGCCTGTGAGAACCTGTATTGACGCGGTGAGTGAGGGACAATTGACATTAGCATTGAGAGCGCACCTCACCGTGATGGCCAGCATAGCCCAAACTAGTAAAGGATCAAGCGTCTTCTCACGTATCCCTATAAGAAGATTGGGAATATGATGAAAAGACCACTTGTAAGAACACCGTAGATAACTATTCTTGACCTCATCGGTCAAAAACTCAAAGGCGTCCACCGCAGCCAACGTCTTTGACCGAGCAGCCAGCCACTCTTCCGAGCGAGCCTGACCCCTAACAGCCAACTGTGAAGCACTCTCATGCTCACGTCCATGACGCTCAAGACGACTCCGGCGGAAGATGAAAGAGGTACCCTTTGGAGGGAAGATGCACTCATCGCCACGATCTCGGCATCGACTGCAGGGTGGCCCGCCCGAGTGGATGCACTACGCGCATCATCAGCCAAGGATGACTTGGATTGGAAAGGGGTTGTTGTCGCATGGTACTTTACGCTTGGATGAACGACATGCGCCGCAGGCTATCGACTTCTTCATGCCGTCGGAGGGAGGATTGGGGGGAGAAGATGAGATGAGATTGAACGGGATGGAATTTGTTACTGCCTGAGGTTACGAATTACTAAGGAAATGGGCAATTCGTGTTTGGAGCCTCAGGTTTATGCGCTTGCTTTGGATTGGTTGATGAGAGTGAATGTGGGGCTTGACAAAACCTCCCAGGACCCCAGGCCCCTTCAAACAGTCACAGACACCATGAGCCTCAATCGACAACATGACCTCTTTGATCCATGTCTTGTCGGCTTTTGCTATTTTTAGTTTGGTGGGGCTTTTTTTCTTTTTCCTTGTCAGTATCACATGCAAGTTAAAAGTTATTATCTCGTGTCCTCTCTCTGAAGTTGTGTTATACGTGTCCAGAGTCGTAAGCTCGGTGCTCAGTGAATGCACCGTCGGAGATGATGGCTCATGCTCAAGATGCAGTGGGTTCCTTTTTACCATTTTAGACTCTTCCTTCAGGCGCAGTCATATCAGCGATGGCTTTTTGAGGCGTGTTCGTTTTTATCCACTTTGGCTGACCTGACCTGACATTTCCAGGGGAGAGAGAATCTTGGCGTTTCCATGTCATTTCCCGTCTGAGCCCCGCGGGAAACGAAAGGCTCGTGACTTTTGTTCAATACTGGTTAAAACAAGCTTGTGAATATCAGCGACGTCATTAACCGTTGATATAAGGTTCTCTCTTGTCTAGAAAGAGCTTGTTGGTCGCTTCTGGTGTGCTTGTCAGATCTGACGTTGGAATGCTGATTTAAGCTTGCAGGGAACAGATCCCCAGAATCTTGATGATTCCCGATGCAAGACGCATGTCAGCACCTTTCGTTTGGCGTCACTACTTGCGCGTTGTTGGTCACCTGCTTGCGTTCAGTTGAGGCTGAAGCTCTTGGCCAAGATGGGATCTAAATTCGCGATTGGGTCGCAAAAACCCTTGTAAATGCATCCACATCCACATGTCTTGTTCAAGTACTCCGTGAGTTCCGGAAGACTGTACAGGCCCGTGATAGCGCTTAGAAATGCCTGCCTCTACACAAATGATAAACAACGGGTCCCGAGTCGGGATTAGGTGAGAATGGAGAAGGACGGGCCTTTTGGCACCTGATTTTAATACCCACAGGGACCGTTTTACGTCCGGGATCCCCCCCTGTTGTGGCAAAGCCGAGGCATCAAGGGTCCACGTGTTAAGCACAAGATAAAAAGAGATGACGTTGCTGTCTTTCCGAGGGATGCGAGAGAAGGATATATTTCTGGGATGATCTGTCGCTTCGTGTTGTTTTGCATGTGCTGGCTGTCGCTACCACTCGCACTTGCAGACGCTTGACATAGCTAGTCTATCCAATCATTTCTCTCCATGATGGATACGGATAACGTCCCTTACCCGACTGGTGTGCTACCTTTACAGCAGGTTCACAAGCCACCTTTCACCATCGAGTCGCCCGGATACGAAAAAGGTCCCTGGCGAGACCATTCCTCGACGACACCCCAAAGCGAAAGATGGACTCATTGCGCGACCTGCAGAAGGTATTAATACCGTTTTTGACATTGTACAGCGCAGCGCGCGCGTGTACCCCGATCGTGGAGGTATCGGGTCGAGGAAGCTGATTGAGCTTCATGAGGAGGTCAAGACGGTGAAGCAGAAAAAGGCTGATGGGACGACTAAAGAGGTCGAGAAGAAGTGGCAGTACTTTGAACTTTCTGGGTATTCGTTCATTTCCTTCAAGGAGTATGAGACGCTTGTGCTGCAGTTGGGATCTGGGTTGCGGACGTTGGGGTTGACACCTGTCCAGAAGCTGCATTTCTTTGGTGCGACAAGGTAAGCATTTTGATATGCTTTTTGCTATTATTTGTCGATTATGCACTTGGTTTGATTCATTGATCTGATTATTTTCTGCAGTATGAATTGGCTCGCCATGTCGCACGCCTGCGCCTCTCAATCCATCTCCATCGTAACAGCCTACGACACCCTCGGAGAAGAAGGATTCCAACATACTCTCGTACAGACGCAATCCGATGCCATATTCATCGACCCCCACCTCCTCAAGATTGCTACAAATCCTTTGAAAAAGTCCAATGTCAAGACCGTCATTGTCAACGATGCCTGCCACTTTGGTCATCCCGACGATATGGAGAACTTTGCAAAGGCGAATCCAGAGTTCAAGGTCTTGACTGTTGAGCAGTTGAGGAGTTTGGGAGAGGAGAATATGGTTGAGCCTGTTCCGGCTAAGCCTACCGATTTGTTTTGTATTATGTATACGTCGGGTTCTGCTGGGCCTCCGAAGGGTGCTTGTATCACTCATGAGGTCCTTGTTGCAGGAGGTATGCTACCCCCTCGAAATTGTTCGTGAGTAGGCGAACGGAATTTTCTAACGTTCAGTTTAGTTGCCGGCATCTACACTTCCGTGGACGAGGTTGTCAGTTATCGCGATACCCTACTCTGTTACCTACCGCTTGCCCATATCTTCGAGTTGACAGTCGAGAACCTGGCAATTTTCATCGGCGGCACTCTCGGTTATGGTAGCCCCAGAACACTATCCGACACATCAACCAGAAACTGCGCAGGAGACATGAAAGAACTGGGACCTACCATCATGATGGGCGTTCCCCAAGTCTGGGAAACCATCCGAAAGGGTATCAACGCGAAACTCGAGGCGAGCGCTCTACTTAAGAATGCCTTTTGGGCGGCTTTGAACTTTAAGAGCTTCATGTCGAGATACAGATTGCCGGGTGCCAACATCTTTGATAAGATTATCTTTGGCAAAGTCAGAGATTTGGCTGGTGGACGAGTTCGATTCACTGTGAACGGAGCAAGTGGAATCGCCGAGGGGACTAAGCACGTTATATCTCACGTTATCGCACCTATGATTATCGGATATGGTCTTACCGAGACCTGCGCCTGTGGTGCTCTGGGTTCCCCTCTGGAGTTCTCACTCGATACTCTTGGCCCTGTCGCCGGCTCTCTCGAGATCAAACTGGTTTCTGTTCCCGAGTTTGGATACTCTACTGATGCCAAGGTGCCTCAGGGTGAAATTTGGGCCAGAGGCACGTCACTCATGAAGGGATACTATAACAACCCAGAAGAGACGGAAAAGGCCATTACTCCTGATGGATGGTTCAAGACAGGCGATGTTGGCGAGTTTGATGCTGATGGCCACTTGAGGGTTATCGATCGAATCAAGAACCTCATCAAGCTGCAAGGCGGCGAGTACATTGCTCTTGAAAAGCTGGAGTCCATCTACCGCGGAGCCCGGACTGTGATCAACGTCATGGTTCACGCTGACCCAGCTCATTCCCGCCCCATCGCGGTTATCATGCCCGAGGTCAAGGCTCTCATGTCGATTGCAGAGGGTTTGGGCGTCGATGAACACGACATGTATCACGACGTCAGAGTCAAGGAAGCAGTCTTGGAAGATCTCCGTACCACAGGAAAGAGTGGAGGTCTTGCTGCGATGGAGCTTGTTGCGGGTGTTGTCATTACACATGACGAGTGGACTCCTCATAGCGTAAGTTTGAAATCACTTCTCCTGAGATGCAAAATACTGACAGGTTTATAGGGTCTTGTGACTGCTACACAGAAGTTGAACCGAAGAGTCATCATTGAAACTTTCAAAAAGGAGATTGCCGCGGTTTTGAAGGATACCCCATAAAGTTCGATAGAAAGGTTGGAGTTTGGTTCATTACAATAGACTGAATCTTGACATGATTTACATTGTACTATATCTAGATGTTCAACATGATTGGTAGACATTTTGACAGTGTCGATCTGGGGTAGAGGTTTGCTTTTTTCTCTTGTTATGGTTAGCTTGATCAATGGACATTGAATTCCGCAAAAGCAATTTGGGGAGGGTTGGGAGGTACTTGGAGGTACTTGTCAGATTTGACAGGTATGTACCTTGGCTGACAGGAAAGTACCTCCCAGACGGCAATGCCTTTTGCTCAATAGCACACCCGACCACACCTAGAGAACGAAACGTTACAACTCACTGCCCCCACACCTGGACTAGATCACTAGTTAATAACAGTCGTTAAATAGAAATAGAGCTTATATAATTCATTTGTATGACTGGTGAGGAGATGTGCATTGACTAAAGAATATGTATGTGAAAAAGCTGCCTGCCTTGATATCATGACTGCCCAGTTTGCAAATCCATCACACTTGGATGATCTTGTAAACTGAAGAACGCAATACTCTCTTCCTTGCGGTTCTTAACTTAGGGACTGGTCGGGATGTGGCTTGAATGCTTCGTAAATATTTATCTGGCATAGAAGCCAAAGGGTCGACTTGAGCGAACTGGAAGATGTAAAATAACCTCATTGTCAACTTTGGCGATTTCTTCGAAAGAGCCATTAGCTACAATAGCAAAAGCCACAGTTACTGATACCTGCTAGTATTCAATACCGATGCCGAAAGACACATGCTAACCTCCTTATCTCTTATTCGGAACTAGGATGAGGAGAGTCAAGCCTTATCCCCGGTTTGGGAAAATTCCTAGTAAATACGACCGTAGAAGAGCAAACATGATTGACGTAGTAGGGACGTAGCACTAGACGCAATAGCAATAACGATGCATCCGGACATCTTGCACTGAGCCCAATGCTATATAGCACGATAAGTAAGAAGCATCTGAATGCCCATCGCCTACAGACAAGCTTTCTCTGTTTCAATCTGCGTATTGTTTAAAGTTAAAGTACATTATCATTGACATTCTAATCGGGGCTCTGTGTTGCCCAAGACACCTACAAAAAACCAGAAAAGTTCATTCCCATCCATGATTACCAAATTTCCCTCCACCTAACTCTGAACGCCACTCGCCATTCCACTAAAAGGGCAAGTCGAAACAGCAGATTCCTTCAAAGGAACATCACCCGCGGAAGCAAGGTGGTCTGCCCTGGCCATTGCTGCTGCACCTCCGGTGAACTCTTCTCCGTCTCGGACGCACCACTTGGCAAAGAGGTCGTTCTGGATCCAGATTACTTTGCTTAGGGCTTTGACCATTGCGACGCGACGGGACATGGGGAGGACGCTGTGTGAGAGGATCGACTCTGTGAGCACGTGTTGTATCACGCAGAGGGTTGCGCTGATGTGGATGTATTCGACGCGGAGGGGCTTGCTTCTTCGTAGACCGACGTGCATGGCGCTGTAGGGATATCTGTTAGAGGAAAGGAATATGGATGGTTGCAGATGAGGTCACTTACCCGACGTTGTCCAGGTACTCCCAGAAGGCCATCTTGGACTGATCTGAGCAAATCTTTGTAAGGTACGAGTTCAAAAAGTTCTTCCTCTCCTGAAGTTCAGGACTATTATCATCCAAGACACTCTGCAACGGCGCCTCTGATCGCGTATCTCTAATCTCAAACGCTCGGGCCGTAATGTCGAACTGGAGAAGCTTTCTGTAGACGATGTGCACGACGGCAGGGATTAGGTCCTTGACGAACTTGGACCCGAAGGCCAGTGCTTCCAGATCTCCTACGATTGGGTCAACAGGGGTTGTTTTTGGGGAGTGGAGGTTGGGGAAGAAGTACGGTCATCGAAGTCGAGGAACTTGTGGAGGTAGTCGATTCGAGCTTCGAGGCTTGTGTAGAGTGATTTGCGGTCGATGTGTTCCATTGTGTCTGACATTGTTGAAGTAAGGAGGTAGACCAGAGTAAGCAATTAAGGTACAAGGAGAGGAGTGATAAGACAGAGTAAAGTAGTACGTCTGACACCCCTTTGAACACAGGAGAGTCCATGACTATTTATCAGCATCTTCATGTCCACGTAACAAGGGACCTCCAAGCCCCCTATACACGCCACGCCTGACAATTCATGCACGCGACTGGCTACTTGCAAAAAAAAAACAAGGGCTCCTCTTGTCACGCACACAATCATCAACATGAGAAGCTCACCACGTTTCGTGTGGTGGCGTTCTTAGGTGAGAGGTCCCCCCCTCTTCCCGCACGGACTGAAGCTCGTCTCGGTTAGCTCTACGGAGTAACCACATCTCAGCTGAAACCCTTGGGATCGCGCTCGGATTCATGGTTCTTTTTCTTGGTTCGTCGAATTGGATTACGCGGATGTGGGAAAGGGGAGACTGTCAAAGCGGGCTGGCTGAGGGGAGGGGCTTTGTTGTGGCTTACAAGGGGGGTTTTTCAGCAGGATGTGTCCCCCGGTTCTGGACTCCGGGTTTACGATCTGGCACATGGCCGGTGGGATTCTTGGCAGGCTTCTTGGTAAGCTTGGGTCCAGTGGTTGTGTCTGGTATGGAGGCTCGCTAACGGCTGGCGAGTGTGTGGCGCTGAGGTTTGGCGTCTTCTGAATCATGCGCTGCGGAGATTAAAGCCCACGTTTACATGCACGGGGAAATGGATGTGACAGGTTCTATTCCTTTCCCGCTGTAGCCGAAGCTCCATTCAAGTGTCTAAGCGACTCTAACTAATACCTTTGTCAGATTTCCCGAGAGCCGCGTGTGTGCCGTGGAGATGGGTTGGGTCCAGCTCGACTTGGGGGTTGACCAATTAGAATGACGTGCTTATCAACTCGGCGCATCAGACAGATTGAATCACGCAGGTTGAAGAGTCCCCCTTGCTCATATGAGTCTTTTTTGTCTGATGAGTGAGGAAAAGTTGACAAGATACAGATCAGATCAATATGCGTGTGATGGATCAATCACTGTGGCTACCTACCTCGGCAATTGCAAGTGCCGCTGCAGGTAGGTATGCAAGCACGCGACTGAGAATTGCCGATGTTTGTTGACTACGGGAGTTTTGTATCCTTGTTTTTTGACAAATTTATCTCGTAGGCGAACCCGAGAGTTGGGTCGCGAGGCGGCGGGCCGAGAGACAAAAAAGTTTGTTATCAAAGTTTGTGTGTTTAGCGACTTGGCGCCGACTCACCTTATCATCAATAGTGCGCTTTCTATAACTACCCAGCCTGTCGTCCTCTATCTCTCAGATGAGAGACAATGTGGATTCCCCTACTGGTGGATGCCAAGCTGAAGAGCACGGAAGAAATCTCGATCATCGTGACCGGAGTGGAGGCGATGAACTGTGCACACGCACAGCAGGGCAGGGCAGGGAAAAAACGTGCAATGCCTGTCCTGGCCCGTGTGTTCTTCATTGGATCGGGTGATCCCCATTAGACCCCCCGGCGCCCCGTGGATCTCATGAAATCCTTGTGGGGTTGCGACGCAGGTCCGGCAGCTTCGACGCAACTTCAAGTGTCATTGTCTCGTATAGTGACGAGTGGTGAGGGTTGCTAGGCTTTGGGTGTCAGATAGCGTTGCAATGAGGAGAGACTTATGTGTGTCGTTATTGTAGTCCGACATTGGAGTCTGGTCTTTCCGATGGCCTAGCTCTCTACAGTCGTTCAGCGGTCCTTCAGGTCAATGAGAGAGAGAGAGAGAGCTTTAGGGTGTGCCCGACGACACCAGGCCCTCTGGGATGCTATGTCTTTGAGTTCAAGTTGTTTGAATGGCAAATAGCACAGCTTGGCCATCTTTGCTAGATTTCTGACCTAGGTAGTTTTGTTGTCATGCAGACGTTGACCGAGGTTCCATCCCTCCGTGCCTACCCGAGTCTATATGACCAGTCAGTTATCAATCTTACTTGTTTGGCAAACATGTAGTTCTAGAAAAGAGAGTTTTTGGTCGTAAATGCCTCGGAATAATGTAAATCTGATCGGTTGTTAACAACGGTACTGGGAAATTGGGAGCAATCTGCTCCGCATAGGGTAGGCGGAGCGGCAGTTCAGATACTGGTGAAGCAAGTGTGGTTGAACATCGCTCGTTAATATTTGCGCCAGAAAGGAGCACATATTGCTAGTATGGAGTCCGCTCAGCAATGTAGAATGAAGTTTCATTTCATTTATTCCATTAAGCCGAAATATGGCACCCTTTGATGCATTCGATTACTAGCGCAAGGAACGTAAGCACTCAAGTTCCAATTCATGTATGCGTTGTCAACTCGTTGCTTAAAATTCCCTGGCTCTGAGTATGCATTTCATGTTTCAAATCTATGCTACTGCATGTCGGTTGCTTGCTGCTGACCTGCAGGCCGGTAGATGATTGCCGGAAAAACCCCCCATTTGAAATCCATCCGACCTGTCATGACGCTCTATGGAAACTCAATGATTCCCATTAGACGACTCAGAGAAAGATCCACCGATCCACTAACGTCCATGGTTGCAAAAACCAATCCTGTGGGGCTGTTGTCGGTCTTGTGTGGCTCAATAAGGCGGTGCTTTTTCACCAGGTCCCGGGCAAGGACGGGGTCCGTCAACTTTGTTTTGCCGCCTTGAATACGCTCAGTGCTTGCGACACGTTGTTCCAGTATCTCGTGGTTGCAGTGCACATTTATCCAGAATATGGGTACGTCGGCTTTGTGGGCCATGTCGAGGTGCTCCTGGAGGACACCGGCGTCTCTTTCGTCGTCCTGGACTAGACAAGCCGTCATGAGAATGGTGTCACCTTGTTGTGCGCGTTCCTGTAGCTTTTTAAAAATGGGTGCCCGAATCTTGCGGCGTAGTTCGTGATGTTCTTGGCTTCGGCCGGGGATAACTGCCACCACTGGGTCGATGAGCAGGTGGTTGTCTAGAAGACATGTCGTTTCGACAGGTAGTAGTTCATTGACTTTCTTGAGGATTGTGAGTTTTCCTGTGCCCGGGAAGCCGTTGAGAACGACGATTTTCCCCGGAGGAGATGGCTGAGATGGAGTTGTTGTAGCCATCGGAGGTTGCTTGGGTTTGACTGAGGTTGAGGTGGGAGTTGTGTGGTTGTTGATGGATGATACGCTACACTATTGCAGCAGGAAAATGAGGGATGAAGGTTTAGAGAACAAATCATCGCGCTGAGTCAATGGTATGCCGATTGTAACAAGGAAGGTTTCCCATAGACTTTCCACGTGACTCACTGCGAGCATCGTCGATCCTCAGTCATAAGTCTAGGGTATTTACTACAGCCGGGTTTCAGTTTTCAACAGCCTTCGTTAATTGGCCAGACATTCAAGAACTAGCGACCTCGCGAATCTGGTCGACCAGTGAATGTGGCCCGTGCCGTGCATAAGGCAGGATCAAGATGACGCGAGTTTTTTCCTCCTCACAAACCACTCCTTTTCTATCAATTTGATAACTGTAACACCCACTTGAACATCATGTCATACCGTGTGTGGAAGCAGGTTGAGAGGACTTTTGAAAGGTTGACCCAGGGGAAGGATAGTATCGAGGATGAGCATCCCGCAGATGGGACCCTACCAGTTTGTCCCAACCCTTCTAGCCAACTCGCTGTTGGTTCTGACAAGAAGCCACCTGGACTAGGATCGCATAAGAAATGAGCTTATTGGTGAACCGTACGAGTACACGGATCTCAATGATGGCCCCGACTCTATTCGTCTGCTTGAGCTGCTCCCTGGAACCCGTCAGGATGATATCGTCTGCAACCTGGTTGAATACTCTTTGGATAGCCGGCTCCGGGAATATGACGCATTGAGTTACGTATGGGGCGACAAAAGTAACCCGACGCCTATACAAATCAATGAGCGCACCCTCATGGTTACGACAAATCTCCGGACGGCCCTGCTCAACATCCGGAAGTTGGATCAGCCATGCACGCTTTGGGTCGACGCCGTGTGCATCGATCAAACTCAAGTGTTGGAGAGAAACCATCAGGTTTCCATCATGGCAGATATCTATCGAAGTGCTACCCGCACTATCATATGGATGGGAGATAGCCGTCCTGCGTACACAAAAAAGGCATTCGCTATGCTCAACGAGCTTGCAGCTGAAGCCGTCTCCAGGCATCACCCTTCGATGGACATCAACCCTTATAACCTGCCCCTGACGCTCTTGCACCTAAAGGTCACAGAAAGCCCGCTATTCGACCGTTTCAGGGACGATTTTAGCATCCTTCATCTTGCTTGTGCTGAATGGTGGTACCGTGCCTGGACGGCCCAGGAATTCCTCCTCGCGTCACAGGCAGTGGTCATGGCTGGTACATTTACCATGGACTGGGTTCGCTTCTCGACCGGTATCAACTACGGTTTCTCGCTTGGTATCTGGAACCCTGTGACTCTTGGGATAATCGTCGATCCAATCGTAATACCCTACTTGTCGACCCACGCTATGTGGGATCAAAGAAAACGACCCGAACGGCTATCAGTTACGACACCAACACAAACTCTGCTGGAACTATTGATTCAATGTCGTTTAAGACAAGCTTCCGATCCGAGGGACAAGGTCTATGCTCTACTGGGGCTTATAGACACGGACTTGGACAACCCCACTGGTCCCCTTGCGATTGAGGCCGACTACAGGCTATCGACAGGTCAAGTTTACTGCCACGCTGCCCGGCAGCTTCTACTGCAATCGGGTGATCTTAACGTTCTCGGAGCATGCACTTTAACGACCAACCTGGAGCTTCCATCCTGGGTACCCGACTGGAGTGCACCCAGTGGCCCTCGTCCTCTCATGCACGACGCTAGAGGACGACTGCGTCAGACTCACGCCTCTAAAGGCACCGAGGCGACACCACGTTTCATTGATCACAACCGTTTACTCGTGCTCGAGGGCCACGAAGTCATGACGATTACACATCTCTCACCCGTTCTGCACCGCCTCCACCGGGACAGCAGCACCTTTAAACCCATCAAAGCGGGCGACACGCTCATGGCGCGCCTGACGTCCTTGGGCCAGCTGTTCATGCTCGTCATGGCAGTTTACTGGGAGTTGTCATCGGTCGTGCCGCACCTGGCTACCTTTTGGGACTGGGAGAAATTTGCGAGGGAGTCTCCGACATCGTCACGGAGCAGTCAAGACACACCATCCACTGACCCGAAGGATGGCTATGACCCGCTTGCAGTCTACTGGCAGACGCTCTGCGTGGGAACCTTTGCCCCCGGTGGCCGCCACGCGACGGCTGGGCTCTTTTACTCTTGGCGATCTAGCTTGCGGCCCGTTTTTCACTTGTACCGATGGCGTGTGGATAGCCTGTTCCGCCCCCTGGCCTTCGTAGGGTACGTGATGCGTACGTGGCGCGACTATAGCGAGTTTGCTAGCTTGTTGGAGCCTGTGTATGAACGACGACTGGGGCGTGGTGACAATGGGTTTTTGGCTCTGCTACCGGGAGAGGCCAAGGTGGGAGATAGGATTGTGCTCGTGAAAGGGGGAAGAGTCCCCTTGTTATTGAGGAGAGATGGAGAGGGGCAGTATAGGCTCGTAGGAGAGGCATATGTGCATGGGATTATGGATGGGGAGATGTTTGAAGAGGCGAAGTGTGTAGAGATGAAGATGAGGTGATATTGTGGACTGGAAGAAGAGCTCTTTCATGTGTTTTCGGATACTAGATAGCGTCAAGGTTTGAAACTCGGGAGTGTTTTACTTTTGCTGCTGCATATTGACAATCTGAGTATTATTTACTGCGCAATCCTTACTTTTCAAGAGAGGGCTTGACCTCTCCTTTGGCTGTTCGTGACCATTCTTTAGATATGCTCCGCTTTGGGGGCGACACTCTGTGCATCAATCGACTTGCCACCAAATACCCTATCGCCGAGATCCAACTGGTTGACACCAGGCCCGTCAAAGACCACAGCAATCTCTTCTAGAGTTCTTCCCTTTGTTTCAGGGAAGAGGAACCAGATAGTTGGCAGCATCGCGGCAAGAGTTCCAATGTAGACAAAGTAAAACTTCCACTGGATCGCATCGAGAGCAATCGGGTTCACATATTCTGCAGCGGTATTAGACTAGCTTTTAAGAGGGTGGCGGATTAACGTACGGTTGAAGAAGCCGGCTCCGAAGACGACGCTTAGGTTGATGCTCAAGCCCTTTGATCGGAGGTCGAACGGTAGAATCTCGACTGGATAAGCAATCGATAGGGGCGTGAAGGCAATGACGTAGAAGCCAAAGAAGATGAAGAGGAAGGGCACGACGGCATTGCCAGCAGCCTTGCTTCCATGGTCGGCGAATACAGCTGACAGGGCTGTGATGACGATGAAGGAGCAGAGCATGCCGCTGGCTGATAGAAGCCACAACGGTCGTCGGCCGTATCGTTCACAAGCCATTGCACCCAGGGCGGCGAGGACGGCGTTCCAAACCTGTAGGCCGAGGTTGATGCCAGCTTGCGACATTGAGTCGGTGACGCCGACGCTCTCCAAGATGGGGGCGAGGTAGTAAGACACGATGCCTAGGACCGAGTTAGTAGATGAATCCGTGGTTAATATTTGGCTCGATCTCACCGTTTCCAGCCCACTGGATCATGAATCCAACCAAGACGCAAATCAACAACCGATGCCGGTTCCCCTTCGTCTTAAAGAACGACATGATGCCAGGCTTTTCTATCTCACGCTCTTGCTCAATAGCAGTGCAAATCTCATTGAACTCAAAGTTGACAAGCTCATCTGTAGTGTCACCATTGGAGTGATACCTAGCCAAGATATGAAACGCCTCATCGCGTCGACCCTTGGAGATGAGCCATCTTGGGGATTCGGGGACGAAGAAAAGACCCAATAGCTGCAGAGCAGGGAAGAAGGCTTGGAAGAGAACGGGAAGTCTCCAGCTCCAGCTTCCGCTCATGTGGAGTGTTCCCATGGTTACGACTGCGGAAAGAATAGCGCCCCAGAACCAAATGGCCTGAAAGAGGTTTGTAACGTTGGCGCGATGTCTCGGGTGAGCGATCTCAGTAGTGAGAGGCGGGGCGGAGGTTTGAGCGAAACCGAGACCAACTCCTAGCATGATCTTGGTGCCGAGGAATGCCCATGGGCCGTTGGTGACGGCTTGGATTATGGCTGCTGCGACCATTATGGATGACCCTAGGGCGATTGTGAATCGTCGACCCATCCAATCGCTGACATATGCGGCTGGGATGAAGGTTGGAAGTCCACCGAGGCTGATTCCGGCTATGATGAGGCCGAGGATGCTGGGGCTGACGTCTCCGATATCGTCGCTCCCTACAATCCCTGTTAGGACACGCAACATATTACATAGTAACACTCACATTGTGGGATGATCAATAAGCCATTCATGAGACTTCCATCAAATCCTGTCTGGGGTTAGTTGATTGGTTTATACAGTAGCATCTAACCTGGTTTCAAGTTGGTAGTTGTGGGATGAGCCAGGCTAGACAAGACCAAGTCTTGTTGCTGTTCCCATTGGGCTCTCAGAAACGAGATAGAAGACGGAAGGAAAAAGAACGTGTGCATACCGTTTGCTGCGGCGGAGGAGAACATAAAGGCAAGGCCCATGTTGAGCTTCCGCAACCCAGGGTCCCGAATCCATTTCTGGTCAGTGTTGTTGCGGTATGCTTTGTAGACATCGTTGCCCGACTTGAGGCCCAAAGATTCCTTTTTGCCCATGATGGCGAAGAGGGGATATATAAGAAGAGGTGAACTTGAACTTGTAGAGAAAGATGTTTGTGGTTGTTGAGTCGTCAACTAGAGGGTATCACCCTGCCCTTATATGCATTTCTCCCCGGCTGTAGCATCACGCTTCACCATTAAGTTTTTCTACTAGCAACTCCAACAGCTTTGACCCAGAAAACGGGGAGTCCCGAATCCGGGGACCTAGTCTGGGGCAAAAAATCCGACCAGGAGATTGTCACCCCATGGAGATCATGTGCGAACCATCTGGATCCCCAGAATCCCCACATGAGGTGTAGAAAGTTCTGAGCTAGGGGTTGGGGGGGTGGGTTAGGTTGAGGGCGTGGTGTGTGATTGGTGTAAAGATTCTCGGAAAGATTCTCGGGAGGATTACCGGGGGGATTACCGGGAGGTTTTGTAAAGGTTGCAGGAGGTAGTAAATACCTCCCAGCTTAGGCGAGGAGGGATATTAGGCTGATGATGTGACACCAAGGGAGGTGCTCCAATTATTGGTCTCACGGGGATAAAAGAGTCCCTCCATTTCCCCTCTCGACCTCTCCAGGATCCCACACGCAGCATCTCAACACAATGCCCTCGGCTACATCACCACCAAACGCCAGCTCCGTTACCGAGGCTTGGTGGAAAGAAGCTTCAGTTTATCAGATCTACCCTTCTTCTTTCAAAGACTCCAACGGAGATGGCATCGGCGACATCCCCGGTGTGATTGAGAAGCTCGACTACTTCAAGCAACTCGGTGTCGACATTGTCTGGGTTTGTCCCATCTACCCGTCACCCAAAGTTGACATGGGATACGATGTCGCAGACTATTGCGATATTGATCCTCAATATGGAACCTTGGAGGATGTGGAGAGGTTGATTGAGGGTCTTCATGGGAGGGGGATGAAGTTCCTCATGGACCTTGTCGTCAACCACACATCAGATCAGGTACGAGGCTCGAAGCCGTCATAATCCAACATGCTGACCAACTTGGGATACAGCACAAGTGGTTTCAAGAATCAAAATCCTCTCGAGACAACAACTACCGCGACTGGTACATCTGGCGGAAGCCTAGATACGACAAGGACGGCACGAGACAACCTCCCAACAACTGGGGCTCTTGCTTCGGAGGCAGCGCGTGGGAATACGATGAAGCGACCGACGAATATTATCTCCATCTTTTCGCCAAGGAACAGCCTGATCTCAACTGGGAGCACCCTCCGGTCCGCGATGCCGTTCATGACATTATTCGATTTTGGCTAGACAAGGGTGTTGATGGATTCCGGTACGTTGCCAGTGTCAAACTATTGTACATGGCTAACCTTGGACAGGATGGACGTCATCAACTTTATCAGCAAGACGCCCGGACTTCCAGACGCAGAGGTGACGATTCCCTCGGCAAAGTACCAGAGTGGTGCTGAGCACTTTGCCTGCGGTCCGAGACTCCACGAATATCTACAAGACATTGGAAAGATCCTGAAGGAGTATAATGCTTTCTCAGTGGGCGAGATGCCCTGTGTCAATGACCCTAAGGAGGTTATCAAGAGCGTAGGAGAGAGTCGAGGAGAGTTGAACATGATTTTTCAACTTTGAGATGTAAGCACCACAACAAGTATGAGAACATTCAGTGAACTGACTCTTGTAGCGTGGACATGGACCACGGCGACCAAGGCAAATTCTCCCCTCGAAAATGGGCAATGTCAGATCTCAAGTCCATCGTCGACAAGTGGCAGACCTTCATGTACAAGAACCGCGGCTGGAACGCGCTGTACCTAGAGAACCATGATCAAGCGAGGACAATTTCCCGCTGGGCATCCGACAAGCCCGAGTTTCGAACCCTTGCGGCAAAGATGTTTGCCACTTTCCTCTGCTTTCAGAGCGGGACTGTTTTTGTCTATCAGGGTCAGGAGTTGGGGATGGCTAATATGCCTGAGTCTTGGGATGTTTCTGAGTATCGGGATCTTGAGACTTTGAATCATTGGGAAGAGTAAGATTTGTTGCAAGGTTCGTTAGGTTTGTTGCTAACGTGTGGATTAGGTTGAAGGAGATTGTTGGGTCGGATGCAGAAGCTTTGGACATTGCCCGGAAGGAGTACCAACTCAAGTCACGCGACCATGCCCGAATGCCTGTCCAGGTGAGTACCTATATAACCATAGATACTGAGCACTAGACTGATATCTTCACAGTGGGATTCGAGCCCAAATGCTGGCTTTTCAACCGGCACCCCCTGGATCAGGGTCAACGACGATTACAAGACCTGCAACGCCGCAGCCCAAGTCTCCACAGCCGGTAGCGTCTTTGAATACTGGCGATCGACTTTGGCTCTGCGAAAAGATTTGCGCAATATCTTCGTGTACGGCGATTTCGAACTCCTTGATCGACAACATGACGATGTCTTTGCTTACTCCCGGTCGAGCGGTGATCAGAAGGCAGTTGTTGTCTGTAACTTCCGGGAGACTCCCATCACCTGGGCTGTGCCTCCGTCTGTGAAGCTGTCGTCTGCTGAGGTGTTGCTGTCCAACTACCCAGAGGTGGATGTTACACAGGAGAAGTTGGTTCTTCGCCCATTTGAAGCCTTTGTTGTTTCCGCCAAGACGGAATAAATAGATCCAAAGCGTAGAATACACCTATCGATTATCGCCTCAATGTGGGACAACAAGATTCTGTGCATCCTCGTCCGATACATCCGTGATCTGCATCAATGTTGCCGGCCCTGCTTGATCCAAAGCCATCATCTTCTCGCGAAGCAGGGTGAGAAGTTCTGGATGGCCAGTTGTCCGCAATGAGCTGATCAGACTGCTCAACGCGTAGAGGACTTCGCGAGGTCCGACCTGGACTGACCCGACGTCTGCTAGATCTGGCGCGCAAAGAATGACATCGGCGACGGAACTCGCAACCTCGAACAATTTCGACACCTGTATTTTTGAGATTAGCTTGAAACATGCAAGGGTAGAGCATGGCTTACCATTCCTGGGCCGTGGGCTTCGAGGGCACAAGATGACAAGGTGGCTAGTTTGGAGAGAAGATCCTTCGCCACAGACATCGGAAACGACACGCTGAGTCCTCGATCATTGGGATCCGTCGTGGAATCAACATATGGAATCGCAACCTTCCACAAGACGACACGCAGCCAAGAATCGGTAACGACGAGGTCAGCACGCTGTACCTCATTCTCGCAAAGTGGAAACAGGTGTGTCCGGCGGAGTTGAGTGCTTATATTCCCAAGCAAGTGATGACCCCCCGTGGATCGAATATCTGGAGGGCAAGCATCTTGGAAAGATTGAAAGAGTCGACATAGACTGCAAAATGCTGTGCTGAGTCCGGCATCTTCCTGGGGTTGGAGCTCTGGTAGTGTTGGGCTGAGTTTGAAGGTGGGTGGTAAGTCGTGTTGTAGTGAATGGGCCCTGTCAGTGATGAACAGAATCCATGCGATGCGAAGATAGTACTGTGTCGTGTTTGTGTCCAAGTTGGTGTAGAATATATCTTGATGAAGGCCTAAAATGTGAGAGTAGGCGATCGCCTCACGTAAGAGAAGCGTAGACTTGGTCATCTTGCCAGTATTAGAGTAAAACACGTGCAAGAAGAAGGACGTAAGCAAAGCGTCGATGGTCTCGTGCGATGAATAATCGAGTAAGAACCGTGCGCTCTCGGCTTCGAGAGCCATCTGATGGTGAGAATGTAGATTCCCGTTGACGGTGAGATGAAGCTGGGCTATCGTCGCGCTGCAAATCGCTGCGGCGAGGGCATAGACGGCTCGGTCGTTGGTGTCCTGGAGACGGGATTTTATCGAGTCGCAGTCTATCACTGGCCATACGACGTGGAGATTGCTCTGATATATGTCCAAGTAGTAATTGAATGTTGATAGTGGTATTCGGCTGCTGATGGTGGTGTTGTCGTAGGGACTGTTGGGAGCATCAGACATTGTTGGAGTCGGCCCAGACGCGCCTGTGTCTAGTTCGGATCCGCATGGTTCTGCTATGTCTGGCTCACTCGAGGCCTGCATTTGCTGGATGACGTCCTTGATCCGTTTTCTCGGTCCTTTAGGCCCCGGCTTCTTGCGTTTCCGTGCGTGTGAGCACGCAAGGTCTGCCGCGAGACAGCCGTCACATGGAGATCTGCCATTGCATTTTATCTTCCTGACCGAGCACGGATCGCAAGCCCGAGGCATGTTGAGTAGTGGGGAATGGTGAAGGAGGGTTGGTTGGAATAAAGTATGCGGCTCGGGGAGATGAGGTCGGGATTCGGAACGGGAGTTGCCCCACTTCTCGGGCTAAGATTAGTAATGACCGGAGACTGCGAGACCTACCTCGCTATGCATGCTATACATGTTAAGCTAAGAGCCTTCGGTGTAGCGAGGGCATTGTTTCTGCCTGTAGCCCTGGAGCCTGATCCTTAAATGGAGGCTGAGCAACCAAGGTCGACATGGCACAAGACGCGATCTTCTAGGTAAGGATACGCGATGACATATTTGCACCGCATTATCTATTATCTATATCTATAATCTATAAAGTCTCCGCTCAGTCAGTGCACCAGAAAAAAAAGGGCACGATAGGGTATAGTAATGAGTGTACATCTTCCATAGGCGGCGTGATTATAGCGCGACTTGAACAGTCTTTGACATGCTTGGAACGCCCTGTGGCGACATGACAAAGAGATAGTAGAACCCGGGCAGCAACACGCCGTTGTCTTTTGGCAACTTGACAGAATATTGATCACCCTTGACGTTGAAATTGTCGAGTGGAACGCGCCTTTGGTCACTGTTGACAGAGTGTGTGGCGCTGCCCATGCGGACGAGTGACATCTTGACTTGGCCCGACGTGCCGGTGACTCGGAACTTGAGTGTGCTGCCGGCCTTGACCGGCTTCTGGACTAGATCGTGAATGATGGGACG
Organism: Fusarium oligoseptatum; assembly: GCA_003946995.1. NCBI lineage: Eukaryota > Fungi > Ascomycota > Sordariomycetes > Hypocreales > Nectriaceae > Fusarium > Fusarium oligoseptatum. The sequence goes on from NKCK01000014.1 coordinate 250,808, forward strand.
GGCGGCACGGGTGCCATCTTTGTTGAAGAGGTAGGGAGGCTGGAAAATCTCTCCGTCGGCATGGTCGGCCGTCTTGTCGCAGTTGGCGGTTGAGCCGCCGATGGTGGCAACGTAGCAGAGTCCGCCGCCGCCGATGAAGACAGTAGCATCCGGTAGGAGAATGGAGACGGAGTGGTAATTGCGAGGCACGGCGTGCGGAGCAAGCTGCGTCCACTTCTTGGTAGTAGGGTTGAACAGCTCGGGGACTAGGATGCCGTCCGTGTTTGTGAAGACAACCGACTTGCGCTGGCCACCCGTGACAAGCACTGTCCCGTCAGGCAGAACGACGGCATTGGAGAAGCCGCGAGGAAAGGCCATGTCGGCCACGCGCTCCACGGTAGCCGGCTTGAAAGGCTCGCCGATGGTGGTGATGTGGGCTCGCTTGTTGGCGTTGCTTCCAGTGTAGTCAGGGCTGCCTCCAGCCGACAGGATCTTGCCTGCAACAGCATTGTACATGACAAAGATGCCACACATGGCGTCGTCTACGTCTCTCTTGCCTGATTTGACGACCGAGCCGGTTCGTTTCGTACCGTACCAATGCTGGTTAGCACTTGGACCGGCCTGGAAGACGCTGCCGTCCTTCCAACCGAATAGCCAGGCGTGGTTGTCCTCGCGCCAAATACCCTCGCGGTCAGTGGTGAGCATGGGCTTGACGTCGGCGTCAGGGAGCATAGTCCACTTGTTGGACTTTGGGTCGTAGACTTCACCATTCTTTCCTTCGCGACGACCCGAGTAGGCGCCTCCAATGGTGAAAACCTTGCCGTTGGACAGGATGGTCGACGTCTGGTAGCCACGGGGCACTTTCATATCGGGCCCTCGCGTGAAGTCGTTGGTCTTGGGGTTGTAGATGGTCACAGCCTCGGCATTCGACCCTCCCTGGATCAGAATGCGACCGTCGCCAAGCTGGCTCATTCCGGGGCAGAACATGTCGTGGTGGGTGTCGGCAACCTCTCGGTTCAAGATCCTACCGGTAGGAAGATCGATAGCACCGAACTGCGTCTTGCCAGACGCACCGCCAAAGGCGTCAGGGCCCCAAGAGGAGAAGAACAGTAGCTGATGGGACTGGGGGAACTGGGGAACAACGTAGGCGGCGACGGGAATGACGGGCAGGCGGATGACGTCGGACCATTTGCCCTTGCTCGAAGGTGCTGGGTCAGAGGGCACGTAGATGACGCTGAACTTCTTGCTCTGGACCCAGAATAGCGACGACTCGGGCTCAGTCCCCTTGATGTGGCAAACGTTCTCTACATGGTCAAAGACGGCTTTTTTGCACGTCTTGATGGCCGAGCAGAGATCGGCACAGGCGTTGACAGTGGTGCAACCCTTGATCATCTTGGCTGAAGCGCCAACGTAGTCAGTGTTGCGGCAGACATGATACGTCTTTCCGCCGCCAGCCCGGTATCTGGTGGTCCCAGAAGGGCACCGAGCGATGAAGACGCCCTCGTCAATGTCTTTGACACGAATGGTGTCAAAGTTTGCGTCTTTGGCCCACTCCATCTTCGCCTGATTGGCATTGTCCTTGACGTGGCAGATCCGGCCTCGCTTGTCGTACACGGCCTTGACGCATCGCGGATCTTTGCTGCAAATTTCGGCACAGGCAGTAGTAGATCTCACACGCTGGACAATCTTGAGGCTGTTGCCTCCGTATCTGTAGTCGGTGTTGGGGCAAACAGTGTATGCGACGCCGCTGTCAGATTTCCAACTTGCTTCTTTCGACGGGCAGTCTGTCAGAGCGGCGGTTGTGAGGGGGGAGAATATAAAGGCTGCTAGAGCCACGAATGTCGGTCGAACCATGATTATTTCGAGTACATTTGCCTATTAAATCGAACTAAAAAGAGCGGATGTCGTAACGGACGGTAACGAAGGTCGTGAATTAGGTAGTCGAGTAATAGAGTGTCGGTTGAAACAGCAGAGTTGAGGACTCAAAACAAGGAATTAGAAACTAAACGAATGAAGGAAAGGAATAAACGAGAGAATGAACGTCGGGCAAGGAAAGACACGATACTAGGAGGACGAGTGTTGTCAGTCCTGTCCGTGAAGAGCGTTAAAGAAAAACGTGGAAAAGGTTTCTTTATACTGAATTAGACGAAACGAACGTCGGACCGAGACCACTCCATGCTTGGCCTATCCATACAGCCAAGAAAGGGACCCTGTTGCATAACATAGGGCATTATCATTCCACACTAAGAATACGCCTACACTTTTGCTAGTGGCGTAACGGTTATCTGGCAGGCCCCGTTGTTTTTGGTTTACATCGAGGCCTCCCCTCGCGAAGAACCATTAGCGTGCGGCAGGAAAACCGAAGCACGGGGCCTGTTTGAAGATGTAACTATCTTTAGCCATCAGCCCGAATCTTCCATCGTTGTGTGGACGGAAATCTCGCTACGTATCTGGAATTAACCCCTGTGAAGCGGGGCGGGCTGCCCGTCTTGGCTTACCTGACGCCTACTAGACTAATTACAGGTTCCACGCCGAGATCCATTGCATTGTCAACGCCCGCTTGAAGAGGACAAATGCAATAATACTACTTGAACGGCGGCGATGTGCATAGAAAAATTTTTGTCTTTTTATCAAATATAGGTGAGTCTCGTTGAGTGACTTGAGGCGACGAAGCGGACCTGGCATTACCTCCAGTAGCTTGGGGGAGCGAGGGGGGCGTTGCACGTGGCACCCCTCGGCGCCATCCAGCAATGCCGGTTCGATACATCCGCTTTGACAGCTCTCCGGACAGCGCTAGGGTGCGGGCCATGTTTCATGTTGGTGAGCCCTTTCAGGTGGAAGGCGAAAGCCAAGGACGTGCTGAGCTACGCTATCTAAAAGGAGTCGCAAGTAGACTCCACCTATACGATATTCACAAAAGCCTCAGGCACTTTTGCAGGCCCGAACCCCTGAACTTTTGTTAGATTGGTACTTTACCCCTGCTAGCCTCAGTATACCCCATTACTGACTGATCAATGGTTGGCTGCCTTACGGCCAAGTTATAAAACTGTAAAAATATTAAAGTTAATAACCGGTTTATCCCTTAAGAGCCTTCACGATTGTTAACTCTACCTACTGTATGCTTATCCCTAAAATCCACCCAAGGATTATTTCTTAATTTGCTTAATTGTAACTTCTTGGCTAGAACGAACTGTGAAAGTAGTATCACTCACGACCTTTCCATTCACCGTTCTAACAGTCTTGTCCAAAGACGTGAGTAGAGGCTTAGGAAGATGGACAATCCCGTGGGTATTACCACTGCTAGGCCCACGAACTTTCATGTGTAAAAGGCCAGAGACAAACTTCCACTGAACCTGGATGGATCCATGTGTGGTTGGAACTCGGCCTTTCGCCCAGCTGAGACCCAACGCCATAGGTTTAACCTCCCACTCCCGGTAGCCAGGTTTAACAGGCTTCACGCCGAGAACATGACGGCTCAGCCCGGCGGTTGGGCCAGCGCCCCATCCATGGCAAAGAGAGGTTACTAGACCCAAGCCTGGGGTTCCATCGGGGTTCAGGGTTTCCCAGAAACAGTTGGTGTAGTTGGCATGAGAAGGGTTTGCTATGGGAGCCCAAAGGGTCTTCAAGAGGAGTAGGACAGTGTCAGTGTCGTTGGACTCGAAAGCAGCACGGAGATGATAGGCTGAGGCGTAAGGACTGATCTTTTGGTCGAATCCTGCCTCAACCGTCGAGTTACTGAAGGCTAGGGGGCCCGCAGGAAGTTGGAGTTCGTTTTCAAGAGTTGAGAGTAACGACTTTGTTGAAATGCCGTGACTCTGCGGGATGCCGGATAAGACGGCGATTGCATTGGCATCTTGGGCAAATCCAGTTGGGATCTCATCAGTTAGGACATAGACTCCAAGGCTGTCATTCCAGAGATGAGAATGAATAGCATCGCGAAGGCTCTCAAGACGATTGTGGTATACAGAGACATCAACACCAGCATCCTTGAGCAGAGTCTGAGTCTGCTGCAAGGCGTAGGCGTAGAGAGCATTGAACCTGGAGCTTGCACCCGTCTGAGGAGGATCATAATAGTTCCAATCTCCCGTCAACGAAGGGTCTGAGAGAGTGAAAAGACCATTCTCCAACTTGGAATGCGCCCAGTCTAGCATGGAAACAATCCGAGGAGCCCACTTCTTGGCGAAGGCAAGGTCACCTTGGACTTCGTAGTTTTGAGCCAACGCGTTGAGGAAGTTGAAAGAGTAGCCAATAAGGCCTGTCACGTTGACGTCCAAAATGCCCTCTCGTGGTTTCTGCTGGATCTTGGCGGTTGGGATCAGAAACCCTGAGGTTGTTTGGTAGGAGCCAAGTAGTTCAAGGGAACCCTCGATGAAAGAAGTGCCGTATGTGCTCACGAAGCTTGAAGCGAGTGCGATATCGAGGTCTCCCGTGTAAGCAATCCTATCGCGTCGAGAGCCATCTACTGGCCGAAAGGCTTAAAAAAGGCCACTGTGTTAGCATTGGGATATGATGCTATGATGTGTTGGAAATGTGTTCTTTGTTATAGTTAAAGTCGGGATACCCGATGATGAAGATCGAGAGCCATCCACAATCGTATCGACAGGATTATTTCCCATGAAGAAGTCATCGAGAAAGCTAGGGTTCTTTCAAGTTGAGGAGTAGACCTCTACTCCATCGAGGGTGGTAGCTTTGAGATTCCGGTAGTAGGCTGAGTGACCGAAGGGTGCTCCAAGGCCGAAAGAACCGAAGAATTTCGTCGTCTGACTAAACTCTAAAACCGTGTTGTTGACGGATACCGAAATCTCCGTCGCATTCACCCGGGCATGGACGGAAAGCCACTTGCCAACCTGAGCGTCGGCAGCAGATGGGATTGAACCAGAGTGAGGAGCATAAGTTGCAGAGACGACACCAGTTACCACGTTGCAAGTGATCACAATGGCATCATTCAGAGTGTCCGATAAGACCGAAAAGCTGAACTCTCCAGTGACGGGTTTGACTTCAAAGTCGATCTCATAGCTGAGTAGCTGGGCAGCTACACCGCTGGCAAGAGCCTGCGGCGCCGCACTCTCGACAAAGGCACCTTGATCGGTGACCTGCCAAAAGTCGGGAATTGTGTCCTTGGGAATTTCCGTAAGTTGTGCCGTTCTAGCACCTGTATACCAAATCCGAGTCAAGTCCTCGTCTGAACACTCGAAAGCTCCAGGGAGTTCAGTGAGCGGCGTGGTATGAACTGTCTGCTTCACGCCCACCTTCCTGAGGCGCAGTTTACCGGTTGTAGAAAGGTTGAGCTTTTGATAGCGGAAAGCTCCTTGGATGAGGCGATTGGTGAAAATTCCCGGCTTGGAGATGTTGTATTGGTTCACTCGATAGTTGTCCATTGCTGCTGCGAGGGGGAGAGGCCCGTCACTCTAGAGGAATTGTTAGCACGGTGAACTTGTGACTCAACATTGCTTGAGCTGATCAAATCGGGTAGGAATGTACCATATAATTGCTAAAGGCATACTTGGACTCGGCGAAAGTGAGTTCGAAACCGGAAACATCCCCAGACGTGGACACAACCTCAAATGTGGGATGTCCCTCAACATTCTGACCATAGTCGAGAATCAGAATGTCAGGATCTGTCCCATCTGACGAGATGGATATCGTTCCTTTGGTTGCATAAACGAATGAATCTTGATTTGTCCTTCCCTTCACTATACCAGCTAGCGTCGAGTGCGCCTGAAGTAATGCCAAAGTTGCTGTTAGTAGCAACATCGTGGCTAGGATATGGAAGACGCGGCTTTGACGGAGGGGATAGAACAAGGATTTAAGATGGAGAATTGGATGAACATGGGATAATGAGCGAAAGACGAGGCAAGTTTTGTTGCTTCCTTAATCGGTGGCTGATCAAGCGTGTGGTCTAAAGATTTGGGACATGTTGAACTTAAATACCCCGGTGGAAGAATCTTGGCTCGGCTGTCAGTGATCCAGACTTTGTATATCCAGGCTGCCGTCAAGTCAAAGCTTGCCTCGGAGGGACTGGAAAGCGTGCTACAAAGCGAGTCTTGAACGAAGATCGAGGTCCACGTCATGGGGCTCGTGGAGGTTAAATTTACGGAGAGCATGGAGAATGCGCTAGGCGACGGGGGAACGAGGTTAAACGATATACGAGGCTAAGAGTCAAATGGTGAGAAAATGCTTAAATGAAAACAAGATGGGATGTCCAAGTGTACGGGGATAAAGGATACTATAATCCCGCTGGCCATATTGAGCGGATTTACTGAGGTCCGATCTAGAGTTCGTGATAGATCATATTTAAGGCCTTCGCATTTAGAAGAGAAACTCTATCGAGTGTATTTTCTATATGCTCACAGCTCCAGAAAAAGAATACATGGCATTCTATACCCGTGCAGCTCAGGGATTAGTTATCTATCTTGGGTAGCTCAGCATCGCAGACCCTGCGACGGTGGATGTTGCGCCGATGACTTGGCGTTTCGGGACAACAGAGGCCGACGACGATTACGCTAATGCCCTACCAAACGAGGGTGATCGGGTTTTTTTGGCTTGGTGACAGTCTTTATTCTGCCAGCGAGGGCTTGAAAAGTCAATCCTTGTTAACATGGTTCAGTCATATCATCTACTCATGTCTAGACGTTGTCGTCATCAAACTCCTCGGCACTGCACACATACCGCTGCATTGGATCCCGAGCCCTGTTGTTAGGAGTGACTCATAGTGTGACGGGTGTTTAAGGCGGCCTTTAGCACTGGGTAAACCTCTCATCTTCATCATTATTATAACCACTACTTTTCAGCCCCTGGGAGCTCCTAACTCACGACAGTCAGGGTTCCTACTTGTAGCCTCATTTTTTTTATGAAACTAGGATGCATGGTTAAGATAGCTCTCTATAATAATTAATGCTAGTATAAATAATGTCCCTGTGTGGTCTGGTACAGGGGATCGGCGCTCATTGCATGCATGGCGTATGACGGAAGAGGACATAAGGGTTCTTAAGTTGATCAGACAAAATGCAACATTACATAATTTGTAGAGACCCATCTTCTCTTTAAACCTCAGTTTTCAGATCAGCCAACCTAGGGAAGCCAATTCTCAGCCCAGAACCTAAGCGCAGTGTCACCGCAAACATGACGCAAAAGAAGTCGGTCGCCATTGTCGGCGGTTAGTGAGCCCTCTTCCATGGGGTCGATTAAGCTGACCCAAAAGGTAGCGGGCATCTTTGGCTTGTCCTTGGCCGTGGCCTTGAGTAAAAGAGGTGATTAATGGCAGTGAAGCTTCTCTCGAACCTCCATTACTGACAGGTTCAAGGACATGCCGTAACTGTATTCGACCGATATCGATACGACGAGTCGACATATGCACCCGAGCACGATTCCGACGTCCAAGCTGCCTCGGTCGATCACAATAAAATCGTACGTCTGCTCGCCCTTTCAACCGACCTCTCTAGGCTGACCTGTGCTCTGAAATAGTTCCGAGCTTCTTATGGAACCAAGATCCATTACCAACGTCTTGCAGTCGAGAGTCGTCGTGCGTGGGAAGCAATCAACGAGACAACCGACTCATCCTCGCCCCTCTTGAACGCCTGTGGAATGCTTCGCGTCCAACCGACCGCCCACCTCGGAGCCTTAGAACGCGAAACCTTGAGTAACATGGAGAGAGATGGAATCAGAGACACCCAGTTCGTTAAGAGTAACTCTGAGGATGTTGAACGTGCTCGAGAGCGTGGTTGGGATCAGAAGTTGCTCGACTTTAATATCCCAGATACGTCACCGCAGGAAACCTTTGAAGCAGTCTTGGATTCACTTGCCGGCTTCATGCAATGCAGTCGAGCATGTGCCTACTTTTATGAACAAGCGGTTGCCCAGGGCGTCACATTTCACTTTGGACCCGAGAAGGGCGCCTTTGACAGTCTGGTCGAGGAGAGTGTTGGCGAGTCTAAGAAGGCGATTGGACTAAAGACCAAGGACGGCACTTTTCACAAGAGTGACATTACAGTCATTGCAGGTACGGGTTTCTTTGCCGTCATTGATCAACAAGCTGACAGTTAATAGCGGGCTCATTCTCGACACAGCTTTTGCCAGAGCTTTCGTACCACATTGAATCTTCAGCCGGCAGCGTCGTCACGTACAAGATATCCCCATCTGACACGGAACTGTGGGAGAAGTACTCACTAGAGAGGTTCCCCGTGATTACTTGGAAGAGTGCTTCTCGTGATAAGAACGGAAAAGACACTGGGAGCGTTTACGTGTTTCCACGGACTCCTGAAGGCTTGATCAAGATTGGATACCGCGGTATCAAGGTGAGAATCGGCCAGCGTCACTTTGCAGGGGTCATATCTAACAGTTGACTCAGTTTACCAATTTCCAACCAGCTCCTCCAAAGTGCGGTTTCACCCAGGATGGAAAATGGTCAGTCCCATTGCCGCCTGATGAGTCCCGTCTTGTGCCAGAGCCTGCGAGGGAAGCTATCAAGAAGTTTGTGTCAATTTTCCTGCCCGAGTTTGAGCATCGAGACTTTTTCTCGACCAAACTCTGCTGGTACACGGATACTCTAGACAACTCTTTTTCTGGTACATCCGCCGTTCCCAAAATCCCTTGCCCTGACTGATCAATAACAGATCGACTACGTACCTACATACGCCGATAACTCGGTCTTTGTCTGCACTGGTGGAAGTGGACATGGGGCCAAGTTCCTTCCGGTGCTCGGTGAGCATGCAGCTGACATTCTTGAGCATGGAGATGAAAGTACCTCGTACATGCGTCCTTATTGGAGATGGCGTGAAGACGCGCGTAGGGGTAATGGCCTGGAGGAGGGTCCAAAGGGGCCACGGAATATTGGTAGAGGCTAGTCTTGTGCATGGTCTCTTCGGGCCTTTTGACTCCTTTGAGGATCATATTTTTGACTCATGATGTTTTTACTGCGGACCTTTTCTCTTTTTCGATATGCATTCTGGGTCCTTTTGCGAGACAGAATAGAGAACACAAACCGGAAATATCTAGGTGGATGTCATCTAGATACTGCATGCTCGTTCTCGTTGCGATGCGTGTCATCAAGGTTCTGCCTGTGGCGGGACGATATACTTGAAATGGAGTCATATCCGACGATCAAATCCCACGAGGGAAAATCGCCGAAATAGATCATGGGGACTTATTCCCGTTCGGCATCTCCGTAGTTTACGCCAGTCAAATGCGCTTATAATCAAGCATCTTTCAATGTTGGTTCAGCAGACGACGCCTTGGACAAGGGTAACGGAAGTTCGGAACAGAGACAAGTGTGGGGGAGCGTGAAAAGGACCTCTGAATCTAGACGTCTCGAGTGTGATTCGTCATCGATTTGTTTTGCTATAGATTGCGCAGGGATGTCGATGTGGATGACCTACCCTTATGGACACGGCTGATCACCTCCTAATACGTGGGGGTGGTGTTGTTCTCTCCTTACTCCTTAACAACAGTACGTGTGGGAGGTGAGAAAGAATTCTCAATTTTGTAGTACTCGTGACTGCTCGTGTGCCGTTTTATCCGGAAGAGAAGTGTTGGTCGTGGGGTTTGCCCCTGGAGTCGTCATTTCGTGATGACAATCTCTTACGCACTGCCCATGAGTGAGGGATCAACGACATCTTTTTGCTGGTGGTAGAACTATATAAGCTTGCCAAGGTCTTGGCTAAGGATAGTATCGAAGTCAAGAGCCACCTCGAGCAATTATCCTCTCATTCCCGCGCACTTTCTCCCGTGTTAGTCTACTTTGACATTGCGTCGTCATCTCGACATCATGGCACCGGAAAATCGCATCAACATCGAAACTGACAAGACAAACGACAGTTCCAACGAACAACCTGTCGATGACAAAAAGCCCACTCCCCATATTGGAACCACTTCTAGCCCCGAAACCATCGTCAACAACAAAGATGTAGACGACACAACCATCTTCTACAACCTCAACAAAGAAAAAGTCAACCCCATAACCCCAGAAGGCGAGAAGAAACTAATCCGCAAAAACTTTTTGGTTCCTCCTGACTCAAACCTGGTGGATCGCATTCCTCATCCACCTTGACAAGTCGACGCTCTCACAGGCCAGCACCATGGGGATATTCGATGATGTTGACATGTCCAAGAAGCAGTACAATGACCTTTTTGTACTGTTTTATACGGGATATCTCATTGCTCTCTGGCCGGGGGCTTGGTTGTCGCAAAAGACTGGTCAGAAGCAGTTTATTGTGGGATCTTTGGTGTTGTGGGCTTTTTTACTTGGGATGCATCCTTTGGTTAAGACGGGGAAGCAGATGATGGCACTTCGTTTCATCCTTGGCATGGTAAGCAACATTCACTTCAACGACTGCATAATTCATGAGCTAATGTTCTTTCCAAAGACTGAATCTCAAATCGTTCCCAGCACGACGGTCCTCCACCAAGCCTTCTTCCCGCCCAAGAAAAGCCCTTGGGTCCAACTCCTTTGGTGGGCATCAGGCAGTTTCGCCAACGTCCTCCTTACCATGGTAGCCTACAAGCTGATCCTAGAAGATAACGCGCACGCTCTTGTCGGTGGTATCTCTTCTTGGAAGTGGCTTCATATCATCTGCGTCATTCTGACCTTCATCGTCTGTGTGCCGCTCGCCTTCTTCCTGCCCAACTCGCCGATCGAGGCAAAGTGGCTTTCGACAGAGGAAAAAGTTCATACGATTGCGGCGATCCGTGAGTCTCAGTCTGGTATTCGGAACTCGACGTGGAAGTGGTCGCAGGTTCGAGAGGCGTTCACTGATCTTAAGAGCTGGCTCTTTATGTGAGTTCCATATTGGCCGTCTTTCACGTAATGTACTGATTGGTGATAGCATCCATATGTTCTTCAACGAGCTCCCCAACAACACATCGCAGCAACTTCCCCTCATCGTTGTCGGCTTCGGCTTCACTCCTGCTGAAAGTGCTCTCTTCAACATTGCCAAACCTCTTATCGGATCATTCTTGGTCCTCGTCTCAGCTGCCATGCTGTACGCGACTAGACTCGGCACAGGATACACGTGTGCAATCTCTTACATTCCATGTTTTGTTGGGGGTATCATCGAGGTTAGTGTACTTCGTCAACAACGCCTGTCTGTTCTATACTGACTTTCATGTAGCTCGCTGCACCATGGTCAAACAAGGTTGCTTTGGTTGTTGGCACCCAGATTTCTACCTTCAAACCATCGTATCTTCTAGGTCTCTCCTGGGCTGGCACTACAACGACAGGCTACACCAAGAAGCTCACGGTTCTGTCAACCTGTGTCGTTGCCGCCTCCGTCGCCAATATGATCTCGCCAGAGTCAGTGAAGGCCTTGATCAGTCGTCACACCCCTCGCTAACAACATTTTGCAGGTTCTGGCAGCCGCAGTACAAGCCTCAATACACCCTCCCATGGTCCTTCATGACTGCCTTCTGGTTCATTTCACCCGGCATGTGTCTCATCATCCGATGGTATCTCGTCCGCGAGAACAACCGCCGCAAGCAGATCCTTGAAGCTGACGACACCAGTTATGAGGAACACGAGAAGCTTGACACGGGAGATCAAGTCATCAACATTAGCAACGAGGATTTGGACCAGACTGATCGGGAGAATCTCAAGTTTATTTATCCCCTGTAACTGAGCATGAAGCGGAGAATGGGGCTATGAAAGGTTGTTATGGACAAAAGGACCTGGGGACGTTGGTTATGGTGAGCAGTTTAGAGTACCATTTTCCTCAGCAAATGCAACCTCATCCGCAGATCTCAAACCACTCTTCGGCACATATCTCAACCGGGCATCAGGTCGATATACTGCGTGAAATCCTGAATAACTTTCAACCAGCCCTACTTGATCCACAGAGTCCCTTCCTATAGGCCATTCGTCTGTTGCACCTCCAGGCCAGAAACGACTTGGATCTCCACGCTCCACTGTCATCCGATGAAGATGTGGTGCTGTTCGTAGCCTCCACCGGATCATTGGAACACACATCTTCTTCCAAAAATATGAGACGCAGCAAGGGCCCAATAAATGTGAGGAGGAAGAGAATACTGCCGATGAGAACAACGATGAGGATTGACACACCCGAAGTTGTGATTTTGCCGGGTGACTCCATCAACGTTAACCGGCACGTTTCTAGTTGTTCTGCTGTTGTCTCAACAGCCCATACGGGGAGTTTTGACGAAACATAGTTGCGCCAGTTTGACACTGCCCGTGTGGCAGATGTTAGTAGCACCATGCGACTCGCCAGTGCCAGCCGTACAATCTCGGCATGCCCACTTATCTCCCTTGGAGCCAACTGTGTCGATCCGAGAGATAGGGTGCGGCTTGCGTAGACAGACTCGCTGCTTCCGGGGATAATGGAGAGTAATGGAATCCACGTGTTTATCCACATAAGCTCGAGGAAGCCCATATTTCTGCCTTGGCGAGATCTTGTGTTGTTGAGGTATTCGCCGACACCGTCAGAACCCCCTAGCGACACGCAACTCTCTGTTCCTCCTGGGCAGTAGGCGTAGCTTGTGTTGCACATGATAGGTACAATCGCCCGCGTGTATCGGTATGCCCCGCCGACTTTAGTGTTGTTGGTGGTGAAGATCGGATCATCGCTTGTCGTTGGGCTCAGTATCAAGCGAATGTGGTAAAACAAGAGAGTAAGATCGCCATCATGGATAAGTGTACTGTTGGGTTCCCAGATGGATACCTTGGACGGCCCGCTAGAGTTGAAATGGGCAAACAGATCGTACCCATAGCAAAACCTCTCCTCGACCGAAAACTCTTCAGTGACGTATTCATCTCCGCCAGTACTGCTACTGGTGCCATAGAGCAATCCATAAGTATTAGTTCCATCCTCTTCTGTTCGCAGGAACTTCCTACGATACTCTGGTTTGTAGCAAGTAGTCAAGACGCCAAACTCGGCATGGCGAGAGGAATACTTGCTGCCGATTCCCACCTCGGACTGCTTTACCCAGTAGTCGACGTCAACTCTGAAGGAATTGTTTCGGTCACAGGCCGGAGCCCAATCTGGGCACTCTGAGGAAATGGCCACACGATCTTTATCGTTTGAAAGACCGACTGTGGAAGCAGTTGAGCCACTGTAGTTGTATCCGTGCGTGTCGGCAAAGCGAAGCATATCCCAGGAGAGTAACCCATCATACTGAGATCTGGCCATCCAATTGCTATAGTTGAGAAGCGGACTGCAGTTTTCGATCGAACCAGGAATCCCTTGTACAACCGGTATTCTCCTAGCCAGTAGTAGAGGGAGAAAGATGGGCACAACCGTCAAGACTAGTGCACCAAGTAGCCAAAGAAGCGCAACGCCTTTGGCAGGTTTACACTTTGTAATGCCGAAACATCGGTATGCAGGCGTACTGACCAATGCAGCCTGGGGGCTCATGGTGTTTGCAATTGCAACTCTGACTTGATCGACGTCCCATGTGCGATGGTGCTCAGGCAGTAGCCAGAACAGGCTCATTGCGTAGGGTCTGAAGAGCCGGACTGCAACGGCCTGGTAGAGGAGGGTTATGAGAGCGACGGCTATGGCCCAGGTGCTGCTGCTTATGACAGTGGGCCACCCGGTGCGGACGATGTTGTCCCATTTTTGCATCTGATCTTCTGTGTAGATACCACCGCCTGTGTTGTTCATGGTTGGATTTCGGGCTCTGAAAAGCTGGGATATTCGATGTGAAGGGGATATTAGATAGAATGAACGGTAGAGGGACGTGCCAAGTTGAACTCTTTCTTGGCAAGGAAACGAAAGCATCAATTGTTATATCATTCGCCTTCTTTAGTAAATAGCCAAACATCACACAAGACCTTTCAGGTGATGCGGCAACCTACTCAGACCCCGTCGTCAAATCAGCCTCGATACCACCCATGACCTACCACCTGTCAGTGTAAATTGAACCCATCCAGGGAATGAAGGGCGAAGACAGCGCGGCGTCCAACCTTAACTGGTGCAGCCAATCTTGGTTCAGCCAAATGGCTGTTACTAGTGTTAAGGTTAGGGCTTTCTCTAAACTTACGACCTGAGACGGAGAAACAAGAATCTGACAGCCTAGCAAGGGTCCTGTCAAGGCGTTTCCGGTTTTCCGGTGACATAGTGCATCCACTTGAACCCATGATATACGGAGCTTATTTGTACCACAGGGCCTCTTACATGGAAACACCATCACCCGGTCCTAGGCTACTTCGCGGTATACAGTGGCTCAGAGTGAGGTGGTGGAAGCATGAAAGTGACTGATACCATCATGACGTACAACATTACAATTCGAGACTTCGAGTTAAAGGACCACATACTGTACAAATGTCATGGATAGTATGCTCTCTACGGTTGCATACGTTCAAACTCATATGCGGTAGATTCAGTGCCGGCCTTCAGTGTAACTTCTGAAGTTAAAAGTGCAGTTTAGAATTGAAGTTAAAGAAGCCAGATAAGACAAGTTCCGAAGTATCCCTTAGTCAAATGACTAGCCCTAGTGATGGTGTTGGCCTGTGGCTCGATGCCTAATGCTTTGTCTCCTTGACCATGGCACTCTCACGCAGTTTTCCCTGCTCAAGGGGGGCTTCAACATGGCCCGTCATGTGGTGGGCGACAGACTGAAGGAAGCATGTGACTGGTTTCGCTCTCGTTAGTCCTCATCTGTGCTACGGTGGTCCGGTTATAGAGTAAGGAAAACGCAGAATTTGTTGTGAAAGTACTTACGGACACATGTGACAACCGCAATAATAGCATTTGCAATCCACACAAACTTGAAAGATTCAGTAATGACATGCTCGAGGCTGTGTTCGGCCGCTGTAAAGACTGAAGGAGTGGCGCCGGGAATACTAGCGAGGGCGGAACTGTTGCCGGCCAAGAAGGCAGTAACAAATTCTTGGGCAGACGATGTGGGAAGTCCGGCATTGAGAACAGCCTTTGTGATGTCGGGGATGCGATGACCTGGGAGAGTGGGTTAACAAGTGAAATCTAGATAGTGAGTGGTGGACAAAAAACGTACTTGACATGTAATTCCCGTTGATTGTAGCGAAGATGGTGATGCCGATCGTTCCCCCAAGGCCTCGACATGACGCCAGCAAGGTTCCTGCTGTACCACTAAAAGCCAGGTGTCAGTCTTGTAAGCGTCCTTGGAATGAATGGCCTACATCAAGTGTGGTGGTACTGCGTATGTAAGAACAACATTAGGAAGAGCCGTGGTAACTCCAACTCCGAGTCCAATCAGACCTGTGAAGACCAGTAGCATGGCAGCTCTATCGGTGTTGATGAGAGCCAAGAGTCCACAGAAGATTGCTATGAGCACTAGGGAAGAGATTAGGAGAATACGGTAGTGTTTTAAAAACTCCGAGGACGTAGGCCGAAGACATGATGCCGCCGATCACGCACAGGTTCAATGGCAACTGCATAAACAGTCAGCACGATAAGATTATGCGTATGATGATGGGACATACCAGATATACGCTGACCATGATGGGGTCATGAGTAAACAGGCCGGCGACCTGCTGAGGGAGGAATGCATTGACGCCGTAAAGGAGCATACCATCCACAAAGGCGACGGACAGTACTAGTGGGTAGTTTCGCTCATGGAAGAACCGATGATCGAGGAGTCCATCCGTGCGGCCAAATCTTTCTGTCCAAAGGTTAGGTCAGATATACTTGAAGGTTTCACTTTACTTGCCGTAGACGCCAAATCCGACGAGGAATAGGCTTCCAAGAACCAACAGAGCAACAACCCGAGAACTATCCCAAGGATATGCGTGACCGCCCCAAACAAGAGCCACCACAAGTGGTATAATGCCACAAAGGAACAACGCAACACCAGCAAAGTCGATAGACTTGAGAGCCTCGGCAGTGGTATTCTCACGGCGCAACTTGGTAGGCGGGGGGTTGTAGAAGACGAACAGAAAAACTGCCACGACACCGAAAAAGATGCCGTTGAAGTAGTAGACCCAACGCCAGCCAGAGGAGGACGACTTGGCAAAAGCACCAGCTATAACAGGTAGTTATTAATCCGAGACTCATGAAACAGTTATGGTCGAAGGATACTTACAAATTAAGAGTATCATGATGGAAACGAGACCATTAACTGAGCCCATGAAGCCCTGTGCAAAGCTTCGGTGCGACGCTGGGACGATCTCCATGCTAGAAGGGATGACAAGTAACTGCAGCAAAAAACATCAGCGTCAAGGTTGTACTCGAATAACTTGACAAATTGATGTAACGCACATAAAGAGAAGATCCAAGGCCGTTGAGAGCTTGGCCAGCGATGATGACTTCTGTAGACTTGGCAGAGCCGGCAACAACGTTGCCAATAACGCCCGCAACACCGCCCGATAATATGAACCACTTCTTTCCGAAGCGATCGGCTAGAGATCCCTAGACGGTTTCGTCAGAAAGTCTTGTCTGTGGCGTTTCCTACCTCGATATGTACTCACCCAGATGGGTTGCAGTCCGATGATGGGAAAGAGACTCGCATTGGGAATCCAAGTCGATATGGACTCGCCACCCAGGGCCTTGACAGCGTAACTGTAGGTAGTTGAAGGGCCTATGTTTGCCATTGTGCAAGTGCCCCAAGCAAAGGCCATGGCAGTCAAGACCATGTAGGTCCGGATCGACAACCTATAGGAGCCATGGAAGCTCGAAGAGTCGCCAGCATCGTAATCCGCTGCTTCCGACGGGCGAGTTGTGCCTGGAGCATGTTCAAGTTGAATGTCATCTGCCTTGATGTCACTCATGTTTGGTAGTTTTGCTCGGTTGATGGTGATGATGTGTCGATGTGAAAATGACGAGGAGCAGAGACTGTCCAATCTTATAGACATGGACAGAGGACTCCTGGATCTGGGTCAACAACCTTTCCCCAGACTGCACCCCAGAATCTAACCACACACTCCGAGATGGGATCGTGGGGGATGGAGTCCCCATGGGGTTGAGGTTGGCTTCCGTAGGTGACAATCCGATTGGTTCCGAATTCAGTGATCCGATTGGCCCTTGAAGCCGGCCTTGATCTTGACCATCTCTATCACCAGTTGACATTAGCTTAAAGCCCACCACCGCCACCATGATAATATCCTATCAACGACACTTACCGTAACCTCGCTTAACTTCGCTTGCTATGGCTGCCAATACCAAGTCTCATTCTCCCTACTACCGAAAGGCTGTGCCACCCCAGGAGGTTTGCAACACCCGGCCATTACCTCTCCCTTATGGTAACTGACACGCCAACAGGTCTCACCACCTCTCCAGCCAGCTCCTCCACTCAAGCGAGAAACCACCCTCCTCGAAGATGGAAAGACACTATTCGAAAAGGACGTAGCTATCCCCATGCGTGACGGCATCTTGCTCTATGCCGACGTATACCGTCCTGATCCCAGCGTCAAAGCCAAGACACCCACGCTAGTGCTCTTCGCACCATTCGGGAAGCACGGAGCTGTTCCAAGAGAGAGGTTTCAGAACATGGGGGTCGATTTTGAGAAGCTCAGCAAGCATACTCATTGGGAACTGCCTGATCCTCTTCCTTGGTGCGGAGAATGGGGATATTCCTTCTTGTTGGCTGATCCAAGAGGCACCTGGTGGTCTGAAGGCGACGCCTCGAATCACATCTCGCCGGAGGAAGGTAGGGATGGATATGACATTGTTGAGTGGGCATCTAAGCAGGAATGGTAAGTCCCGAGCATGCCATGGTTGATCACCAAGTTGACGATAATCAAGGTCCACCGGCGACATTGGCTGGGGTGGCGGAGTATCCTACTACGCAATGTCAGCATACCAAACTGCCGTGTTGAAACCACCTCACTTGAAAGCCATCATGATCTGGGAAGGCATCTCAGACATATACCGCGAAGTCAACGCACCAGGCGGGATCCCTAATATCCCCTTTCAGCATTTCTGGATGAACATGACTGGGAATGGCCTCGGTATGACAGAGGACCATGCCGTGAATAGTCTTGAACATCCATTGTTTGACGAGTATTGGCAGTCCAAGGTGGTGGATTGGAGTTTGATCGATGTTCCGGTGTTGGCAGTTACGGGATGGTCATCGCTTGGTCTTCATCTTCGTGGGACTATTGAGGCTTGGAAGCAAATGTCTTCAACCAACAAATATCTCATCATTCACGTAAGTCTGCGTTTCTTATACAAGTCAGAAGCTTACGAGTAATACTCTGCAGGGCGGCCGAGAATGGTCCGAGTTCTACAAAGACGAAAACATTAAGAGGCAACACCTGTTTTGGGATCGTTACCTACGACACGTTTCGAACGAGGTGGACGCATGGCCCAGAGTTGAGATGGCTGTCAGGACGTCAGCCACAGAGAGCTCACGACGCCTTGACTCTGATTTTCCCCCTAAAGCTGAACTCACCAAGTATCGACTTTCCGCCGATGGCAAGCTCGTCATCAACGATGGCAGCATCAGCAGTGGTCCATCGCAAAGCGTCTCGTTCATAGCACACAAGTCCGATTCTGTGGCTATCTTCGATCTCAAGATTAACCGGCGTATCGAAATCACGGGGTATTCTTCAGTCAAGCTGTTCATCCAAGCGCTCGGTTTTCCCGACGTGGACTTGTTTGTCGCCTTGCAAAGAATTGACAAAGATGGCCAGGTTATCAAATTCTACAACTCTACACAAAAAGTTGGAAGCTGACGCAACGTTTGGTTGGTTACGCGGCTCTCACCGAGAACTTGACACGACCAAGAGCATTCCCGAGAGACCGGTTCACCTTCACCAGAGACGTCTTTGGTTGCGACCCCAGGACGTTGTTGAAGTCAATGTAGAGCTTTGGCCTAGCAGTACCGTGTGGGAAGCTGGAGAGACGCTTCGTCTTGCTGTCAAAGGGACGACTTTTACTGATCCTGAGAATATGACGCAGTTCAAGGGGCCGAGTCACAGTTTTGGTGAGGTTAGGATTTGGATGGGTGGAGAGTATGAGAGCGAGCTACTTGTCCCAGTGGTGACATCTTCGGGAGAATGACGGGATGGCTGAAGCGGAGGAGGGGGAAAAGTTCCTCGGAAGAAAGCAATATGGTCAGTATATTAAGCCATATACAATACATTCGTTATTCAGTGCTGCATGCCTCGGCGCTCAAAGACATAAGTACGTGTTGTCATCAGTCTCTATCAACTTTGAGACTCATGGCACCGTGTAAAGATAAAACAGCCGATAACATTGGCTTGCATAAGAAATAAGGGAAAAACAACTGGGGATTGATTCATTGACCTGGACTTGATGGTTCCCCCTATCTCCCAAAAATGAAACGAAATCAACACTTGACAAATCGATTCTCATGCACTCATCCCTCCCAAAGGAATCCCTGTTCTTGCCCCTTTATCAAAGGTCTCAGAGCCATCCCATAATCTCCCTTATTCGGCATTCGCAGCAGCGTATGAATATGGAATTTGGCGGGTTCCGAATTGGCCAAAAAGACGCCGGAATGGTGATCGAATTCGATGATGATGACTGGACTCTGAATGCGATAATAAAATGGATCGTCGTCTTCATATCCCCCAATCCAGCACCAATACGTCTCGTGGAAAAAGTTTTTGACTTGCTCTAGCCGGAGCTGACGGGCTCGCTCTGGTAGATATAGAAGGAATTCGTTCGCAATTGCCAGAACCATGTCTTGCTGCGCACTGGACATCTCAGACACCAGGATTCCCTCGTAGGGAACAACCCGATTGTCTCGGTACGCGCCACAAAGATGCCGTTGGTCATCATGGTTCCATCGACCATGGGGCATGGCGGGGTCCTTCATGAGCTTGTACACCTGCGCTCTGGTCTGTTGCTCTTTTGGTAGGTCCTGCATCAGCCGTAGACCGAGAAACTCTTCCTTGTGCAAGATCCGAGTCCCTTTGTAGGGCCCTTGGTCGATCAAGTTTGGTTCTGCCCCAGTGAACCACGGGGAGATGATGATTTGAGTCTGATGCAAGAAAATGTTCAAACAGAGATGATGACCGTAGAAGGAGAAGCCCCATGGACGGGTTGTCGATGGCTCGCCGAATAGAACAAAGTTGTATGAATACTCATTCATGATGGCAGGCGACTCCACAAGCTCTCCCAGAAAGTGATTGACTCTCATGGCGCCTATGGCCTTGTCATACCCTTCAGGTGATAGGGTTGCCTTGAGTACTTTAAGCACGTTCTCTCTGAGCTCGGCGATGATCTCATCAAGCCGAATGCCTTTGTCGCTGAGGAGAAACTCTGGGTTTGACCATGATCGCCATTCTGGAGAGTCGATGTGGTAGCAAGTAGCCTTTCTCTGGCTCTCGGATAATCTGTCGAGGACGGCGTTTGCCGCCGAGACGATGGCCTCTATCGGAACCCCTTCGTCTTGGAGCTGGTAAAGATCATCATGGACCTTGCCTGTATTTTGTCAGTTTGGTCACTGTGATAAACGGGGATTTTGATGATTACCGTTGTTAGTGATGCCTTGATACGGCTCTTCGAAGAGCTTCCTCCAGTGGAGGTATAGGCCATGAAGCCAAGGCGGCTGGCCACTGGTCTTGAATGCTTGGGCATACTTGTGGGCATTCTGCTTTTGCATGGTAGTGAATCTCGGAATGCTCAAGTCAGGAAGATGCTTCCGAAAAGCGCTACCATCAGACGTTGTGTCGCCCATCATGTCAATTGGAATATGTGGCTAGGGAGGGTTTCGGGTTAGTTCGTTCGCTTGGTTCAAAGAACAGAATATGTAGCAAGTACAATTCCAAGACTCCTCAGACAGGCACGGAATGGGTGTACGGAGTATTGGTGAGCTAAATCACCATTCAGTGACACGCATATCCTCGGTTCTCGGCGCTTGACTCCATTCGGAGATTCCCCCGGAAATGTTAGTGACCACTTCTCCGATATGTACAATCCGATTGGTGGTGACCCATACCCCAACGCGCAAGCACTCCATGACCTTCCATGCCCCTCAATTATCCTGCGCGAAAGAGAGCAAAATCTCGAAACACTTGTGTTTGCGTCACCAGTTAGACTTCAACGTCATGGCCTCCCTCCCAGCATTCTCTCGTAAGTTTATATAATTCTCTTGGTAGGTAGGGGAATAACACCATCCGTTAGGCCTCGTGCGATTTGTGCCCAAGTCCAGTCCTTCACGAGTTCTTATCGGTCAGCCGCTACAGAAAGACCTAGACATTGGCGCCGCGACGCGTAAAGGTGAAGATGTCTCGGTCAACGTGTTCTCGGGCACCTCGATACTGTCTCCAGGTGAAGCAACGGGTGTGATTGAAACAATTGACCGCATCCTTTCACCCTTGGCTCAGAACGAAGTTGGGACCATCAGATGTATTGGGTTGAATGTAAGGCTCCTTGTACCTTCAGGCTTCACGAGATGCGACATTAACCCTCGTTATAGTATAAACAGCACGCAGCTGAAGTGGGAATGGACATCCCCTCCCTCCCTACAGTCTTCATGTCAGTATCAAGCAAGCCAGGTGCGGCTTGCTTCATGAGGCTAACTCGTACGTCGATAATAGGAAACCCGCTACGGCTATTGGGGACCCTTGGCCTGCTCCCACAATCCTACCCAAGCTCACACAGCTTGATGATTGTGGCGATTACGAGTCGGAGCTGGCAGTCATTATTGGCAAGTCAGCTAAGAATGTCAGTGAGGCTAATGCTCTTGACTACGTTCTCGGCTACACAGCTGCGAATGACGTATCAAGCCGGACCTCTCAGCTTAACCAGTCGCAATGGTCGTTCTCCAAGGGCTTTGATGGAGCATGCCCTCTAGGTACGTTTTTTGCCAACATTGAACACAAGGCCTAATGATGGGTGCAGGTCCGGTCGTTGTTTCTACCTCTGAGGTTCCTGACGTATCAAGTCTCTGGCTTCGGGGCCTAAAGAACGGAAACGTTCTTCAAGATAGTTCCATTAAGTAAGTACCAACAATTCAACCGTCCCGTGTCAAGAACTTGTCTGACGTGGATCGTCACAGCGATATTATCTTCAGCGTTCCCAAGCTAGTTAGCTTCCTCTCGCAGAGCACCACTCTTCCTGCTGGTACTGTTATAATCACTGGAACCCCAGCGGGGGTTGGTATGGGTCGGAAGCCTAAGGAGACACTGAAGCATGGGGATGAATTCGCAGTTGAGATTTTGCCACATATTGGCACGCTCTTCAATGTCTTTGAGAATGAAGAGTAGACTATTACATAGTGTTAGATAGACCTCAAACCATTCCTATCCTTAAACGGCTTTAGGCAAGATATTGCAGGTTTTTTGCAACTGCCCGTGTTTCTAAATCCCGCAACAGCCCTTGCTCCGTTACCGAGATATTTACGGATGAACTTTGGTTCAGATTTGTCCGATATAGATATAATGTAGTGCTTGTTGATGTATCATTGTTCAAATACGTAGGTATCTGTCTACTCGAGACCTCCATACCCCCAGGTGTGGCTTCTCGTAGATACATCTAGAGCAAAAAGCATGCCCCCTTGCAGAGTACGTATCGCCCTCTCTTCAAGAATCCAACAAGGGTGGAACCTTTTCAACCAGATAGTCGACAATTGCATCGGGCCCTTTCTCAACCTGCAAACCAGTAGGGATGGCATGTAACTTAATGTCCGGCACTACAGACTTGGCAAGTGCTTGGATCTGTTGAGCCTCTTCCGCAGTCCACATCGATGCGGAAAACTGATTGTCGTCAGTGAGATCGTACGCGAGCGAATGTGTCTCAAAGATGCCAAGCTTACCAAGACGTTAGGCTTGTGTTGAGTGACTTTGGGTACGACTTGGTCAATACCTACCACATCACGTTAGAACAAGCTGTTAAAGCACAGGCGGGGTTTCTTACTCTCACAGTTATCGACATAGGTAATATCGTAGTCATCCTTCAACGCCTCAATCATGCGTCCGATGAGGCGCTTCGCTCGCTCGGGAGCCGTGTTGACGGTGACAAGTCGGAATGGTCCCTTTCTAGTAGTCATTGTGATGATTCCAGCTTTCTTGCCGATTTAATCGTTTCTCATGCCCCTCAATAAAGTGAGGAGAATAAGAACCACGGTTTTAAGCGGATTTGCTGGATGACTGATTCGGGTGTAGGGTATCCATCGGTGGGGTCATCGGCTTGCGGGGGCGGGGATTACCTCGGAGTTTGATGTGCCGAAGTTCAAAAGGAGTGGGGCCATGTCCATAAAGCCGGCCCCGATTCCGGGACAGTGACAGAGGTTGAACATGCTCGGATCTTATCGAATCCACGCGTGAATGTGTTAACTCAGCATTATGCAAAAACAATTAGCCTAGAGCTATATTAGTAAGCTTTTACCGAGCCGCTGTAAGGTTTCATAGCCGGCCGGGTGAGGACCTCCATCAGTGCCGAGGACTCATGACGAATCGGAACGCGAGCTTCGGAATACGAGCGAGTTTCGCAACCAATGGGAGCCCTAGGCTCGGTGAGGACTCGCTGCATTAAACATATAACATATGTATCTATTGATGGTCACTGGACTGTGTCTTTCTAGTAATTTGAAACAAAATACATTGCTGTCATCAGTATTTTCGCACAGAATCGTCATGCCTGGACTCCTTGAACAAGTCAACCTGAACGGCAATGGCCTTGGCAACGTCGACGACGACAGCCCAACCCAGCCCCCTGAACTGCCTGTCCTCATCGTTGGCGGTGGCCCAACTGGCTTACTCTCGGCCTACATGCTCTCCAAATTTGGAAGTGAGTACAAGTTGTAAACTGCCTGCACTACGTCTAACTCTGCTTATTGCAGTTAAGTCCCTGCTCATCGAGAAATACCCCGAACGACTCGCCGCTCCGAAAGCCCACGCCCTCTGTCCTCGAAGTCTCGAGATATGTCGCCAATACGGTCTCGACACGAATGCCATGCGAAAGCTTGGCGCCCCTCGAGAAGATGCAAATAGGGTCAACTTTGTCACCAACCTGAGTGGCGAACACATTGGGCTTCTTCCCTATGAGAGGATGGATTCCGGAGTGTTGGAACATACTCCAGAGGTAGATGAGCCGGCATACTTGATACCTAGCTTCGCTAACAACAAGGGTAGATGCTTCACAACATTCCACAGCCGGCATTCGAGCAATTCGTTGCCAAAGAACTTGAACATGACCCCAACGTCGAGATCCGAAAGAATGTTGCCTACGTGACATCTCACCAAGTATGTATGTCAGGATGGAAACTGACTTGGGACACACGACTGACTTTGAAGCTCTAGATTGACGATCAAGTTATCTCAACACTCGAGGAGCATTCAACAAAAACCCGGTGGCAGGTACGCTCTAGATACGTCCTGGCCTGCGATGGAGCAAAGAGCCAGGTCCGTGCGGATCTTGGTATAGAGTCAGAGGGCGAAGATAGTTGTGAGTTATTTCCCCAGTTCTATTGACGAGTACTTTAGCTGACCGTAGTCCCCAGATGAGACAATGATGACCATCCACTTCAAGGCCAACCTCCGGCCTGTTGTCGGTGAAAGAACTGGCATGCTTCACTGGATTACTGATCCAGCATGCTCTGGATTCATCATTGCTTATGATCTGGAGGCCAATCATGTTCTGATTAGCAACTTCGATGTCAGTGCACCCGGTTTAATTTGTGTTATGAATTAACACCGTATAGTCCAAGAAGCACCCGGCCGATACTTGGTCTCAAGAACTTGCGCAGACTACTGTTGCTGCCGCCATCGGTCAGGAGGTACCGTTCGAAGTACTGAGTTATCGCCCATGGCTCCTCAGCAGAAAGGTCGCGAACCACTATAGGCAAGGGAACATATTCTTGTACGTATTTCTTCCAGTCCAGTTGCGTGCCACCAACGCCTAACCGTGGTCTGTGTAGAGTCGGCGATGCTGCCCATTCATTCCCTCCCACCGGTGGGCTGGGTCTGAACTCTGGTATTGCTGACGCACACAACCTCGCCTACAAGATTGCCGCCGTCCATCATGGCTGGGCTACCCCGTCGATCCTTCAAACCTACGAAGATGATAGAAGACAAATTGCGCTGGTCAACTCGGCGCAAAGCGTCAAGAATGGCAAGAAGATTTTCTCGTTCCTCAAGACGCTAGGTACGGCTGGCATTGATGACGTGGAGGAGGCAAGAAGGAATCTCCACAAGTCAATTCATGATCCCAAAAAGCAGGATATGATTGCAAGGGAGGTTGAAGGGCAGCGGGAGCACTTTGATAATGTCAGTCAGCAGTACCTCGTGACGCTCTAATGATAGCTGACATGTCCTATAGCTTGGCCTTCATATTGGTTATGTCTACGGGGACAAAGAGACACCACCGCACGCGTCTAAGTTTTCTCCCAAGTTTACTCCTGGCGGTCGGTTGCCACACGCTTGGATCAAGCCACGACGCGGCGCGGCATCCTTCAAGGTGGCCCCTCTGGATGTGTCTTACGTGAAGGAGTTCCATCAAGATGGCATCAATGCTCGGCAGTTTTCGACACTGGACCTTCTGGACTTTGATAGTTTCACCCTGATAGTGTCATCTCGTAACGCCTGGGCCACAAGATTTGACCAGCTGCACAAGTTGACTCAGTCGTCTGGGATCAACTTGCGATTGTGCTCAGTTGACGAGGACTTTGAGTTTGTCTTTGAGGAGCAACAAGATACGTACAACAAGGGTTCGGGTATCCTTCAAGGTGGTGGACTGCTAGTAAGGCCTGATCAACACTTGCTTGGTTGCGTTAATGAGAAGGCAACAGCGGAACACTTGGCATTGTTGGTTCTGGCACATCTGGGAAAGTAAATGGTCTTTAGTTGTTAAGTGTGTACCTCTTAAAATATTATGTGATCATCGAATTGAACGATGTTGAAGGATGAACAAGGTTGGCAACTCAACATCAAGTATTGATGGGTGGACTGCAGTCTCCACCATCGGCTTTTTGCATTTAAACACTAGGCATTTGATCATCATACCAAATAAGGACAACACTTACAATAACATATCTCGTCCTAAATTGTGCTTATAAATGGATTTCAATGCCGTAATTTTCCTTAACTGCATCCATCTTCCTCGGCATTGATCTACCATGCCGGGGATACCTTCTAGTTCCAACCCCGCACACGTGACGCCGTCCATATCATCTCCAACCTCGTGCATATACTCATTCTTCCTTCTTCATCGTTGCCATGTGTAGCGATGCCTTCACCATCTTCCATAATTACCTCATCTCAGGCTCGAGAGACGGGAAGAGGAACCTTGAAACGCAAGCGGCGTCCTCGAGCTGCCATCGCCTGCGACACTTGCAGAGCTCGCAAAGTCAAGGTTCGCACCTTACACCCCCTTTCAACTCTACCGAATACTTATTTTTATCTTCTTTCAAGTGTGATGGAGGACTTCCTTGCTCAACTTGTATTCGTAAGTCGCAAAAACACATATTTATTGTAGCGCTCAACTGGCTTACCTCCGAACCTGGTAGAGCACTCATTTGGGTGCTCCTACAAAGATGGGCATCCCCGGAATAATCGAGAGAACCTAGGCCCCTATTTGAGCGTTAGGTACGTATGCGCGAGTGATTAAACGATGGCAATGACCTGATAAGAATAAGTGAGGCCGTTGAGCAACGCAACACACCTGTGTCCGGAAGTGCCGGACAACCTGAACTTGGACCGACATCTCCTATCAGCCTTGATGATGCACCTGTGTCTGAAGCTGTTGGGGTAGCAGCACCCAGCGAAGGTGATCAAGGCTCTCTCGTGGAGCTGCCAGCATCTCCCACGGCGGGTGGTCTTGGCAACGTCAACCAGCACACAGGAGGCTCCGAGTTTTATGGGCCCAGCGGAACATTTTACTTCTTATCTCGGGTTCGATCGCATGCTCAGTCCCGACCACAGCCCCAGACTGCTACTGTCAACGTTGGTACAGACAGCAGTTCGGTCGTGAATCTGTTGCACAGCTCAGATTACACGCTCTCGGATACACACGATGCCAGCTTGCACGGATCAGATACCCATTCTCCGGGCATCCAGCCTGCTTCGTCTGCTGGATCAACTGCCAGAAATGACGAATCTCTCCATAACACAGAGATTGAGATTCAACGGGAATGCGTCAGGCTTTATTTCAATAACTTGCACTGCGTCCACCCAATCCTTGATCATGCCTTTTTTCTCAATCGATGTGAAAAGGAGGTTTGGCAGAATAACAACCAAGACAACTCTACACCCACGCAGAATCTAGTACAAAGGCATAAACAGAGGTTTCTCGCCTTGTTCAATATCGTTCTAGCTATCGGGGCTATAACAGCTGGTGACACTTCGTCACTCACGTGGGATCGCACAACTAAATACCTTGAGGAAGCCTGCAGCGGTCATGTTTTCGACAACAGTCCTCCTCCATACGCCCCTATTCGTGTCGCTAGGCTATTCTTCGAAAGGGCTAGGGCCTTATTGGGTGATATCTTTGAATCAAGCTCAATTGAAACTGCTCAAACACTTTTCCTCATGGTTTGTCAAGTGTATCCTAGATACAGCTTTTTTACTGATCTGTACCTCCTCTAGTCCATCTTTTGTCAGAATGCTTTGAAACCTCATAGTTGCTACATGTATAGCGGCATGGCCTTGAGGACTGCCCTCGCCATCGGACTTCCAACAACCACCCGGAAGACTTCAAGCGAAAACAGTCATTTGTGGTGGTGAGACATGATCTTTCTCCACTTTTCATAGCGCGAAGCACTGATAAATCTCGTATTAGGGCAATGTATTCATTCGAGATGTGAGAATCCTACACCTTTGTTTGGAGCTAGATTTGAACAACGTTAACGAGCGACGTAGCGAAATGTGTTCTGCAGCAGGACGTCAGTCGTTTCTCCTTGCCCCTAAGCACTACAGTGTCCCCTTGCCTTCTCCTGCAAGTTTCCCATCAGGCATCCTCTTTTTCTCACTGCTGACAATGAATTTCCAGAGCGCTTCTGAGCCACTTTTGCCATTCATTAACTGCATGGTCGATATGGCACGGATCTTGGCTGAAGTGGCAGCGAATGCGAGTCCCCCCGGCCAAGAGGAAGAAAGCTTAACGGTAAGGTCGACCCGATCAACAAGTCTTGAAAAGAGTTTAGAAGACTGGAAAGATGGACTTCCTAGTCACTTGAACCTGGGAGCCTCATCTCTACGTGAGAACGAACTCATCACGAAGCAAAAAGTTGTCTTGAGACTGCGTAAGCATCTTCTCCGGGGCGGCGCATGGAACTAGATCCCCCGTTTAGCTGACCGCCTTAGGCTACTTGAATATGAAGATACTCATACATCGACCGTTCCTACTATCGGCTTCTGTAGGACAGGGCCCTCCACTATCTACCCATGTCTCTTCTTGCGTCCAAGCAGCTAGCGAGACGATTAGATTCGTGTGGGATACATATATGTATCGGCCATACTTTCGTACTTGGTGAGTTAACTTTAGGCTTGAGGAATGACTCTTGACGTTGAATGCTTAGGTGGTATAACTGCACCTACGTCCTCGACGCAACTATGGCACTTTTATATGTCATCCTCATTAATACCAGTCCATGCCCAGTTGAAGTAATCCTGGGAGATATCGATAAGAGCTTGGAAATCTTTGCATCTATGAAGATGGTTGCCGTTGCCCGTCGATGCACTGAGATCACCCGGGAGGTTCTGAATGCTGCCAAGACGTCCCATACGGATTCTTTTCATCAGGCATTGGAGAAGCACGGGGATGATGTTTTGTTGCGTGGGGCACAAGCTGGTGACATGGCAGGCTCTAATCCTTGCAACAACAATGGAGAGCGTAATGGTGATTTTGAAGGCGATGGACCTACGTATGAGGACCTTTACTCTAGCCTGGTGGATACAAACTTGGTGTACAACTTTCTCAACTTCGAGGATTGGAATGCTTGGTCTGCTACAGATGGTCCAGGTGCTGAGACGGGTAATTTCTTGTACTAGATGAGCCAGAGGTAGTCGGTTACCACTAGCTTTTTAATCGACTTTCATGGTTCAGCATGTTTCTGCCGTCATGGCTTTCATCAAACACTTTTAATCCAGAGGGGATGAAGAAGTACACGACCAGGTAAATGTATGAGCTGTATGCACCACCCGGCAATGGCAAGTCTCCTTGTGCGTCAAGAACATGGCGCTCACGGGGACCCAGGCCATTCACGTTTTCCTTAGCAACCTTCCCGACGACACTGAGGATTAGTTCCTCTCCGAGAACCGTAACAGAACCGACACGATGTTGCCCAACTTCTCGAAGGAGCACTACGCAAACTGGGTGGAACAAGATGCTAGCGAATTCTCGTCACCGGTACTATGTCGCTGAACGAGGCGTTGGAAGAGATGCATCCATGTCAAGGATAACGATGCCGTGGTTGCATACTTGAAGAAGTAACTGTCGTGGAGGGCTATGAAGGTAAGGCTTCCGCGACATTAACTCACAATTCTGCTGACCTATGATCTGTCGTTCATCGCGGGAGTCTGAGTTCAAGATGTCTCGATCCCTCCTTCACCAGGTCAAATGCCCCAATGGGGAGAATCTCACGTCTACTCTGAGATTACAGAGGGCAAAGACTGTGGTTTGGGCAAAGGCAACCGGTCCAAGCTTCATGTTTAATTATTTAAGGGTGGAATTGGGCTTGTCGATCACTTGACAAAGTTGGGGTTGTGCAGCCACCCATAATCTCGGACGTCATCTATTTCCGGTAGAATCAGCCAATCAAGTATGATAAGACGATAATATTGTGCAACCGCAAGTATCCACAAACTACAGGGTCTCTTTGTAGTATCGAGCCCGAAGTAAAGAGGGGTATCACTCACGAACAAGGATCAACAATCAAGCGGGGGGGATATCAACGCCAAGAAGGATTGTCTCATTGTCAAGATACGTTGCGACACATCTAACCCGGAGCAAACAGCTATAGAGTGAAGAACTTTTGTCACGAGAGCGGGCGCCTGTTGGCTTGGCTGCAGGTCCCCAACGCAACATAGCACGGGGGACTTTTTGCCAGACCATCCAAAACGGCAGGTCAAACATCCCGGTCGGGTTTCACCCTCTAAACCGCTGCGGGAAGGACAAAGAACAAACAAAAAAGTGATCGTCGCGTTATCGTGGGTTGAACAAGGTTAAGGTTATTCGAGATTAACGTGGTACGACAACTGTAAAAAAAAAAATATTAAAGCCGAGGGGATGCATCTCATTGAGTTTCTTTTTTCCCCCCTCAAGGACCTCCTCTTCGTCTTTCATTTCTCAAGATGGCTGGGAAAACCGCTTTGGTGGCCTTGTTGGCTTTTTGTCTCTTTTGGCTCTGCTGCCATTGACCCCCCTCGCAAGCCTTATCAACCTGTCGGTGGTGGTGATCGTATCCTCACCTTCAACGAGACCAGCCCCAGTGCCAAGATTAGACCGTCGACTTTGAGCGTCGAGTGGTCTTCAGCTGGTAGCGATGGCAACTACATCGTCACCAACAGCGCCGGTGATCTAGTTCTAGAGGATATCGTCACTGGCAAGAGCAGCAAGTTTGTCTCTGCTGACAAGCTACCTGAGGATCTCCATGAGAGTTGGATTAGCAGCGATGCTACCAAGTTGCTCATTGCCTCCAACTACACCAAGCAGTACCGCTACTCGTACTTTGCCGATTACTTCATCCTCGATGTCAAGTCCGGCGAGACGACACCTCTAGTCGAGGATCAAGTCGGCGATATTCAGTACGCACAGTTTTCCCCCACAGGAGACAGCGTGGCTTTTTGTCCGCGGCAACAACCTCTTCATCCGCGACTCAGAAGGCAAAATCAGCCAAATCACCAATGATGGAGGTCCCGACATGTTTCACGGCGTGCCAGATTGGGTCTATGAGGAGGAAATCTTTGGAGGTCGTTCCACTCTCTGGTTCTCTCCCGATGCCAAGTTCGTGGCTTTCCTTAGCTTCAACGAGACTGGCGTTGGTACTTTCACCATCCCTTACTACATGGATGGTGAGAAGCTTGCTCCCGAGTATCCTCGTGAGCTGGATTTGAGATACCCCAAGGTTGGCTCCAAGAATCCTACTGTGGAGCTCAACATTCTTGATCTCTCCTCAGGCGACTACAAGCCCGTTCCCGTCGATGCATTTGAGCCTGAAGAGCTCATCATCGGCGAGGTGGCTTGGGTCACTGATGACCACAGCGCCGTCATCTACCGAGCCTTCAACCGCGTTCAGGACAAGGATGCTCATGTTGTCGTTGACCCCACCACTTTAAAGTCCAAGCAAGTTCGTGAGCGAGACGGTAGCGACGGATGGCTCGAGCACACTCTTTCCATCTCCTACGTTGGACCTCTCAGTGCTTCCGGCAAGGATACCTACTACGTGGATGTTTCTGACGAGGATGGCTGGAACCACATCTACCTCTACCCTGTCAATGGTGGAGAAGCCATCCAACTGACATCTGGAGAGTGGGAAGTAACCAACATCTTGAACATTGACACGGCTCGAAGCTTGGTCTACTTCCAAGCTGCGAAGCGTCACTCCACCGAGCGCCATGTCTACAAGGTTTCGTGGGCTACCAAGAAGATTACCCCCCTCGTGGATGATACTATCCCTGCCTATTATTCAGCGTCATTCTCGTCCAACGGCGGTTACTACATCCTCAGCTACCAAGGCCCCGACGTTCCCTACCAAGAGCTTTACTCTTCCAACTCTACGGCCAAGTCTCTTCGTGTCTTGGAAGACAACAAGCAGTTCTACAAGAACATTACCCAGTACAACCTCCCCAACATTACCTACTTTGAGCTTGAGCATCCTGATGGCTACAAGATGAACGTGAGGCAGCAGCTTCCCGTCAACTTTGATCCTTCGAAGCAATATCCCGTTCTCTTCACCCCATACGGAGGTCCCAACTCGCAGCAGGTAGCCAAGTCTTTCCAGGCATACAACTGGAGAGCGTACATCTCCTCCGACCCTGAGCTCCAGTACATCACCTACACAGTCGACAACCGCGGAACCGCCCAACGCGGTCGCAAGTACCGCTCCCTCGTTACCGCTCAACTCGGCAAACTCGAACCCCTCGACCAAATCTGGGCTGCTGAAGAGCTGATCAAGAAATTCGACTACATCAACCCAGACAAGGTCGGAATGTGGGGATGGTCCTACGGCGGATATCTCACCGCCAAGACCATCGAAGTAAACTCTGGAGTCTTCACATTTGGTCTGATCACAGCCCCAGTATCAGACTGGCGCTTCTACGACTCCATGTACACAGAGCGATACATGAAGACGCTCGACGCAAACCGCGACGGCTACCTCGAAACAGCCGTGCACAAAGTCGACGGCTTCAAGAACATTGCAGGCGGCTTTAGTGTTCTACACGGTACTGGAGATGACAATGTTCACTATCAGCATGCGGCTGCGTTGATTGACCTTCTTGTTGGCGAGGGGGTGTCGCCTGAGAAGATGAAGATGTTTGCGTTTACTGATAGCGATCATAGTATTGTGTATAATGGGGCTAGTGTGTATATTTATAAGTATCTTACTGCGAGGTTGTATGATGAGGTTAAGAGGGAGCCTAAGAATAAGTTGTTGGCTCATCAGTGGACGAAGAGGCGGGTTGATGGCACGTCAAGAGCTTAATCTCTCACAGCTATCGAAGGCCATAGCCTCATCTGTCGATAGAATCAACTTGAAATCTGATAACCCGCATGTTGTCACCGTGAGTTCAGGAGAGATTTTCTCATTCAAAGTGCACGATAGAACAGCCCAATGTCTCTTGTCCCGATAAACTGACAACTATAGCTTGGACTTGCTAACCCAATCAGGAGACCTCTTCTGAAAGAATGCCGCAATGCCCTCTTTAGCATCCTCGCTCTTCGCATGCAAAGCCATGACTCTCCCCGCCCAACGAGCCGCAGCTTCAAACCCATCACCTCCTTCTTCACCGTCGGATGCTCCCATGCCGAGTTGCGTCCAATATGCCCATTTGCCAACAGCTTGTTGTTGAGCGGACATGCCCGCCAGTTGATCAATGACTGCTGAAACTCGACTTTCAAACGCTTCGCTGCTAGCTTCATTCGACTGATCTTTTTCTGAGACTTGAACAATATCCACTGCCCCTGGGATGTCTGATGCTTTGACAGGTTGTGCTGTCGCCAACAGTCGATATGTTGCCCCGGGGGGCAAACGCCGTGAGACGGCAGTCGATGGACTGGTGCAGGGCAGTCCAATCTTTGCTCCCGGCAAGGCAAACTTTGTATTTGCCAATGCGATAGGAAAATCTGTCGCCATGGCGAGTTGAAATCCTGCGGCTGTAGCCAGGCCTTGAATAGGGCAAACGACCAGAACCGGACTCCGTCTGATCAATGTCATGACCTCGGCGCAAAGACTGAAGAGAAGCTTGACCTCATCATGGCTGAGTCCTGAGAGTTCCTTCAGATCATGTCCAGATGAGAAAACAGGCCCTTCGCTGCGTAGAACCAAAACATCAGGTAATCCAGCTCTCTCCCTCTTCCATTCAGACGAGTTAACCAGCCACCCATACTTCTTCCACTGCTCGCTCGTTGTATCATCTCGACGCACAGCCTTCTCCAAATCTTCCAGGATTCGAGTTTGAAAAGGCGGCAAGATGCGAAGCTGTCCACTGGTAGGCGATGTGAGAGCTTCGGTGAGCTGTCTCTTGAGATCTTGCAGGACGCCAAGACTCAGAGCATTGCGTTTTGCTGGGTTGGAGAGGCGGATGTAGGCGATATTGGGTGGCAGCTTAGGGAGAGGCATTATTTTCTTGAAGACTCAGACTGATCCGAGATTCATGCAAGTCTCTGAAGAAGTGATCAAGGATGGAAGATGATATTGGCCCTTGGTAACTGGCTGCGGGTGGTTGTTAACCTTAACCCCGCATTCTCGGCTATCCTACCCGCCACCCGGTCAACGCCTCGGTCAACCACCAGCGAATGAGACACAACCGGGGCAAGTCGAAGGGTGTAAATACTTCCTGCCTACAAATACTAGATACTAATGTCCATCATCTGATCATACAATCGAAATGGTCTTGATGTCCTTGGCAATAGCATCAAAATCTCCCTCATGCCACTCCGCAAACATTGCTCCGTGGACATAAGCTGCCCCGAGCAAAGTATACCTTCCATCTCCTTGGGGCCGTAGCACTAACGGTCCGTCTGCCCCGACCAAATTCCAAATCTCGTCTCCCTCTCTCGTCGATTTCGGGCCAATCCCAAGCTGTCCCTCCCTTGTTGTAAAAAGGTTTCTACGCGCACAATGCATGTTGACTAGACTCTCAAATTCAAGAGCCTCGGCCGAAAAAAGCGTATGCAGCTCTTTCGAGGCCATTATCGCCATGGCTTCTCCTTCGTCACTCCTTCTGCCCTCTGCCCAAGCAGTGTCGAGTTCTGGCAAGATGGCCCTCATCTCCTCAGGAAACTGTTCGTTCTGAACATGATCACTGTGCTGGCCTTTTAGAATCCTCCGAGCACAGTACATGCCGCTTATAGATGACTTGAGCATATCCCAGTTCGGGGGACCCCCGATGTAACTGTGCAGAGTATTTGTCTGCCTGATTGATACAGCAGGATCGGAGTCCATCCCAGCAATCACCATTCTTATAAGCAGTTCTTTGTCCCAGACTCCTAAGATGAGGTCGACTGTGCGTTTTGATGGTGGGAATTGATTTCCAATGCGGTCTCTTAGCAGTGTCCTCCAGAGAACTTCCAATCGAGGCTGACGGGCTATTGTTCCCTCCTTCCCAATGAGAGGTTGGTCATAGACTTCCTTGTTCGGTATCAAATCTTGGGTCTCAAGGTATGACCTCAAAGGGGGTGTCAGAGGCGGTATCCACACATTTGAATATTCTGGAAGATCTTGAACAAGACTCATGAATGACCCTGGGCCATCATCAAGGACTAGTCTGTTGATCCCAGTGAACTCGTGAGCCGCGCAGGCCGTCCCAATGCGCAGTCCTTGCACTTCAAGATCTCCACTAGGGCCAAATATGAAGTGCGTGTTTCCGGCAAGTTCCCCGACAGACCACAGGTTTAATACTGGATGAACGATTGCCGACATTAGACCATGACTATTGAAGTCCGGTACCCAAGATTCAAGGCCAGGGGTCTTGGTTCGCTGAGGGTCTTCCTTCAACGTAAGAGCATTAAGACTATTGCTCGACTGTAGCATAAACTTGATTACATCTCGGAAAGCTTCTGCGATGGGCTTCTCATAGGCTGGGTGCAGCTTTCCACGCTGGCCTAGCTCCTCGGCCAGACCGAGGAAGGCATACACCTTGTCTCTCGGATCTGTCGCCCTCATGGTCTTGAATGGGCCCAAAACATTGCTCAGGGCCTGGTGGACGGGCCCAAAACATTGCTCAGGGCCTGGTGGACGGGCCCCAAAGTCTTCGTGGGGTTATAAACGACGCTTTGGAACCCAAAGCTTTTTGTCCTTATCCCGCAGAGGTGTTTCAGCATCGAGTCGTTTGGCCCGTCATCTGGGTTTGGCTGGTAAAGACGGGTTCCCGGGTCCTGTGCCCTCATGGTCTCCGCCAGCTTGGTGGAAGTGTTTGAGTGCCCCTGAAGCGCTTGAGCAAAGACCATGATGAAGTCAAGACAACAGGCCATATCCAACAAGTGCACAAGATAACGGAGATGGTCAAATGTAAAGGTTGTTATTCCACAAACAAATGACAACTGCCGAGATAGGGCGGCTTCCTGTACGACCCACGAGCGCCAAAACCAAGAGCGACTCAAAAAGGCATACAGAGTAATCCACTCCCAAGGCTCAATTGGCTCCATGCCGATATTATGATATACCTTTGTTTCAAACATGTCGCCCGTCGCAAGTTTCGAAAACGTCCCAGCCTCGACATTCAGCACCTTCACCATGGTGGCAATGGCAGTTTGAGAAAATTGATCGTCGCCACCGAGCCAAACCAGACAGAGCCGTGATTGCTTAAATATCCGTCCCATGAGCATGACCTGGGAGTTTCGTTCTTGAAGATCCGACTGATTGATGCAGATCTGGTCGATCCAGATATTCAATGTTGGGGAGATGATCTCTATCATATTTGAGCCCTCCGCTGCTGCCACCGTCCGACAATATCGATGACCCGTATTGGAAGCTCGGAGGCGCAAACTCAGAATAGCCGCGTAGAGGTTGGCAGTAACTGAGAAGGGTTTCTCGTCACAGATGATGTCAAAGGACAGCGCAGCCCAGGCAGCAGCCGACGACACCTCGCTTTCATCGGAATAGATGGTGACCGGGCAGTTCCAGGTATAGGATAGTGCATCATAAACCGGATCATCGTTCAAGTCCTTGACGACAAGAGAGCAGCGGGGGGTAGAATAAAAGTCGAACTCGTTTGCAAATTCTTCTGGATGCACTTGAAGTACCCGAATTGATGTCGGTGTTGGCAAGGGATCGTAGGCGACTACATGAGGCTTGCGATTTTCGGAGTTCTCAGGTGGCCTGATCAAGGGAATAGTTATTTCCTTGGGCCATTTGTGTTGTCTCGAAGACGTAGGCTCAAAACTCTGCCCAGTCTGTTCCCTCAGTCTTTTGTAGATTGCGTAGGCTTTCGGGTCCATGGTGTTGGTGGTATTGTTGGTTTTGGGGTGACAATCGCGGGAGTGAAGTGAAGGAGGCAAATTATCTCTCAATAGACAAGGCCAAGGGGACAGATATAGGCTACACCAAGGCGCATTTTCAACCCCCCTGTTACTGCTCGTCATGCAGGGAACACGCCAAGCTTGCCTTTCATTGGAAGGGTTTGTGATTTGTTGCGGCTTTGCTTGCACATTTCGTCGAACTGGAAAAAGTGATCTTCCAGCAAGCCACCAACTGACAAAAGCAAATTACAACTAAATTACCAAGTACATTTTTGCCGTGCTCCAGGTACTGAATGTTGGCGAGGCTATTCTTATGATTTTTTGTTCCTAAACGAAAATAAAAAGAAAAGAAAAGAAAAAGAGTGACAGAGAAAACGGGGGGAAACGAGTGCATACGCCAACAGGGACTGATTCGGCCATATATTCCTCTGCGACATTTTAATATATATCAAGGCCCCCTGCTATAGAAATACACATGGGTCATTTCCGCCGTTCATCTTGCCTCCAACCTTGTTAGCTTTGGGCTCGACCTTCTAGCTGAGTTATCTCGGCTTCAACTATGATGAAGAACACATTTCCAACACATAATAGCATAATATCCCCATGCTAACAGGGCGAGGTCGGTAGCATTGTAGTGTTGAAGGCAGAATGTCCGTAACGCAAGGCGTTCGGCGTCAGAAGCATTATCACCAGTAAGGAAACCATCTCTGTCCGAGTAAGAGAATTCTTCAAAGTCTAGGGCAGCTGTTTATATGGAGAGCGCGGGTTGAGGTGATGCTTGGAAGACTGCTTTGGGCGTAGAGGTTAGAGAGCTTCGATGTGAGAGGGTTGGCGCATGTCTGGGGGCCTTTACTAGGTAATCGTATGGTAAGAATGATCCTACTTATCAGAATACCATCTTAAGAGTATTTCATTCTGAGGCAAGGGTTAGTAATTATTAAAGCCCCCCTTGGGTATTTTTATACCATTGGCTTTTGTAATCTTGGTGAAAGGTATGCCAATCTCTTCACCAAGTTCCCAAATGTATTTTAACGACTTATAGAATCATGTTATCTATCCATTGCCCTTTTTCAACCCAGTAAACCTCATCCAATCCAGTTAAGAATCAGGCATGACCATTCGCAACACCTGAGCCAGTGCATCAGTCCTTCTTATATCCACTACCCTTAGCCCCAAAGTTAGGATGTCCCAAACCCTTCCTTTCCATAACCGCAAGTCCCTTTCCCCGTTGACATTCAAACAGCTCCATCTCCATCAACTTTTTCGTAAAACGGCACCGACCGTTCCCAATCCCCCGTCATCAACAAGCTTCTCCGTAGATGAGGCAGAGACTCGATCACCTCCTGTATACATCTCACAAGCCAACTTCCAAGTCCTTTCCCTTGATATGATGGATCCACCCAGACGTCAGTCAAGTATAGGAATGTTGTGTAATCGGTGACGCCGCGTGCAATGCCCAAAAATGTTCGATTGGGTTCAGCCGTCTTGGTGGTATCGTCTGGTGATTCATGGCAGTCGTATAACCCAAAGCACAGGGAATTATCAAGCATTTCCTTCATTACATCTTCAGGTAGCGCATTAGCCCAGTAAAAGTCATCAGAATTGAATATTTCAATAAGACGTTTCATTGGAATGAGGCTTGCGTCCGTGGAGATGAGGTACGATCCCCGTCTCCAGGATTTCTTTCGTAGTTGACTGGCTGTTGATTCCATGTTGATGTGAGGTGCGGGTTTGACTCAATTCAACGGGATATTCGTGAAATAACGATGTTTGAATAATGTTGATTGTCTTTATAAGCCCTTCTCTTGCGAAGCCGGCAAACTAGTTGGCTTGGCTTGAGTCACACCGCACCGGAGTTTTGTCCGAAGCGTCGGCTCTCTCCACCGAAAGACAAACTAGTCCTCTTTCACAAGAATATACGCGGACGAATTAACATAATAGGCAAAGTCTTTATAACCAAAAGAAATTTTAACAGTAAAAGAAATCCACCAACGCCGATTTTTGCCATGTAACCACGATTGTTCCGGGTGCAACCACCACAGACCGCGTCATCTATTTTGTTCCCGTAGTTGTGATGTCCTCGTACAGCACCCTAAAAGTGATCAGTAGATGCTCCGCTTAAGTAGGTAATTACCGTACTTACTCTGTAAGGAAGCCAGCGTACTTCTCTCCCGTGATCTGCTCACGCATAAACTGCTGCGCAATCTCGAACTTGTGACCCTCGGCAGCAGTCTTCAGCAGAGCTCCATGCTGCTCATCAAGAAGCTCGAGAATAGTCATCTTGTCTAGTCGGACTCCCTCAGCAGTGCTGACCTTGTGGTGAACCCACTGCCAGAGTTGCGAGCGAGATACCTCGGCGGTAGCTGCGTCCTCCTTTGAAATAGTTAGATGAGATGTTTATCTTAAGAAGCAGAAGAAACTCACCATGAGGTTGTTGATGGGGCTGCAGCCGACTCCCCGCACCCACGTCTCCATATACACCAAGCAAACGTGAATGTTCTTCTTGACGCCCTCAAGAGTAATCTTACCCGGCACATTAGGGTTAAGAAGATCATCCCGAGTGACAGGCACTGTCTCAGATCGACGGAAGATCTGATTAGAAGTTGGCATGTAAGTGTTAAAAATGTCTTCGGCAATCGGTGCCAAAGCTGGATGCGCAACCCAAGTGCCATCATGTCCAGCCAAGACTTCTCGAAGCTTGTCGGCCTCCACGTTGGCCAGGGCCTTTGCGTTGGCGCTTTCGTCATTTTTGATCGGAATTAGCGCAGCCATTCCACCCATGGCATGCACGCCGCGTCGATGACAGGTCTCGATGAGGAGCTTGACATAGGCATCCATGAAAGGAACAGTCATGGTGACGTCAGCGCGATCGGGAAGGATGAACTTGGGGTGGTTGCGGAAAATCTTGATGAAGGTGAAGATGTAGTCCCATCGTCCACAGTTCAAACCGCCGATATGGTTTCGAAGCTCATAGATGATCTATCGAAGAGTTAGCCTTGAACAAAAACTTCAGAGGATGGAGTTGAATACTAACCTCATCCATCTCGAAAACGGCCGTGATAGTCTCGATCAAAACAGTAGCTCGGACGCTACCCCGAGGAATACCGATATAGTCCTGAGCAACGTTGAAAACATTGTTCCAAAGACGAGCTTCAAGATGAGATTCCAATTTGGGAAGGTAGAAGTAAGGTCCGAATCCAGTCTTGATGAGCTCCTTGGCGTTGTGGAAGAAGTAAAGACCAAAGTCGAACAATGCACCTGAGATGGCAGCGCCGTTGACTGTGAAATGGGCTTCGTCGAGATGCCATCCACGGGTGCGGCAGATCAGCGTGGGAAGAGTTCGGTCGGTTCTCAACTTGTAGTCCTTCTCGCCAATTTTGAAATCAATCTGGCGTCGGATGGCGTCGTACAGGTTAAGTTGGCCGTCCATGACGTTCTTCCATGTAGGGGTGAGCGAGTCTAGTTGGGTTAGCTACCACACATAACAATCAGTGTCGAAAATCATACCCTCAAAATCAGCCATATAGCAGTAAACGTTAGAGTTAAGAGCATTGACAATCATCTTGCGATCCGTCGGTCCCGTAATCTCAACCCTGCGATCGGCCAAACCAGGCGCAGGAGAAGCTCCTTGCCAGTGGCTATCCTCTCGAACATGCTTGGTCTCGGGCAAAAAGTCAGGCAGTTCCCCTGCGTCAAACTGTTTCTGTCGAAGCTCACGGCGATGAAGCAGCGACTTTCGGGTAGCCTCGAATGAGTGGTGCAGGACAGACAGGAACTCGCATGCTTCGGGTGTAAGGATCTTCTGGGTGGCTTCGCTGGATGCACCCAAGACAGCGTATTGCTGCTTCTTGTGGGGAACGAGAACCATGGTTGAAAGTGTGATGCTTGGGTGTTGTAACTTGTCAACGGTGAAGTTGCTGTGAGTTGTGATGCTTCTGTTCGTTGTAGACAGGAATCCCGATATCATTTTATATTTTGATCGCGAATTCAGTGGATATACCAATGTCTACGGCAAGCATCCGAATTTCAAAGTCAATTGCCAGTGTCTCTTTCATCGGACGCTGTCCCGGGGGCAAATTCTAGCAATTCACGATGCTATCTTTGTCTCGGGACCCCACCCGGTGATGGTTCTACCTAGCCAAACCACAGCTAGTAGTCTCTATTTCTCACCGGGCAGGCTAAGACAAGTTTCATCTCACCATGATAGGCCCTCAATGACTCAATTTTCGGACCCATCCTCCGAAGTTGGCGCCGAGAGAGGTTGAACCGTGCCCGGCCGCAAACCCCGAAGACGGACCGGAAGGCTTCCGACAACGTGCCACTAGACCACAACCCGGGTTGACGAGAGGGTCTTGATGTTGAAATCGATCGGTTCTTCAATTCCCGATATCAGGCACTCAAAAGTGAGTGTCACGGAGCTTTGTGCCGACTGACTCGGGATGATGATGTATGTCTGGCAAATCAGGTCACGAGCGGCATTGCTTCACGATGAGCACAAACGGAGATGATTAACCTTCTGTAAGCCCATGAATACAGCAATTATGACTACCTATTAACGAGAAGGAACACAGACCTTTACCACTTAAGCACAGGTCTATGACGAAGATCGCTACCCTGCATCTCATTCCTAGTTGCATAGTATTATAAGATAAAACTCAAGCGATATATACCCTACTATAAATCGCCACTTTTTATGGCCTCTTTGCTCGCTAGCTTAGCTTTGGCTTAGCTATTTATTAGCCCCCTTTAGCCCCTATTAGTTTTAATTACCCTCTTAGCTAAATAGAGCCTATTAATTACTCTTAAGTTCTTAACTTCTAGGTCTTATTACCTTCTTTAATTATTATAGGTATTATAACCGTAGCGTTAGGCATATAAATATTACACTTTTCGGGCTCAAAGGACAATGCCTGCTCCTTAGAAACCTCATTAGATATTCTTCTCTCTTATTGAGTCTTGAAATGCGACGCAAAAATCATCTTGCTAATAAGTTTTCATACTAAGATACACATTGATTGTAATGACCTAGAAAAAACGCCATTGCTTCGTGGCCTTCATCTTTAGCCAGGTCAAGGGCCGTCCTCCCGAAAACGTCCATCGCGTCGATACGAGCACCCC
Organism: Fusarium oligoseptatum; assembly: GCA_003946995.1. NCBI lineage: Eukaryota > Fungi > Ascomycota > Sordariomycetes > Hypocreales > Nectriaceae > Fusarium > Fusarium oligoseptatum. The sequence goes on from NKCK01000014.1 coordinate 292,354, forward strand.
TTTGAAGCAAACATCGCACCATCTCGATATTCCTTTTGAGAACCGCTTCGTGCAGCACGGTTGCCTCGTTGTCACCGTGGTGGGTGTTAATATCGACTCCATGGGCGAGAAGGAGGTCGACGATGGCGAGCGATGCACATCCATTCGAGACTGCCTTGTACAACGCTGTCATGCCATCTCCGTCGGTGGCTCTCACGTCCGCCCCGGCCTTGATGAGCAGACGAGCCATCACCTCAGATCCAATCTCTGCCGCCGCGTGGAGTGCCGTTACACCGCCCATAGGCCGCCTCCAGTCGATATCCTTATTTTTCTGATCAACATCAGCTCCATGCTCCAGGAGAAGCCGAACAACTTCTGGCTGTTTGTAATATACTGCCAGATACAGCGCAGCCCATCCGTCGCTGCTCTGCGCTGCAACATTTGCCCCTTTCTCAAGCAATCGTTGTACCATAGCTGCCCCGGCCATCCCTTGGTTTGATAGGATGGCTTCAAGTAGAGAGGTACGCCCGTACGCCAGCGGCGCGTTTAAATCTACCCCCTCGCCGATTAGAAGATCAAGCACGGCTAGGCGTTCTTTGGCTTTTCTCTCCTCATTTTCTCGGCGTTTCTTTTTGCCGCCCCTCGTCCTCGCTTCCTCGTTCTGCCCAAGAGAGATCGTCTGCCCCTTCCATGAGTCCATGGTATCCAAAAACCGGTGGATGTAATGCCCACGATAGGGTTGCTTTTTTGTCCCAGCCCCCTGTGTCCAGCTGAGCCCCATTTTCGAGCAATCGTTTCACGACTGAAGCACTCCCATATCCCGCTGCCATATACAATGGCGTTGCCCCATCCTCATCCGCCCCTTGGATGTCGGCATGGTGATCGAGTAGGAGTCGAACGCCATCGTCGTAGCCTCTATAGGCTGCCCAATGCAAGGGGGTTCTGCCGAAGGAATCTTTCACGTTGACACTAGCCCTGTTGTCGAGCAAGAGCCGCAGCACGTTTTCGTTCTCGCGTGCAACTGCGGCGTGTAAGAGAGAAACTTTGCCCCTGGCTCTTGCGTTGGGATCTGCCCCCTTCGTCAGCAGGAACCCAACTTCCTCCTCTTCTGCTTGATCAACCGCACGGGATAGACGCGCTGTTGCGAGCCATCGCTCCGTCTCATCGCCCCTACCGATATGCTCGAGCAACATCTTGAGGACACTCTCGTGCTCACACCCAGCAACTTCATCAATAGCTGTTTTCCCCCTCTGGTCCTCGGCGAGTACGTCCGAATTACTCTCCAGCAAGATTTGGACTATTTCTGCTTGCCCTCTCCTTGCTGCGTGGTGCAACGCAGTCTGACCGTCTTCGTCCTTGGCCAAGACGTCAATACCTCTCTCGATTAAGAGTTTCACAAGCTTAACATGGCCGGCCTTAGCAGCCTGATGGAGTGCTGTCTTGCCGTCTTCCTCAGTTGCAGAGATGTCAGCCCCATTGTTCAGGAGCAGGAGGACGATGGCTTCGTGGCCCTCCTTGGCAGCTCGGTTCAGCGGGGTCCCGGCATCTTTCTGGTTGAAATCTGCTCCCTCCGCTAGCAGAACTCGCATCACGTCGATATGGCCGTTCTCTGCTGCGAGGTGGAGCGGCGACTTGCCCCCTGTAACTCTGCGGTCGTTTGGGTCTGCCCCTGCATCGATGAGCACTTTCACCACAGACTCGTGTCCCCGCTCAGTAGCCAAGTGCAACGGTGTGGTTCCGCCGATCCCCTCGGGTGCAACATTGGCTTTCGCCTGCAACAGCAAGCGGACCATCTCAGTGTGGCCTGCCTCTGCTGCTAGGTGAAGGGGTGTTCTGCCCCAATCCGCCCTCGCATTCACGTTGATATCGTCCGCAAGCAAATCCAGCGCCAACCCAACGAGGCCGAACGAGGCCACGGCGTGTAGTCGAGTGAAATTTCCGATACTTCCCCCGCTGTCGTAGTACCATCCGAACGAGGATATTGTCCAATCAATCGCCTGGTTGGCACTCAAGATGCTAATGTTATTGCCGAGGTAGTCAAGGGCAAGCTCACGGACATCGAGATCTCCTTCATCACGAACATGATCTCCCCAGTAGCTAGCAGCATACCTCAAGAACGGGTATTTGCCAAGGCGATTCGTGACTTCCTGGTAACTTGAGCAGTATCTCTCAGCAAAGGGGCCGAATGCCAGATATGTCAGGCAGGTCTTGGCGATTGTTGAGGGTGCTTCGGGAAAACGGGCTGATCCGATGCGCTTGAAGTAACTCTGCGTTGTGTAGTGTACTAAGCGGATTTGATCGCTCTCCTCGTCTATGGTCACGAGGCCGGCACATACCGAGACTATATCCTTCGTTTCATAGAGGCCGTCTTCGTCGAGATCGTCGTCACCTGGCTCAACGGCCAGGGCGTGTCGCAATTCTGCAATGGTGAGCGGCCGGAGTGTATATGAAATCCAGTACAGCACTCTGTGAGCTAGGACAACTTGGTGCTCATCTTGGTCCTGGATTCGCTGCATGGCTTGATCATAGATGCCGTCAAGCTCCTTTGGTAGACTGCCCAGTGCTGTGCGGACTTGGCGGCGATTGAGCTTCTTCGCCAGACTGTCCATGTGTAGCTGAGCAAGCAGGAACCTTGTACAAGATCCAAAGTTAGCATGGGCCAATATGAGAAGACCAAAAAGACACAAGAACGCACATTCCTTGGCTACACTTGGCGACTGTTTTGATGATTTCCTCCATGAGGGTAGGGTCTGAACGGACATGCTTTGCTAGCGAGCTCTCTTTCTCAATGCGGACCTCGATATATCGCTTGACATCATCATCCGTTGCGCGGATATCGATATGTGGAACACTGTCAAATCTCTCATCGATCTGTGGAGAGTATCTGGAGGTGATAAGAATCCGCGCATTCTGGGGCAACTTTTGGATTTCGGTGAGCAGTGTATCCCTGGTATTGTCGCGTTCGGGGCACTCGTCGAGAGCATCTATCACGACGAAAACGAACGGGAGCGACGCGACCTCTTGTACGAGCAGCCGAGCGAGCTCGTCCAGCTTGGGGGGCGTCTTCCCTTGAGCGTGCTTGTCGTAAAGTTGGCGCAAACCATCAGGAAGCGCAGCTTTATGTTGGACGACCTGCTTCAACAAGCTTCCTATCATTTCCCGCGGCGTTTGAACACCCTCTTCTTTGTAGCTGCAGTACAGGTAGATGACGGCAGCACGGGTGCCTTGATGCTGGCTCCTGAGCCACTCGATAACCATTGACCTGCAAACTGCGGTTAGCAAGCTCACGAAACCACCGGGCATCCCATTGATGGAGCGGGTATGTCATACGCCAGGGTCGTCTTGCCAGCGCCCGCTTCATTCTCGTCAGCGACATGGGTCAGGGATAGGGTTGGCGGTGGTCAATCTTACGCAGGCCCGGACACCACAGAGTCCTCTCCTCTCCATCTTGCCAATGCTGGAATCTGGGATCAGAGAGGAGCCAATCTCCTGTCCCAGGTTGTCGCCGATTGAGAAAGTCAACCTGTTTCGTTGCAAAATCGAGGCTGGAGAGCCAAGCAACGATGTCCTGGAATTCTCCATCTAACTCATGGTACCTCTCGTGGTTAGCTTGCAGCTATGGATGAGCAACCACATATAGGATTGGATATGCGAACCTTGTCGTTCCGCGGTTGCCTCATTGATAGCACCCCGCAAGTCCTCCTTGACATCAACCAGATCTTGTCTTATTGCAAGAGCAAGCTTGCTAAAGAAACCGTCAGCGATTAAAGGCATCTCGATTGGATCCCGGGTCATACAACTGATCGTTCTGCAGGGCAAGCATGATAAGAGTCTTGACCCGCTCAATCTGCGCAAGAGTCTCGTCGATGTCTTTCTTGTCGAGCGCCCAGATCAAGGCCTTGCCCATCTTCTTGAACCGCCCAGTAGAAGGCTCAAGCTTGGTCGCCAGGTGTTCCATCTGGTCGTGTAACTGATCCAGTGGTCCCCCTTCTACCCCCAGGCCGCGGAGAGCCACAAACCAAGAATCCGAGGCAGGCCCGGCTTCCTCTACACGGTATCTCAGATCAGTCAGAAGCGCCAGAAGGCTCGAGGCGTGCCGAGCAAACTGGGCCCGCTCGGCGGGGGCATCCTTGACGTTGTTGACATAGCCGATGACCTTTGCTGTCGTCTCAATCAGCTGGATGATGGAGGCGGTAAGACCAACCACCGAAGCAGGATCCATGATTGGGAATTGGGCAAACGCGACGCGGATTGCAAATAGCTCGAATGGAAAGATACGTCCGCGATTAAAATGCAATCAAGAAGAACGAGTGCTCACATGGTCTGACATGTAACAAACAGGGCGAAAGTGCATTCAGAACCAGTCAGCATCAGCCCATTCATGTCTCTTTCAGCTCTCGCCGCCACTATTAGAAAAACGACCAATCACCGCATTTTCTCCGCACCTTGTAATACATTGCCAACTCACCTCGCAGGAGCAGTGGGGTCCATGGATTGATAGCTGTGTTTTTTTGTTGTTGTGGCTGATGGCTTTGACATCATTGCAGCCTATAATAATGGATTTAGAGGTACAAAAGTCGTGCAGTGCTAGGCAGCCAGGAATATGGTGGTTAGCATATAGTTGCCCTGATTGAAGCACATGAAGAGAGTTGAAAGAACCTTTGAATGCTAGGTATCTGTTAGTTGTAGTATTGAAAGTATGTTCTGGGACATTTTCACCCGCCTACATACTGGCCTGCACCACACAACCGTGACAACGTCGACAGCAATAGTGTCTTGGCATTTTGGGGCTGTGATCTTGATTCTGCCTTGCGGCATACCCGCAGCTCCTACTCCCAGTCGGTCACTGAGTCACGCTACAGGACCAGGCTGAGTGCGGAGAAGGCCGACATCGAGACGCTGCATTGTCTTCATTTCTGGATGCAAGACGCCAATATGAGGCCTCTAGCTGGCACGGTGTGTGTGGTGTTGAGTTATAGAGCTCCTTGATTGGTCAGGGCAGCCCCGCTATAGGGGCTTTGCATATATCACCGCTTTAGGCGATGCCCTCATATTCACAAAAACAAGGTTCTATCAACTACCGTTTTTCATGCTTCAAGGTGACCTAGATAAACTACCTCGTGGTTAATATAAGCTCTAGTTCTATAGGGAAGTTGAATCTGAGTGAGTAGAGGACGGAAACCAGGGAAAGGAATCAAGGAGATATGGAGGAGTTACTCTGCGGCAGGCTTACCGCCATGAATAGGCGAGCCAGACTTCAGGGAAGCCGATTCAGAGAGACGCAAGAGCTGAGACCGCCTAGCTAGTCAGTTCTGCCCCTATGGCACAAAGGATATGCATACTCTCTCAAGTTTCTAAACCTAATCCTAGTTCCTGTTGGATTTAGTCTCAGCCTCCAAGATCCCAAACGACTTCCCATCGGCGACTCCGCCGTGCCATAAAGTCCTTTAAGCTGTAAGAGATCAACCAGGTCTGGCAGAAGAATCAATGTGGTCAGTCGATCAGGGTTAGATCGCATGAGCGAGGTTATAGGCTTCAGCCAGCCTCCAAGCACCCTATTCTATACTTATTTACAACGGAAATACTCCTTGACTACTTGGGGATAAACTCCTCAGCGCTTTGTAGGCTATATGAAACCGACATTCTGTTGATAGTATAAATGGGGAATGCATTATGATGCCTCTTGGATATAAATATTGTATATTGAACAAAATTTAAGCTCATATGTCTCAAAGAGCTAAAGCTAGCGGCCACCATCACCCCTTCTATTGCCCCTGGATTCTTGTCTCCATACTTCACCTCTTAACCCCAACTACCTTCATAAATCCAAGCCCTTGTCTTACCATCCCCTTTACTGCGAAAGACTTTCTCTCTTGTATGAGATATTAGTTGGTTGTCGATTATTTACTATTGTCTACAATGATGACAAGAAGCCTGCCCACCGATGGCATTGGTTCTGCAATCAACTCCAAAGTTGTCTCACTTGTGGGGCAGGGAACGAATATTTATCAGCTGCCATGGACGCCCATGTGCGAGAGGTTCTCAAAATGCGCATCCAGGTTTGTTTTTAGGCTAGCTTATCTAGCCAATAGTAATAGAATATATTTCTCAAGGCCCATCTTGAGAGGTGACACCTTTGATCTCCTAGAGCCGCGACTAAATTGAAGAAGCTTCTGTCGTCCTTACAGAGCCTAACCTTGACCCTTTCGTTGGAAGGCTGACCCCGTAAGTAGAAACCGGGCCACTATGGTTGCTGTCGAAAGGCCAGGTGCATCTGGAATATCTTCCTGTTACCTAAAGCTATCAGCAAAAACAGCAAAAAGCATATCGATTAATACATAACAGTGTTAAAACCTGAACATTTTAAGTTTTATCGCAATAACTATAAAAAATCAGATGGAAAGGTGCGTCTTCTGTAAAAAATGATAAAAAAAAAGTTGAATCGCTGAATGCTAACTGGAGGGTTCGAACCTCCGCGGTTTCCCACTGCGGGTTTGGGTTCTGATGAGATCCTAAACACAGCGCCTTAACCACTCGGCCAAGTTAGCGATGATTCGTTGAGGCGAGTTTCAAAGACGAGTCTTTTGCTGAGCTTCGAGTTTCTCCATCTTCGTCACGCCAGTGCTTTGAGAATAGAAGAGAGTTGAGGGCTACAATCATCTACATCGTCATGTCCAAAGGAAAACTGTGTTAACATTGAGCTATGATGCTATGATGCGTTGGAAATGTGTTCTTTATCATGGTTGAATCCGGGATAACCAATATTGAAGATCATGTCCAAAAGAGAGAATCGGTTTTTCGTTTCGGAGAATTGTTACGTCAAACATGAACTACTTGAGGTAAATACAGGGTCTCGACGGTGGGAAAAACCAGGATTGTCAGCTTATCAATCATATTAAGATCTAAATCATTAAGAATATGTACCAAGTGGGTTAAACGTTACGAACAGGTGGAGCTTCACCTAAGCGAAGTGTCTGATCGCGGATGGTAAAAAGCGATTGGCCAATCGAAACACCAAGAAACTGTTTCAACGCGAGTCGCGCCCGCCGACCCAAACGGAGCTGAAGCCTGTCTTGGGGAGTGACTACCGCCCCATGCTTCGCTCTGCTAACTATACCTGGGCATGTCCCGCGACTTGACATGCAGGGGCCGTTGCATCCGTATTACGCTTAACGGTTGCGATTGAAGCCACAACTGGGTGGCGACGATACTCTGCAACGTCTCGGCGCTCCGGAACGGGAGCGGAAGTTTCTTCAGGGTCCGTTGCAATTGTTGTGTCATCTTTTTTTGCCAAGCTTTGTTAGTTGATATATGTGTGCTCATATCCGGCCGGTCCCTGTTCCTTTTCCCCCCTTAAACATGTTCCTACGCAGACCTCGTTAATCTTTGTGCTTGCACAATTTATCTGCTGTTCGTAATGCCTAACTATTTGCAGAGCTGGTTTATTCTACTATTATGGTTTGTTTCTCACGTGGCTGGGCAGGACCCTGCTTCGCTGATTGGTTTGGTACCTGATTGTGCAGTGAGACATTTCTTCAATATGCATCTTGTACCCCTGACTGCTAACATGCATCGCAGCAACCATGCCTCGTCAAGGGACTTGAGAACGGAAACTGTACCCTCACCGCCATATCTGAATGCATGTGCACCAATATTACTGTTCAAGCCGAGGTGTCCGAGTGTGTGCAACTCTCCTGTTCGTTTAAAGACCAAGCTGGTGTGTACCTGTGCAATGCCTTCGCTTCTTGTTTCTAACATTGACTGGCCTAGTCGCCTCCACGTTGTCGAACCAAATATGCGTCGGATATCCGATCGAGTCACGAGCACAACAAGCAAGTCAAGGCGGCTGCCATCGCTTGCGCAGCAGTCGCGTTTCCTATCGTCATCCTACGATGCGTAGCACGACTGATGGTAACCAAGAGGTTATGGTGGGATGATTGGACAGCCCTTGTGGCAACGGTAAGACCAACCACACCGTAGTAGTAGCCATTGCCAACACCTAGCAGGTTTTCTTAGTTGCCCTGCTCGTTCTGCAGACTCAAAGTAGGTTCATCCACGACTAAAAGAGTGCCTGGCTTACGATATGATAGGCGCAGAACTTGGATTCGGTCTTCATTTCTGGAACGTCGATGTGGCAAACGCCAAACCCATCTTTCAGGTTTGTTCCCAGTCTCGTACCACCATGAATGATGCTTAACAAGTAAAAGATATTCTATGTGACCCAGATCCTATACATCCTAATCCAAGTCTCGGCCAAAGCATCCCTACTCGCCTTTTACTCCCGCGTATTCACGAGTCGCGGCTTTCGAATAGCTGTCTGGTCAGCAGCCGCCTTTCTCGTCGGTCACGGCATCATCTTCTTGGGTCTGGTCATATTCCAGTGCACGCCTATTTCTTCAATCTGGAACCGGAGTCTCGAGAATAAATGTTTGAATCTTACCGCCATTGGCTATGCCGGTGGTGTCTTTAGCATTGTCGAGGATATTGTCATCTTTATCATGCCGATTCCTGAGTTGTGGAAGCTGCAGCTTGGAGGGCGGAAGAAGGCAGCGTTGTTGTTCATGTTCAGCATTGGATCTTTGTAAGTAACGATTGGTGTTGGCCGGCTCGAAGCTAACAGACTCAGTGCCTGCGTTACATCGATGGTGCGTTTGAAGTACCTGGTGAGCTTTGCAAGCACACTTGACGCCACCTGTAAGTCGATTTTCTACCCTCGGTTATCGCCCACTGACATTCGAAAGGGGACAACGTATATGTCGTCATCTGGTCTATGATCGAACTATCTTGCGCCCTAATCTGTGCCAGTCTCCCAGCACTACGACCCCTGATTCAAATGCTACCAGGAGTTTTGAGTACAGCCAGGGGATCTTCGGTCAAACATACGACAGATACCAGTCGGCACCATGTGAACACTCATCCTAGCATTGCCGTACGAACAGATCATCCTCAGAGAACCAAGGGAGAGATGAGCAACTATGGCAAAATGGGCGATGCATACCTAGACATCGACCCTAGTAGTAGGGGCGGAAGCTATGAGTTGCAAACAGTTGCAAGTGAGAGGCGGATGGTTTGATTGAATCTGATAATGATTTTTTAATGAGCATAGATTACCTTAATAAGATAACTCACCTTGTCGAATCCCATAACTTTATGACTAGCTTATAATGTCCCTTTAACAAAGCGGTAATGGAATAACTAGTGTCTCAAATGCCTATGACTAGCTTCCCTTCTATGAAGACTACTGACTTGTGTTCAAATATCTGATAAAATAGAGAAGAATTAACAGCCAGAAGTGTTAAGTCTTATATTTCTATACTATCAAAGCTACCACGCACTTTCTACAGATACTTGATATCAAAAGGCACCGTCTCAGCAAAATCCCAATCATCCTCCTTTTCAGCATCACCAAATACTCTCAGTGCACTGAACACAATCTTATATCTCCCCTCCGGAACAACCGCCCCGTCAGCGAGTTCCCCTGTAAATCCAAGCTTGTAATTCCTCCGGATCACCCAAGAATCCGGGAAACCAGGCATGTTCCCAATGCTGTGGATGTGGAAGAATTTGGTGACGGGGAGGTCCGTATCTGTTAGGGCCACGACGTCTGCTCGGATTGTTTTCGTTCCAAAGAGCAGACTAGCTATAATGCCAGGGTATTCGACTTGACTATCCGGAGGCGGTGTTGTGCCTGGTTGAGGGATGGTAAAGGTCTTGTTGGCTGGGTCCGGCCGGCCATAGATGCCTAGGAACGTCCCATATTCAGGGCCTTGCAGTAAGACGGGGACATCTTTGATACTTCCCGCAACACCCATGTAGGGGATGTTGTATGACTTCTGATTGTCTGTTGAGAGGGTAATTAGACCGCTATATACGGGAAGCTGTGTTGCATTGACGTTCTTGGGCGGGATAGCCTTGACGGTTACTTCACCGGATGAACCAGCTGGAACGGTCAACTCCCTAATGACGATTAGTTTCGGACCCGGTAGTTAAATTGGAAATAAGGTACAACCATACCGAGGAGAAAATGATAGCTCAGCCCAATCATCCACGACAGGATTAGGAAATTCTGCAACCGAGTGTGAGCCAGCAGCAAAGGTGTACATAGTAGCAGCCTTGGTATGCCCCAGCTTATACGTGACATCTTTGTCTCCAGTATTCTTGATGCTGAATTTCTTGCGGCCAGAGAAGTTATCCGTGTCGTTGAACGAGATCTGACTTATACTGAGCACCGTGGTAGCATGTGCAGCGTCATAGGCCTGGATGAGCCCTGAGCCCTGCTGCGGAACTGGTGCTAGTATGTCGTGAACAGTCTTGCCATCGAACCACGGCTTGGCCTTGGAGGTGGAAGATATAACACTCCGCAGCTCAAATGGATCTTTAGATCCGCGGGCCTGCGCGACGAGTGCAAATATGGCGGCTGCTAGTGGTGTAGCCATAGATGTCCCAGACAGAACGGCATATTCTCCCATGTTCATTGGATATGTCGAGAGAATATTTCCACCTGGTGCTGTGAACTGAGGCTTTGACTCGACTTCCCAAGTAGGTCCCCAGGAGCTCGAAATACTAGTGAGACCCCCGGATTCCTCGTTATCCAAGGGTTCATAGTGATGACCAGCCACGCTAGGATCAGTAATTTTTGATGGTAATGTTTGACCCCTGGTTGAGGAGTGATATCCATTCTGCTGCTTGGCTCGGGGTCACTACCCCAACGCCTTTAAGGCCATCCGAGTAAGGGTAAATAGTCTGGAAAGACCTATAACAGTGTTAGTTAAGGCCTGCTTATTTTTGGTCAATGACAAAATGAACGTACGAATTTGTCTGGCTATAGAATAGCATGTATTTGCCCCCTTTTGCAGCCACGTTGCCTCCCTGTTCCCAAGTGCCGCACTCCGCGCTATCGGCGACACGGACAAGCACGATCTTTGAAGACAGGTCAGGAGTGTCTTCCGAGAACGGCGAGCAGGCGTCATTTGTTGAAGTCGTCTCATTGCTCACAGCCCACAACGGTAGTGTCACATTCTCTGCGAAGCCGGGACCTCCGTCGAGGAACCCAAAGGAGCGAGTATCTTTATCCACCGTGTAAGAAGCTGCAGTGAGTAGCAGAGGGTTAATCGTATTCTCGACTGATCCGACAGCATTCACATTGATACCCGTGGCTGGTGAAGCAGTCAAGAATAGACCAGATGATCCACCGTTCCCTGGAGCCACCATGACAGACACGCCCTCGGCAGCAATTCTCGAAGCTGCTATTCCCCAAGGATCATTAGCCCAGCCAGAGTAATACCCGGCAGAGTATGAGATAATGTCACTCCCGTCTTCAAACGCGGTATTGAAAGCGTCGAGCATAATATCGTTAGTTGATAATCCCGTACAACCCCAGGCTCGATACATGCCAAGAGTAACATCTGGTGCAGCGCCGGTAAAGTTCAGTTCGTTTGATTGAGCCGCAATAATGCCTGAGACATGAGTCCCGTGACCTATGCAGTCGTCGTATGGGTCATCGTCGGGTTGTGGCTTTCCTGGTGGCAAGTAGTTGTCTCCGACAAGGTCTCGACCGTATGCTATCAAACACCCCTTGCCGAAGCAGCCGCCGAGGGCTGGATGTGTGTAGTCGACACCGCTATCGACAACGGCAATGCGAATACCCCTGCCTGTATAGCCCTCTGCCCTGAGTTTGTCGACCTGGGTCATGACATGGGGTGTAAAGGTATCCTTCTCGGTATCTCGACGATTTCTCGAGTTAGATGAGGCAGAGGCTGTTGCATTCTTCCCAATCATGACCGGGTTAGTTGCCGGCATCTTGATAACCTTGACAGGCCAGATGCTCTTTACTTCAGGTCTCGCAGCGATCTGGTCGGCAATTTCTCCGCTCTCATCATTGGTGGCATTATCGAGTCGAAACGATGCCCCGTGGAAGAGTCGATAGTTAAAGGTTTTGCGTGGCTCAACCTTGATGCCTAGATCTTCATAAAAGCTCTCTCCGGGATCTTTGTTGTCTTCCCACTCGACGATGAAGGCGCCCGGGACAACATTTGCTTCTTCTTCTGGTGATGGGGTTTGGTCGTTTGTTTGAGATGGTGCGTTGGCTAGGGCAGTCGGAAACAGGCCCAGAAGCGCAGCCAGGGCCCAGGTTGAGACCGTTCCCTTCTTCATTCTAGGGAAAGAAATGATACTTCGACTTGGCGACTCTTTTTCCTCGATGAAAAAAAGGTAAAGCGACGAGGACTACTCGGGTGGTTGAGTAACTGCCATTAAATAGCGAGCATGACGCCACGGGGGTGATCTATGCCCCGACTTGCCAAGGCTCGTATCCTACAACTTAGCCAAGGACCTCTGGAAAGATGCTTGTATATCACATTCAGAGTTGCATTGCTACAAAAAGACCTTCCGTTTTGGGCTTCTATACGGAGCACTATGTTACACTGGAGCTAGTCTCGGCATCGCGATGAACCCGAATCCGAGGACGTGAAATATTCGGACTGCATGCCACCAATTATATATTCATGGATAAGCACATAATAGGTCTTCTCAACAGCAATGTATGCCACTCACCGCCAAGAATGTATGCAATGTGAGACCACTGTAAGTCTTCGATATCCCGCTCAACATATATACTCGAATTCTCTATGGTAAATTTGCCTTGTTTAACGAATTTCAGATTCTCTTCTCCCTGGGTAATGGCTTAATGAATATTCCTACTATCTGCTCCTCTATGAACAGACACACAAACACAAAAAGAAGAAGTAAGACAGAAGGGAAGCCCCGTTATATCTCAATCTAAATCACCAGTGCCATACAATATATCCACTCGGAATAACATCAAGTCTTAAGTTGGCCCAATTCCTCCTGCGGCCGAGTCGCAAGAATTTGGGGCAAAGCAAACCACACCGTGCTCCAACTATCATAAGAAAGCTTCCACCAGCCATCGAGAGTCATAGTGAGAATGACAATGTAGTGAACGGCACAGAGAAAGAGGAAAAATATCAAAAACGCCTCCGGTTCTATCGAAAGTCAGCAAGCAGTCTACACAGAAAATACATGGTTTCTTTTTGAACGTACCAGCCTAAGTCCAAATACAGGTATTCTCCGTATTCCCTTGACTCTTGAGATTTGGGCCAGCGACACACCGGTTACAAGAAAATCAGCCACGAGGGAAATTACATCCCAGGAAATAGCAAGGATGGAGGTTCCGGTGAGATGGTACCATATCCTCAGAAGCGACAGTGCGATGCGAGAAACGAAGATGGCCCACATGCACAGTCGACGCAGCAGCATTGCCGCATCGTCGGTGGCGAGAGAAAAATCATTCCAGGCCCAGATGGAGTCTCTAGATTCATCGTCGGGTCGGGAGGATGGCTCAGATGAAGTGGCCATGATGGTGAATGTTTCGAAAGGCGGTTGTTGAGTGGTGGCTATTGTGTTTCAATGCGGAATCGGATTGTTGATAATTGAGAATGAAGGAGAGGTGTTTTATTTAGGCGGGGACCACTAACATATAAATAAATAATGTGAGTTGGTTGGGCTGTTTTTATGACAGGGATCGTGTTGGCTGTGTTGTGGCAGAAAACGCGTGTTGTTCATCGAAGGATGAGGCAGTGCTAACCAACAGGATTCATCTGCCCCTGTAACGCCACAAATCTGCCTATCTATCTGTCTGCCCAATGTTTCAACTGCCAAAATCTGTTCTGTCATTGGTTGGCTATACGAAGGCCCCCATTTATGGTTCCAGGGTTTGGATCAGAGCTACGATTGGGCATGACTTGACCCCGTGTTTCATCCTGGACACAGCCACCCTAGAGATTGGTTCAGACCCAAGGCTTTCATGAGAATTGTTCACATCAAGCACCTAGCGAGTTAAAAAATACTCGGTAGGAAAAAGAAGTAAATAAATAAAGTCAGGCTGCCTTGGTTTATACGTTTCAACACCTAACGTTGGTCAACGCAAATATAGATGGTATTTTGTGCGTTTTTATTAAACTAAAGCAGACCATTCTTCGAATGATGATGCGAAACTTACTTCCTTGCAATCAATTAGCATCTCTAACTCTATCGTAGGGCATTATAAAGGTTGCTCACCTTTGACTCTGAAGCCGACGCACGATCCTTCCTATGTCGAGATCGGACATTCTCGTCATCCAATGACGTCGTTTAAGACGCCGAGCCGATCGGACATTGAATACCGGACCTAAAACCCCGGCCGATTTGTGTCTCACTTTAGCCTCGTCACCGGGAATTGCGCGGGTATAGGAATGCCATAGCAATTTGAGAATCCGGGGGCCGAGATTCTTTACTTTGATTGGACAGAACCCTTGCAACGCAGAGACAAATTTTCAATACAAAAATGGCATCAAAACCCCGAACCGTAAAACTCCACGGCATACATCATGTCGGAGTTTGTGCTCTCCAATTGTCCTCTCATCATCAACCCGCAAACAATCTGTAAGCATCATCCCTCATACAGAGCCAGAATTATCAACACACGTCCAGGCGCCGTATCCGCCCAACGACCGATAAACCTTGATGATATCAAGGATGGACCCATACGTGCCAGAAATCATCAAGAAAGTACCAGATACCAAAACGAAGATTGCAAAGACACACATGGCATACCATCGAGGCGTGCGCTCAGAAACACTCCAATTGTCAAAGAACCAAGCGCAGCCCATCGAGTGGAAGGTTAAAAAGGTGCCCATGAGAGCTCCCAGGAGTGATACGAGACTGCTGAAAGCAGGGATCGCGCTAGCAACGATGTAAGAAATCAACGAAATGCCGAACGTGCAGCCTAGCCAGGTGCCCCAGTGGGTAAGAGTGTTGGCAGTAAGGTGCTTCGAGTTGCGGAGCAGGCGGACAAGCATGTATTTGGCGGCAATCTATTGTCATGGTCAGTCCTCTCGACTAATAGCGTAGGAGTGAGCGGCACCGTATCTTACATGCGTGACAAGAACCGACGTGACCATCAAACCAGGTAGAGCGATGCCGTATGAGATCCTTTTGATATTGCCGCCAGCAGAGCCAAGAGCAGGAGAAGCTACGTATGAACCACAATAGTAATACATGACGCAGCCGATGACTATGTAGAAGATGGTCACGACGGTCTGGCAAGTTATAAGTGATCGTGTAAACTGGGTCGGGTCTCGCATTTCGGCGACGATAGAGAAGAACGATGGCGTTCCCGCGTAGGCAAAGACGATAGAGGACAAGGCTACAGAGGCCTCAGGGAAGGAAGGATTATTCGTAATCTTAAAGTCGGAGACCCAGTGTCCTTCCTGGGGAGCAGCTGCGGGACGATCTTGAAGGCCAACGGCAATTGTGACCATGAGAACTAGAGGATCAGGTTAGATGAGTACCTTGAAGAAGAAGAAGAAGAAGAAGAAGGAGGAAAAGTTTTACCTGCGATGAGAATTGATACTACTCCTAGCCATGCTAACCAACTGATATGGTTCAAGGTACGGATACTGCTTAGCAAGAAGCTGACGATGGCAGCGACAGCAACGAACACAGCAGTACAAGTGGCGTGGGTTGAGACAGAGTTCAGACCGATAGAGATACCGAGCATGGCGGAGCCGGCTACAAAGATCCAATCTGCATGCTATCAGTGCCAGGCCTTGCTGTTAGTAGTCCAGAGGGTTGGGGTGCTTACGCAGAACACATATAAAAGCAAAGAATTCTCTCCCAACCCGGCCGAACATCAAGCGACCAGCATCATCAATGCTATATACCTCCCTATGACGACTTTTTAAAAACAGCAACTAGCCAGTCAGCCCATGTGGTGATGCCTCCGATGACGATAAGAGCGATTAAACCAGGCACAACGCCCAGGGCATCAAAGGCTGCGGGGATCGATAGCACGCCGAGTCCGATCTGTGTCTTCATCATCAGAGCAACGGTACCCAGCCATCCTAGCTACGACCAAGAACAGTCAGTACGATAAGGGAGAAAAAGGGGGTGGTTCAAGGACATACGTTGCGATAGTTGGGTCCATCCTCGGTTATTTCACCAAAGACGGCATCGTGGGCACGTTCCGTGTCAATATGAACCTCTCCTTGGGAATGGGAAGGTACAGACGCCAAGCCTTCTGGGCCAAACTCGGACTTGGAGGGCTTTGACATGGTTGGAGATGTCTAGCAGATGGAGCAGGTATGATATGACGATGGTGTGAGGATCAGTAACAAGGTGTGTAATGGAGTAAAGTTTTCATTCAGGAGCGGAAAAGAAAGGGCAAAGAGGGATATCACAGTTTTATAAGTGGTAAACATGTCAGGAACTCAAGAGTCAGCCCAGACGGAAACTTGGAATTACGTATTTCCTACATGATAACCAGACCACACTATCTTTGATATCTCGATGCCAATCAGTGTATCATTGCATCGCCCCACGACTCCCCGCAGATTAGAAAGGCGGGGGTGGAGGCTTTCCATGTCAATAATTGCAAGGATAGGTCTATACAAGTCGGCTGTGGAACATCGGCAGTGTTTGGGAAGATGGTAGGCAGTTCTGGGGACAAACGCTTGAGAGTGGCGACCCCGAGCTTGTCAGGTTTCGGCAACATCGGCTTGGACATCGGCACCCTGCCGATGTGTTCAAGGAGGTCGGCTTTGGCTAGCCGACAAAACTACCCACTACTCTATCCACTACAAAGCGTCGCAATGATAAGTAAAGGAGATGAAAAGAAGCTTTGGCGACGGTAGCTAAGTAAGTTCGGCTCTAGACTCTCCTAATGGCTTCTAGTCTTGCAACTGTGCCCGTACTACCTAGGGACGAGGCCTTCTCCGTCACGTCTGACTTCAATGCCGATAATCATCCCAGCAAAGTTAGCCTCGGGGTAGGAGTTTACAGGGACGAGAATGGCAAGCCATGGGTCCTCCCTAGTGTGCAGGCAGTGAGTTCTTAACCATACGGTCCCCTGTTCATCTCTAAGCAAGTCCTGTAGGCTAGAAAGATGCTTCATGAGATGCCAAATTGGGATCATGAGTATCTTCCAATCCAAGGCTCCGCCCCCTTTCTAGATGCAGCTCGGCAGCTCTTGCTCGGGGATTATGACGTCGCGAACAGCAAGGTAGTGTCTATACAGACAATCTCGGGCACGGGAGCAAACCATCTAGGCGCGGCCTTCCTGAGCCAGCAGCTGAAGCCAAAAGCTGTCTTCATCTCGGATCCAACATGGGGGAATCATCACCTCATCTGGGAAGTGGCAGCGCCAAAGGTGATTCGGAAAACCTATCCGTATTACCATTCTGACACACGCTCTCTGGACTTTGAAGGCATGATGGCAAAGTTGGAAGCAGAGGCTGAGGAGAACGACGTTGTCATCTTGCACGCTTGCGCCCACAACCCTACCGGGATCGACCCGACTCGTGATCAGTGGAAGGCCCTTGCACAGCTATTCCAGAGGAAGAAGTTATTTGCCTTCTTTGACTCTGCGTATCAAGGCTTTGCGACGGGTGATGTTGATGTGGATGCTTGGGCGCCGCGTCACTTCCAAAAGGTGCTGTTTCAGTCCACATCCTCAGCCCAACCGCAGGGAATCTGTATAGCCCAGTCATTCTCAAAGAACTTTGGACTCTATGGCGAACGTGTAGGCGCTCTCCACCTCGTCGTGCCGGCTGCAACACCTCTCGCGGGCTCACTAAGCCAGTTGTCGAGGCTGACGCGAGCCGAGATATCTAACCCTCCATCCTTTGGCTCGAAGATCGTGGAGATGATCCTCACCCAGCCTGAGCTCAGAGGACTTTGGGAACAAGACTTGAAGACGATGGCAACTCGTATTAAGCGCATGCGGGCTCTTCTGAGGCAGGAGATAGAGAAGAAGCAAGGACCGGGAGATTGGGGTCATCTGGAATCTCAGATTGGCATGTTCAGTTTCACTGGGTTGAGTAGGGAGCAGGTTTTGCTCCTCAGAGAGGTTCATCGTGTTTATCTCATGCCCAATGGTCGAGCAAGTATGTGCGGCTTGAATGAGGGAAACATTCAATACGTCGCGAATGCCATTGTAGATGTACTCGGGGTGAAGAATAGAGAATAATTCCCTTTATCCCATAGTGCCGTCTTTAGGGAAGACACCAACACAAATTGTGGAACTAATAGACTCGGGCTCTCAAGTCCAGAGAATTCACTTAACCTATCTGAACATGATAATGCGGCGAGGTGGCAGACTAGATCACTGTAGAAGGTAGAAGACTAGAAGCACAGGGATTGTTCCCTCCAAGGAAGCTTTGCTAGAGTATAAACCCCATTCCTTCAACATCTACGCCCAGATTCTCGTCTCGGCTGTTGCTTTCCGTATGGTCCAAGAAGGCCTGTAGCAAAGGGTTGTCCAAGGGATCGACGGCGAAATGCCCTGGGCCAGCCTCATCGAAGCTCGGACCCGGTCCGACTAGAGATTCTGGAAACACCATATTATTCCATTCATGAGCATCACACTCTGCGAAACCCGAGTGCATTGGAGTTGGCGGGTGGTCCTCCTGCTCTGGACCGCCAAGCCCGTCGTCACCTGCAAACATTCGGGTCACGGTCTTTTGGATCTGCAACATCTTGGGGAGGTATTGTAAGGCGGCCAGATTGCCGCTTTCCTTCATGAGCACCATGAGCTGGAAGGCTGTCTGAACAGCGTCGGCATCGTTCGAGTTGGGTGAGATGATGGCCGATATTATGAGGACAAGTGTCGAGGAGAAGAGGTGGTGAGCATCAAAGTAGCCCCGTACTGCCAACGAGTTTCCTATGAATAGGTGCAGGAATATGGCATTAGAGGTGCGAGCGGCTGAAACACACGAGTCGGCCAAGGTCTTGGTAGTATCCGGGAGAGGGGGCAATGTTCCGGAAGCCTGCTTCTCCTTTAGGACGTGGAGGAGGACGGGACGCGTCGTGAGGATGATGCACTGGTTAAAGTGTAGATGCAGCGATGCCACTGATCGGTTGGCACTCTGGCTCCATCGAAGGCTAGAAGGAACGTGTGCGTCCCATTTGGTTAGTCTCTGTAGGATAGCACGCACATTCTGCACAAAGTTTGCGGCATTCTCTTTGGAGGAGAGGCCGTAGATGTCTTGCATGATGCATCCAGTGATACGAGCGAGGTTCAAATGGGCGATGAGGTGTGCGGGTGGGCCGAGGACATCTTGTACGTCCGATGCAAGGCCATCTGACGTAGGGGGGTCGACATCTATATCTCGATCTTGGATGGTGGCAGGGAGGCTGAGTCTGGAAGAGGTTGATCGGTCAAATATGTAGACGGTCCACCAGAGCCGAATCCTATGCTCTCGATCGACAGCCGACAAGTCCGACCCTTCTGATAGATTCCGGTGAAGCTTGAGAGATGTGCTAAGCCGGAGGGCAATACCACTGTACATGTGTGCTGATTTTGTTCTACCGAGTGCGTTGGAGTAGAAGCACTGGAGTCGAGTGAGGTCAACAATGTTGCCTGCCATGTTGGGGACAAGCAGAGTGGCCAACTTACAAACAGGAGCATTGTCTCCACCTGAGCGAGGGATGGCTCCTCGAAATGATCCTGCAGCAGTTCATTGGCAGTAACAAAATAGTCGGTCCCTGGCACTTCGCAGGGGGTCTTTGTAGTCGATACGTTTGCGGACGAATACAGATCCCCTAGTGCCAACACGACAAAGAACTTGCAGGCCCAGACAGAATCATACTCGGCGACAGCATCTTTGGCGCCGTATACTTTATCCATCTGTTGCAGAAAGTCACGCTGGAGGAAGAAATGGTAGTCGTGACCGATGAAATGCAACGCAAGCCGAACAAGGAGGTTGGCTCGTATACGGTCGGGAAGTTTGCAGGCCGTTGCGCTCTTCATCTGACGTGCAAACGAGGGACTGTGAACGAAGGGATAATCTGTGCTCATGGACGACGGCGTGGGTTGCGGATTTAGGCATTGTAGTATCCGATTGCTAAAGGCGACGCAGGTTGATTCGCCGACAACCCGCTCGGCTGAGAGTTGGGATGAGGAGGGGGCAAGACTCTGAGTCTGCGGGTCACGACACGGCGGGTTGACAGGACTGACATCTGTCGATAGTGTACTTGGACGGTGAGATTCTTGGACGGCTTCGTGTCCGTTGCTAGCGATGATGGTTGTATCCTCTTGAGAGGGGGACTCGACTGTCTGGTTTCGAATGCCGCTCCGCAGCTCGTTGAGGTAGCTGCACACAAAGAACAGACTGTTAGTTGGTATTCAAGCGAAGCCAGGCTGCCACTGTGCGTCTCAGCATAGAACAAACCGACCTCTGTGTTACAGCCACCCTTCTTTCACGCGGTGGATAATGACACACCGAGTCATTCTTGGAACTTTGACACCTCAAGCACGGCACACCTCCAGAGCACCTGACCTTGAGGGAGTGGCACCTCGCACAACTACAACAGGGCCTTGAGTAAGCATATGAGTGGCACAGGCTACCGGCAAGGGGTGTGGCTTACGCGACCGGTGAGCGTTTCTTGCGTCTTTGAACCGAGTCTACCACGGGTGCGGGCGTAGGAAGCTGTGTGGAATCGGTCGTCATGACTGGAGGGAAGTGGTGAGAGGAGATCGGTTTGTTTGGTAAAGAGTCGGCAATGGATGGTTTGGCAGTGGCTTCATTAAGGAGGGGGCCGACCGGTAACGGTATTTAGCTAGCCGATGGTGGAGCCCGTCAATTCTACCCTTTCTACCCTTTGTACGTAAAGATGTAGTCTAAGGTTATAGACTACCTACGCTAACCCAGTTCCTCACGAGTCAAGCAAGCGATCCGCCACCTGATAAGTGATTCCCGTTATCTCCATCATAGCTTGGACTGAGATCTAACTAATCCCACGCATTTTTATTTCCACATCCGTATTTTCGGGAAGTGTTTTCACGGCGACACAGCTACTCAGTGGTTAGAAATCTGACAGCTGGTAGCTAGCTAGGGCAGATCACACAGGGAGCAGACTCACGTTCTTGATGGCTTAACCTCGCCCCAATATTCTCCATACACTTGGTTCATGGAAGAAAAATCACTCATGTCGGAGAGAAATACATTGACCTCTACAACATCCTCTAGCGATGATCCCGCAGCCTCTAGAACGGCTTGTAGATTCTTGATACACTGGCGCTGTAGGTGGTTCATCGTTAGCCCCCAGACTCTGCCCGTCAATGCATGCCCAACTGACCGTTCGGTCCTGGACAGTGCCTTGGACAATGTTTCCATTTAGATCCTTGGGTAGTTGACCAGAGCAGAAAACAAAACCATTGGCGATTATGGCTTGGTTGTAGATTGGTCTTGGCTTTGGCGCTTTATCCGTCAAGACTGCGACTTTTGTCATTTTCAGCAGTGGCTTGAGTGTCGATGTTTATAGAGTCGTTTACTTGACACAGTTAAAGCAGGGTACGGCATCGACATGAACCACCATTTATTTAACAGGGCAAGTTGGCTATCTAGCTCTGTGATAATATGTGGGGGGCGGTCCTGTAGTTCTGCCTCACACTTTCGGTTGAGCCGATCGGCCTGCTCATGCCGATCATCGGCAACGAGGTCAGGTTGGATCGGCACAGCCAAATGGATCCAAGATAACGGCCGGGAAACCGTCAGGAACTGACAACGGAACCAAGCTCCTCCTTCTTAGACCACAAGCAGAGACGGTCAATACCAATCTTGCTGTCTCGCCTTGCGCCCTGCTTCTGCCGACCGATATGCCCCCCGCTTCGCCGTCCCAAGCCCCTCCCGGACCAACCCGATGAGGAGCTGAATACCGATGCCAACGCCATCAACCACCATGACCTGGCTCTCCTCTTTTCCCACAGCTTTCTCACAGGCTTCCTTGACGCCCGTCATACCTGCGCACCCGAGGCAGATGCAGTCTGCGTTCCGTCCCTCAACAAGCTCCTTGGCGGCCCTTATCACTCCAGCATAGACCTGCTCCTTCGGCTGGCTTTCTAGGCCAAGCACCGAGATCTTGCAGGCGACACAGCCAGCAGAAAAGGTCCCGAAGCCGTGCTCAATGATAGTTTGCTGATGCGTAATCTCGGACCGTTCACTCGTGGTGATGATGCCCAGCTTGTTCCCGCACATCCTCGAAGCGTAGAGTGCAGACTCCATGATGCCAAGAACGGGCTGGTGGTCAACTTCCTCGCGCAACGCAGGGATGAGGGGGTGGTTGCTGAAGCAGCAGACGAGGAAAGCGTCAAAGCGATCCTTGATAGGAGTGATGACGCGTAAACATGCAGCCGCTGAAAGCACCCCGTCGACTCGTCCTTCGATGGCGGCTGGTGCGGGCCGGGGAGCGGTGAAACCGTGGACTGTGACCCCTGGAGGAAGTTTGCTGGAGATGCTCTTCAGGCAGGCCTCGGTTATGTGAGATGATGAGTTTGGGTTGATGAGGAGGATTGAGATTGGGCGTTGAGAGTCTCCCACGACTGTCGGAAATGTTGTCTCCATGGCCAAGTTACTACTTTTGATGCACCAAGTTGTGATTGATCCTCTAATGTTCAATGCTTGACTTGTTCATGTTTTATATTCTCCTGCGTCTTAGAACACCACCGACGGC
The DNA here is from genome assembly GCA_003946995.1 of Fusarium oligoseptatum. Classification (NCBI taxonomy): domain Eukaryota; kingdom Fungi; phylum Ascomycota; class Sordariomycetes; order Hypocreales; family Nectriaceae; genus Fusarium; species Fusarium oligoseptatum. The sequence continues at coordinate 314,839 of NKCK01000014.1, forward strand.
ATCGTCCCGTTCCCGGCAGGCCAGTTCATCTTCGGCTTCTCTCGTGCCGACCCGGTTTCGGCATCCCTACATCCAAAAGTCCCGCTCTCTTTCGATCATGCCTCTGCCTCGCTGACCCATGTTGCCCGTCACCAGCTTTCCTCTATTCCGCCTAAGATAATTACCGTAGCCCTTTTCACCAATGATACCTGCACCATCATGTTGCCATACAACCTTCCCCCTTAGAATCGTATATCTAGGCCAGTTCTGTACATCCAGGCCTTCGAATGGCGTGTAGTCAACTCCATGATGGAGTCGTTCTTGGGTAATGGTCAAACAACCTCTCGAGTCGCCCGGCGGATACCAAATGACCAAATCAGCATCGTAACCTACCATGATGGTGCCCTTTCTATCATCCAGTCCATACAACTTCGCGGCATTCGTCGCTGTTAGCTGCACAAACCGCGGCAAGGTGATGCGTGCCTTCTCAGGAGGCAGACATCCTTCTGACTGACTGAACAGGAGTGCCATTCTGGTTTCGATGCCTGGCAAACCGTTGGGAACTTTTGCGAAGCGAATGACACCGCCTTCCATCCCGGCCTTTTTCCCCTTGGGGTGGTCATATAGAGACGGGGCATGATCTGAGGACCATACAGTAAAGGTCCCGTTGGCTAGCCCTCGCCAAAGACCTTCCAGATCCGAGACATGATGACGAAGAGGCGGAGCGCAAATGTATTTAGCACCATGAAAATTGTCTCCATGTCGGCACTGCTTGATCTCATCCGAGAGCAGGAACAGGTAATGAGGGCAGGTCTCTGCGTGAACCGGCAACAGTCGAGCTTGGGCTTCCCTGACGTGCTCAACAGCTGTCTCCGAGGACATGTGAACGATGAGAATCGGGGCGTCGACAAGCTCAGCCAGCGAGATGGCCCTGTAAGACGCCTCATCCTCGGCGAGGCGTGGCCTGGCAATCGAGTGAAAGAAGGGATCGGTGTTGCCTCTTTGCTCCAGACGCTCAATGACAAGTGCAATCATGTCTGAATTCTCTGCGTGAATCATGGTAGTCATGCCCAAACTACGGCAAGATAGCATAATGTCGAGTAATTGACGGTCATTGAGCTTGTATGGCTCATACGTCATGTACAGCTTCACAGAGGTAATGCCCTCTCCTTCAACCAGGGAGGGTAATTCTTTTTGTAGAATATCCGACGTAGGATTCGTCAGAACGAGGTGAAACCCGTAGTCGCAGTATGCCTGGCCCTTGGCCTTGGCGTGGTACTTCTGCACCGCGTCCAAGGCAGAGTCTTCGTGTCGTTTCTGGGAGGCAAAGGCCAAAACCGTTGTGGTGCCGCCAGCTATGGCACTTCGAGACGCTGTCTCCCAGGTATCACTCGTCGGGGCATTATCCTGCTGGATATGTACGTGTGAATCTATACCTCCAGGTGTGACGTATGCCCCTTCAGCATCAATGACCTTTGTACTAGGGCCCTTGGGGAGATTGTGTCCAAGCCCAGCAATCTTGCCGTCGAGGATGCCAATCTGGAGACCGTGAGGTAGGACTTCGCTGGCTGTGACCTTTATCAAGAAATTAGTAACACACTCGAAGACTTGAAAGTTCTGCTTAAGTAGTCGATGTGCACTTACAAGACGTCCGTTGGTGATGACAAGATCGTAGTCATTTTGGTTGTTTACCGATAGCGGTGGTTGAGAAATGGAACCATAGTTACACATGTTGATAGGCGGATAGTTGTTTGATAGGTGCATTTGAACAAGGGAGAGCTTTATGATTCCTTGCAAGGTAAGAATGGCGTGTTGGTGTCATTCGATAAAGATTTAAGAGGCTACCTATGTCACTTTTCATACCGACTCAAATAGCCATGGCACTAACTGTACTCCCTCCACTTGGATGAAACTCGGTCGCTTCTTGAGATTTCGAAACCGGCCAAGCAACTTTCGTGTACGGCTTACCGGTATCCGGTCCGGCCCCGACCTACTCCACTTCAAGCCGTGTGTGGCCATTGCCTTGCCGACGATCTGCATTAGCACGGCGGCTCGAACATGCCGACCCGTGTGAACAAACCTCAAGATAGATGACATATGGCTCAGCCCCTTGAACAAGAGATGGCTGGTATCTGCCGGGTAGCGCAGCGGCCAACTTCCAGTAACCACTCCCTGTCTCTCCGAGCCGCATCCATCTCTTCTGCAGTCAAACATCGTTTCACTTTACCAGACACGATGAGTGTGAAACCGGATATCCTAATGATCGACTCGACCGTCCAGGCGGTTGATGTCGCACGTCGACGTGCCCTTGGCGAAAAGTTCAACCTCATCTACTACGATTGCGAGTCAACGAACGAGTTCAAAAAACGGATGAAGCCTGGTGGCCCATACGCCAACATCGTGGCAATTGTACGCAACGGCTGGCACAAAGCTGGCCCGCTGGCTTATCAGCGTCCTTTCGCCACCGAAGTCGTGCCTCACTACCCCGAATCCCTCAAGATAATCGCCTGCAGCGGACACGGACACGACGCTGCTGATGTCGAAGCCATAACTGCCAGAGGTATCTGGTACTGTAACACGCCCAATGCATGCACAGAGGCCGTGGCAGTAACCACGGTATCCTTGATCATCGACTCGTTCCGCTTCTTGACCTACGCGCAGTGGTGCGCTAGGTACGACTGGGTGAAGAGCCGCGAACTGGGTGGCGAAGCTGTCGACCCTACCAATAAGTCGCTTGGCATCGTCGGGTTGGGTGATATCGGTCTGGCTGTTGCTAAGAAGTGTGAAGCCGCGTTCCAGATGAAGATTCACTACCAGGGTCCACGTCCAAAGCCGGCGGCGGAGAAAGCATTAAGTAGTGGTGCAGTGTACCACCCGACAGTCGAGGACATGATCCCAAACATCGACTGCATCGTCATAGCCGCACCCTACAGCAAAGAAACCCATCACCTCCTCTCACGAAAGCAGTTCAGTCTTGCCAAGAAGGAAGGGCTGAGGGTGGTCAACATCGCAAGGGGTAACATGGTTGATGAGGATGCTCTGATCGAAGCGCTGGAGAGTGGACGCGTCCCTGGGGCAGGACTTGACGTGCACGCCAACGAGCCAGGGATTAACCCTAGGTTGAGGGAGAACTGGAAGGTTACTGTTTTGCCGCATATCGGTGTCTGCTCGAGTACGAGTTGGGATAATTTTGAGAGGATAAATCTCGACAATATCGAGGCGTATTTTAGGGCTGGGAAACCATTGACCGCCGTTAACAAGATAGTTAATTAAGTACATGCCTTGTTTGAGAAGCCTTCTTTCCGCTAGGTTACGGAATTATGTGCGTCATACACATTATGCAATGACCTTTGATGTAAACAAATATTTAATGCCGTTTTCGTTTTGTCGCTGTCAGAGGCCAACGGCAGCCAAGGCAACGCACACCGCGAATTAGAGCCTGTCAGATGTGACCGGCTATTTCATATCGGTTCCGAAATACCGTCCGGTCCTGGGTGGCGCAAGGAAGAGGTAAGTCGTACAAGTAGTTCCAGGTCCCTGATAAAGACCTAGTATCAACAGATCGCGCAGCTATCAGTGGGACAAACAAACTGGTACTACCTTAGCTTCACAAATAGCTCTTCCTATCTTTATTGGACATCCATTCGTGTTTACGTCCTGCTTTACAATGCGTAAGTAGAGTTGGAGTTCCCCAAATCTTGATAAAGTAATTTCCTAACTCTCCGTCCAGCCTTCTTTCTCGTCATCGGTGCCGGAGTTGTAGGCCTCACAACGGCCCTCGAGTTGAAAACCCGCCATCCTCAATCACGAGTCGTCATCGCGGCCAAATACCTACCTGGCGATGCAGCTCCCGAATACACCTCGGCTTGGGGGGGAGCAAACTGGTTCCCAGCAGCTACCGACAACGGTCGGCAGCAGGACTGGGAGGCCATCACGTACAGAAAGTTCAGAGAGTTATCCTCGAGTCGACCCGAGACTGGAATCAAGCCTATGAATATTCGATGGCACTATGAGAAGCCCCTTGAGGAAACGGGAATGCTGACATCGGCTACGGGAAAGCTGTGGTTCCAGGACTTGGTGGGGGGCCTGAGGAAGATTGAGGGCTCGGATCTACCCGAGGGCACGGCATTTGGATTCGAAATGGCCAGTTTCGTGATTGATGTCCAGAAGTATCTGCCATGGTATGAAAAAGCTGTGTCTTGCTCAACTGATGACGCTAACATTGAGTAGGTTGCAGGCCGAGGCAACACGTCTCGGCATCGACATACACCGGCGTATTTTCGGCCACATCAAGGAAGCATTTGATCTGTATCCCAATTCTACCGCTGTCTTCAACTGCACCGGCTTAGGCGCGCTGACTCTGGGCGGAGTCGAGGACACCAAGATGTTCCCAGCCAGGGCAAGTCCTCCCCCCTTCTATTCTCCTAACTTCATTCTAAGAGTTCTCTGCTCGTGTAGGGTCAAATCCTCTTGGTAGAGGGTCCCGAGAAGCCGATCCAGAAGATGTATTTCCGCGCCCCCCACCGACAAGGCGAAGCAACTCACGTCTTCCCGCGCGGGGAGCGAGGTGGAGTCATCCTCGGCGGGTGCCGTCAGAAGAACGACTGGCACGGCGAGACCGACATGGCGTTTGCCGAGGTTATTAAGAGACGATGCTGTACTCTGGTTCCAGAACTCGGGAAGCCGGAAGACTTAAAGGTCATCAAGCATGGCGTTGGACTTCGGCGTAAGTAGACAACTCCTCCCCTTTTGCAACGCCCAGTTCTTCTCACCAATCGATAGCCGGTAGAGAGGGGGGACCTCGCGTCGAGTCTGAGACTCTGGATGGAAAGCTTGTAATTCATAACTATGGGGCAGGCGGAGTTGGGTTCCAGGCGTCTTGGTGAGTTTCCGTGCCATCCTCGGTTTCATCTGGCTAACCATACCGAAATAGGGGCTTGGCTCAATACGCGGCCGATCTCCTTCCTGAGCGAGCACGGCTGTAACTCAGGCAAGTGACACGAGGATATATCGACTGGGTTGAAAAACAGAGGAGAATAGGGCATGGCAGTTATTACGATTGTTAGGTTCTACGGGTCATATATCTCATGAATGTAATAAATATCTTTTGGGACCAAATCTTAAGCTCTGAAAATTAGGCATCCCCCAGCAGTAGATAGTTCTAAATACTGTAAATTCTTTCTGAAAACATCATGTCAATCGCATAACGGCAAGAGAACAGTGATAATCATACTGTAACCTCAACGACTCTACCCTACGGCGTTCCCAGTTCAACCGGGCTGGTCTACCGGAAAAGTGGTCCCTCTATTCACACGGTGATGGGCCGGTCTACCCTCTCATCTGCCGAAACCGGCTCGGCTTTCCACTGCCGACCGCCACCATTGGCTCCACCGCCTTGGGGGCGATCAGCAAGTACCTCGACGCGAGCTTCTAGCTCGGTTATCCCAGCTTCAACTATAACAAAGAATAGATTTAGCAAGTACACACAAATATGTGGTAGTCATTTGTCTGCTGGCTCAATTGTCCCATTAATGACCCGACTTCAACAATAAACAAGAACACAACAGTCATTCATACACATTACTTTCCTACAATGACTTCCAACCAAGAATCCAACTCCGCAAGGCTTATCACTGTTGCCGCAGCTCAACTAGGGCCCGTCAAAAGCCTCTCGACACCTCGATCGGAAACTCTAGCTCGGATGATTAGGCTCCTCGATCAAGCCGCCGAGAAACATGTCAAGCTTCTCGTGTTCCCCGAGCTTACCTTTACCACCTTCTTTGCGTCATACGTCATTGATGACCCCGAGGAGCTCGCCAAGTTTTTCGAGCCAGCTTCGCCAGCGGATCCTTATGCTATCGTCAACTCACCCAACGCCAAACCCCTTATCGATCGGGCCAATGATCTTGAAATTGACCTCTACTTGGGCTATGGGGAGCGGTGGGTGGACGATGACGGCAAGAAGACGGATTATAATACCGCAGTGTACTACTCCGCCTCTCAGCAGAAGTGCATCGCCAAATACAGAAAGGTCCACTTGCCCGGGCGTTACGAACCACTTACTGGTCCTGGGGTAACTCAACAGCTGGAAAAGCGTTATTTCGCTGTTGGAGATCTTGGTTTCCAAGCATTCCGTGTACCCAATCTAGTCGACGGGGCCTTGAAAGCGGGACATGGAGATTCCAGCTCCAACGGGCAAGCAAATCACGGCAAAGGAGATCCCATTGTTGGGATGCTTCTTTGCAACGACCGGCGATGGGCCGAAGCATGGAGATGCTACGGACTGCAGGGAGTTGAGATTCTTCTGGCAAGTTACACTTTGGTTAACGATCAATGTCAGCAGCAGAGCTAACCGGACGGTGTTAAATAGGAAGGATACAATACAACGGCGTTCGCGCCCCAGTACGAAGGGACACCCGAGTGGCAAGAAGAGGAGGCACTTTTCCACCACCGTCTGTCATGTCAGGCCGGAAGTTACCAAAACGCCTGCTTCAGTATCCACGCTGCCAAGGCCGGCAAAGAAGATCACGGATCACTCATCGGCGGCTCGAGCATTGTCGATCCCAACGGCCACATCATTGCCGAGTCCAAGACGAAAGAGGATGAGCTGGTCTATGCCACCATTGATCTGGCTAAATGTCGAAAAGGTAAAGGGAGGGTTTTTGCCTTTGAGCAGCATAGGAGGACCGAGCATTACTCCCGACTGGTAAATCAGACTGGAGTTGAAGAGCCACCATTGCTTGATGAATGAGGCTAGAGGGTGCTTCATAGGGTCAAAGCCTGGAGACGCTGTTACACGAATGTAGAAAAGTGTCATCCGTGTAGGTGTAGTATATAACTCATTGCCTACTAAGAACCTTCTCGTCAGTCTTGACGGCACTTTGAACAACAATCTTTCACTTCGCTTATCATGGTAATGGTCTTGAGGAAACATTGGTAATGCGGGTTTACAGTCAGGTTTATCGCCCAGTTAGATTCCCAGATTCAACCCTAGTCGCGATGCGTAGTCTCACGAAAGCACAGCCACACTGGTAGTTTCCGACCAATCTTCACTTGCACTCTTTATCACCTCCATCAATATCTGCAACCAGGGCAAAAGCCTTTGCCGTAGAAGTCCATATTCCATCTAATGCGGCAAACTTAGACCTATCCCCGTGATACTCATAGTCGCGACGATCCGTATCTGCGGCAGTTTCAAGATAATAGACTAGGTCTATTAATATATTAATAACTTAACTTAAAAAGTAACCAGATCTAGCTATTATATCTCTTTTCTAGAACATATTAAGATCTTATTTATTATTATTTAATAAGTTTATATATATAGGATTAATTATAACTAATTAGACCTTCCTAAGACCTTAGTAAAAGTCTAGCTCTAAAGACTTCTTAATTAATAGAACTTACGGAAATTTAATAAAGGGAGAGAGATAAGAAAATAACTAATTAGCTTAACCTGACTCTCTAATACTGGTAGCTCTACTTACGTAGCCAGAACACCTATCCCACTTATCAGCCGAGTTATTTGCATTAGATATGTAAAAAGTCTCTTGTATGACCCGAATCCGGAGTAGTTTTAGCCAAATACATGCCTCACAGATTACGCCATCACCGCCAAAAAGCAGACAATCGATCGACAAGTCATATCGAAAACTTGCAGCCAAACAAGACTAGGACATTATGCATTGAGTGTGCGGGGAAATTGATCACGACATCGGCTGTTGCTTCTTCCAAGTCGGGATGATAGGATGTCAGCAATCCGATGGTCGGCATTTCTACTTATAATTAAGCCTGGCATCTCGAGTCCTGACTCTTGGTTCTGTTTTTATCCATCCTTTTCAATTATCCCGAGTCATTCTAGCCCAGCATGCCTTCTGCCGTTCAAGACATTCCACAGTACACATACGTCCCCGAGACTAAGGAGAACCTTGATTGGGCAGACTGTAAGTTACCTTCACCTCCATTTTCCAACACTTGACGCATCTTTCAATTGACCAATGCTAACCTCCTACAGTGGCCAACGTCGACCTCTCCAAGTATGGTACCAAAGAAGGCAACGCCGAGCTCGCCCGCGTTCTGGTAGACGCCATCCGCACCAAGGGCTTCTTCTACGTCACCAACTTTGGCATCCCCCAAGCCAACATTGACAGGCAGTTCGCTCTTGGCCAGGCCTTTTATGACCTTCCTCTGGAGGAAAAGTTCAAGTACGTCCCGGATCTTGATGCGGGTGACTACAATGGCTATAGGCCTGCGGGAAGACGAACACTGTCGGGAGGCGTGAAGGAGAAGACTGAGGTGTGGAACATGGCTAGTAAGTTTTCTGAGACAAATAAGATGAAAAGACTACTAACATCATCTCAGCCAAGGATGGTAAAAATCACACAACCTATTCCCACCTTGCTAAAGAATCATCTCGAGGAGATCGAGGCATTTGCCAAGGTTTGCTGCCTATAGGTATTGCTCACCATATCGCTAACACAAAGCCCAGGCTCTGCACGACAAGGTTCTCGACCCATTGCTCCACCTCGTGGCCATCGCCCTAGAGATCCCAGAAGACTATCTCGTCAACCTTCATAAGTGGGGTACACACAATGAATCTCACCTTCGATACATGAAGTACGGAAAGTTTTCCCCGCAAGAGATCGAGGCACTTGAGGATGGCCTTTGGTCTCGCGGTCATACCGACTTGGGGTCTTTTACGCTGTTGTTTAGACAACCTGTTGCTGGCCTTCAGATCAAGGACAACGAGAACGGAAGCTGGAAGTGGGCAAAGCCGCTTGACGGAAGTCTGACTGTCAACGCGGGCGATGCGTTGAGTTTCCTGACTGGAGGCTACGTCAAGTCCACAATCCACAGAGTAAGTTCAATCCAACAACTCACAGAATGAATCTAACACAACTAGGTCTCTGTGCCCCCTAAAGACCAGCGCAACGTAGACCGCCTAGGCCTCCTCTACTTTTCACGCTCAGAGAACGACTTTGTCCTCAACACCATCGACTCTCCCGTTCTTAAGCGCGAAGGTTACACCAAGAATGAGTTTGAGGCAGGCGGTCACCCAGTTCCCACCATGGAAGAGTTTACCCGGCTGAAGCAGACTTGGCAGCAGTCTAAGAAGAGGGGTACGAGCTATGAGGAGTTAGAGGGACAGCAAATCTTGCCTGGTTTCAAGGGCAAGTACTTTGCATGATTTCAAATGGAGGAGCCACGTGTAAAGAAAAGCTTTAAGTACACAATCAAGGCATGTGGGTTTCTATCATGACTAGAAAGTAAGAAGATACTTAAGCAATAGCTATTATACGAACATGCACTAAGAGAGTATGAAACAATGCATCGTATTAGACTGTAATGAAAGAATGGCCGCAGATCTGCCAAGCCTGCCGAAACGTCTTTCAAGTAATATCCAAGACCATATAGTTCTCGTACGGAGGTTAGAGCAGTTAAATACCCCTCAACTTTTTAGTTTATGCAGAGAGGTATAAGCCTTCTACTGCTTGTAGCCCGTAGATGGCAGGAAGGCTAAAAGAAGATGACACTATGTTAGCATTAGGACATGATGCTATGGTATGTTGGAAACATATTCTTTATCATAGTTGAAGCCGAGATAACCGACAAAGAAGATCGATAATTTTCATCAAGTTGTGTAAATAACAATACCGACCAAGATTGAGTTACCATGGCTAGGTGCCTTCAATCTGAGAAGGATATCTCGTAATGAGAAATCGGCAAATTGTATTATGTCGCCTCTGATCTCATTGGCCATTTCCTTTGATCGTTTGCCGATATGTTCATTCACGGATACTGTACCCTAGAGTGTAGCTGGAAGAAACGGGGCTAGTTATGGTGATATCCTCTGCCTGGGCTGTCGAGCTAAAGATATTCTGATATGATGTGACATGTCACCTTGATCCAGGGACCTTTGCATGATCCCGTGGATTTCATGGATAAAACCAAAGTCCCCCGGACTACCGTCTTGGCCATGTCAGACAACAAATTAAGGCCCCCCTGATATAGCCCTGCGCCCGACGGAATTTACCGAGTGAACCCTTGTTCGAAGCCACCACATACATGGTTTATAGCCCCTCGATGGGAAAGGCAACATTGCCGAGATCAGCAAGCTTATCTTTTCCGTTACCATGCATCGGCCCGTTTGCGTTTGCCACTTGGCTCGGCAACTGCTCAGGTGAGTTCCCATGCAAGGTATGGATCGTTCCGTGCTCTTGATCGAGGCGATAATCCTCTATCTAAGCCACCTTTTTATTGAATCAGCTGCTTCCATAGTGATGGAGACAGCGTAGTGCAGAGAAAGCGCAGTTGGCCGAGATTGTCAAGCACCCCTTCTCGCGTGAACAAAGCTGTGGTAGTCGATGTTAAGCAATCCTTGGATAATTTGGTGATGAGGTACAGGACGGATGCTATCTATACCCGAAATAGTCCGTGATAGGGGCGTTGTTGATCAATAACACATGTCTTCAGAGTCTTTGGATTCTCCCCTAACCTTAAGGACAATTAACTCCCGGGACCTCTTCCCACATCCAAGGCTACCTGCCATATTTGGCTCCCATCGCTAAAGGAACTGGTTTGATTGGCTTCCTTATAAGGGTGCCTGGTGTTCAAGTGACATGCTAAGCCTTAAGCATAATGTCAGTCTGACTGTACTGAACTCGGCTGGACGATCCAGGGGCGCGCTAAAGGACGTGTTCCTGCTTTCGGCCCTGTAATCCTACCGGCCGAAATCCTTCGGTCATGGCAACCCTGGTCGACTTACTATATTAACTGGGCAAATCGAGGGGCCTACAGTAGCAGAGTGGCACCAGTTTAGCCCGTTGTTACTGTAAATGTGGGCAAATTGTGTATAAGCGAGAGAATAGTTACCTTGCCAAGCCTCCTTGCTAGACGGAATTAGCCGTGGGACCATACTACGTAGTATTGTCTTACGCCAAGATGGGCAACTCAAGGAAGCCGGCAAATCGATAACACCACAAGACGGGACAAGGCGAGACGAGGAAGAATGATTTATAAAGACACTAGGAAATCATGATGGAAAGAAAAAGCTCCAGCAGGCACAGTTGGGGTCATTCTCAGGACAGCCTCTGTTTCTTCATGTCAATCCTTTACATAATATGAAGTTAATCCACTCCTTTTTTTCCCTCTGGGGAATATTCTTGCATCTTTTACTACTCGGCACTACCACGCTCGTTTACGGTCATCCTCACGATGTCTTCCATCATCGGGCTAAAGTTAACGATTCTTTCGGGGATCTTGATGGCCTCGAAATACCCGTACTTGAAAAGCGTGCTCAGCCTGATCTGAGGGTTATGGCTCTTGGAGCATCGATCGTCTTTGGTGTGGGATCAACCGATGGAAATGGGTTAGTCCTCCTCCGAACGCTTCGTATCTGCAGTTCTAATATATCTCTTAACCAGCTTCCGCAAGCTCTTGAGAGACCAGCTGCGATTTTCTGGCTATAAAGTTGACATGGTCGGCACCAAGAACGGCGGAACCATGAAAGACAACGTGAGAATCTCGACCTTAATTTGCATTTTCTTGACATGATCTGACCTGATACGTTGACTAGGACGTGGAAGCAACTTCTGGCTTCATTGTGAAGCAGATTCACGACGCTTCCAAGCTTTCGTACAAGTACAAACCAAACCTAGTCGTCATCAATGCTGGCACAAACGACATTGTTGGAAACATTGACCCGGCTGGCCAGCCCCAAAGACTCAAATCGATGCTGCTCGACCTCTGGTCCAACATCTCGCCCGATACTGTCATCATTGTCTCGACTATTCTTCCCGTCGACAAACCCGCGGCCGAAGCCTTGCGAGGCGGCGTTAACAACGGATATCGTGATGTCGTCTCGGATCTATACAAGCAGGGCAAGCCCATCTATCTGGCGGATCTGGATGGTTTCATGTCGCTCTCGGACCTGAGTGACGGCACGCATCCTACAGACTACGGTTTCAGGAAAATGGCGGGCGCATTCTGGTCGGCTATCCAGAAAGCTGAAAAAGGAAAACAAGTTGAAGGATCCCCTACCCGCCGATACCTCCAACGACGACGGAGGCAAAACCTGTCGCAAGAGTCCTGGTGATGGCATCAACGCCGGTGCCCTGACTCAGAAAGGTAGTGGCTACGACGACGGCACTTATGAGCACGACAGTCAAGAGATGGGCGCGGTCTTGACCATCACCAGCGACTGGGATAGGGACCAGTGGTTCTTTGCCCGCATCTTCCGCTCTGATCGTGACGATCTTCTTGGCTGGGTTGAAAACTCTGCGGGTAATGTTGTTTACGCCGTTCGGAGGAATGATGGGGGTGGCAAGTTCACCAAGATTGCTACCGACTTGAACGTCAACGATAATTGCAAGCCGAAAGGAGTTGTCTTCATCGACCTGAATGGAGATGGACTTGACGACTTTGCTTGTATTGGTCCTGACGGTGCCGTCTATGCGAGTATCAACCAAGGCAACGGAGGCGGAGACAAGCCTCCATCCTTTGTCTACAAGGGCCTTTGGAGAGCTGCTGACTCGAGGTTTCCTCAAGCCAAGGTTCGTCTGGCAGATATTGACGGTGATGGTCGAGCCGACTTTTGTGGTCTTTCTGACAATGGAGACGTCTACGTTTGGCGTAACGGATGGATCGACGACATGCCTGGATACTGGCAAGCTCTTGGAAAGAGGTTCGAAGGTAAGGGAATGGGAAACCTGGAGGGTACTCGCTTCGAAGACCTCAACGGTGACGGCCGTGACGACTGGATCTGGGTTGGTGACAAGGGAGAGGCGCATACCTGGACCAACTCTCGAAGTTGTGGCGTGGGCAAAGAAGGCGACGGTCTGAAAGTAGCCTGGCGTCCGGGCTACTACAAGGGCAAGACATCGGGTCCTACTCACACAGGTGGCTTTGCAAGCGGGATCCGGAACAGGATCCATTTCGCCCGCATCTACGGCGAGCCTCAGGACTTTGGCCTTCTTGGAAGGCTGGACTATGTGTACATGGAGCATACCAAGGGCAGCAACGGGAAGCACACATTCAGGATGCGTGTCTGGAAAAACAAGGGATACGGAGCTACCAAGCCCAAGGCCGACGGGAACAAATACTGCGACATGACTGGAAACGGACGAGACGACTATGTCTGGGTCCTGTCCAAGGGAGAGATGGACCTTTACCCCAATGGTGGCAAGAACTTCATCACCGGCCAGGAGAGCTACTGGGGGCCTATGCAAAAGGCCTTCTTCAAGCCGGACCGGGACCTCGATCGAAGAGATCTCCATCTCACAGACTGGGACGGAGACGGCAAGTGTGACATTGTCTGGGTTGACCCGAACAACCAGAATCGTGTTTCCGTGTGGCGTAACAACTATACCCCAGGAGGTGGCTTCAACTGGCAGTACCTCGCCAATCCTGCACCTGAGCTGTACTGCCCCGAGAAGAGAGGCATCGGATTCCAAGACATCCCCGTTCAGTTTGCCGATGTCTCTGGAAGTGGCCGCAGCGACTATCTGTGCATCGAGAAGAATGGCAGGATATGGGGTTGGACGCAGGACGCCAATGGTGCCTGGACATACATTGATCAGTTCTTCAGCTCCAAGAAACACGACCGGGCCAACATGCGCTTTGCAGATGTTGATGGCGATGGCAGGGATGATGCCATCTGGGTTGAGAAGTTCTCTGGTGACGCCTTTGTCTACTACAACATGGGTCGCAGAGACATCGCCGGTTCGAGATATTGGTGGGAGATTCAGGAGAGGGGAGGACCGTTCCCGGCCTATGGAGGCAGCTATGCTGGTTCATGCCAGTACTTTCCCGATCTCAATGGCGATGGAAGAGCAGATCTGCATAGTATCCAAGGTACTTTTCCCAACACGGCTGTCACGGCATACAATGTCTGCGACGGCAATAGATCTGGCGATGACAGCACTGATATCAAGAAACCCGACCTAATCATGCCCCCGGAAACACCATCCAACGGAGGTGGAGGTGAAGAATCCAACACACCTCCCAACCCAGGCGAAAACTGTGGTCTACCTCAGAAGTGGATGCAGTTGCCCATCAAGGTGGGAGAAAGCGACGGAGGTGAAGACTTTTGCTTCGCCAAATGGAATCAGGGCGTGTTCCCCCGCGAGATCGAGGCTTGGGCTACGGAGGGCTCCCTTCACTGGATCCGCATGGTCTACAATGACGGCACACAGGTCACGGCAGGCAAGAAGCCACCCGCTGATAATAAACACCGCTATGGCACGGTGAAGTGGGATCCTTGGCATGACTCGTTTGACAAGTTCTCCCTCTACGCCGGCGGCTTCAAGAATGGTGTTGGTCGGATGGTGCTCGAGTTGTCCGACTCATGCGACAGTGGCAAATGCAACCTTGATGCTGGTGCTTACTGGCCTGGTGGTCCTCCTCCCGAGGTCGATGTCCCCCGTGGTGAGAAGCGAGATGGAATGCTTCTTGGCTTTCGTCTCAGGGCTGGAGATATCATTGACTCTCTGACACCGCTGTTCTCCAAATCAAAGCCTGTCAAGGTGACTCTTCGCGACGCCAAGTTCACCCCTACTTGGCAAGAACTAAACGCACGTCCATTCGAGTAAGCAATTCCCCCCTTGATAGTGTAGGTAAAAGACAGATGCTGACAATGTTTTCTTCCGCAGCGGTCGTCCGATGGAGGTTATCGAAGCATCACACGTCCTATTCAACAACCGAGATGAGGAACCAGTCGACCTAGCCGTCGACCTGTTCCTCAGTCGAGAGCGGCACCAAAGTCACCTGGTCCAAAGAGAAGGGACATGAAGACGGCGGCGAAATCGGTGTCACGATCGGATCAGAGTATTCTTGGGAAGCTGCCGTTCCTGAAGTGGTGACGGTGAAGAACGGCAAAAAGATTGAAGTCTCAGCGAAATACGTCGGAAAGCAAATTAGAAGGTCAGTCGAAGGAGGAGAATCCAGTGATTTCAAGAGAGTAAGTCCCCACCACTCCCATTTCCCATTTTCCTTTGCATCTTTGCGAACTCCAACGCGATTTGGACCACAGACACTGACTGGGTGGGTATTATTGCTGCAGGTTCAAAGCAGATTTACTCTGTTGACCACGGTCAAACCAGGCGGAAGGGCTTTCTGTCAGGTGGTTGCCGTCCAAAGCAAGCTCGACGTTGAATACGAGGCGGTTGTGAGTATAATAATTCCCCTTCTTCTTCTGTTACGGCTTAGAAACGGCAAAAAAAAAGCTGACTCTTTCTTCAACCACAGCTCACGCAGCATTTCGAAAACGGCGACGCCTACTCATATCCCGTATTCGGCCGCTACAGGGACAGCCAGGCTACTGACGCTTACTCTAACTGCTTTGACATTGACGAAGATGATGAAGACGATAGGAAGGACGCGGATGCTGCTGATTTTGTGATTACCGAGAGTGGAACTTATTGCCCTGATGGTGAGAGGGTTGGGAATACAGGCATGTCGGACTCGGAACTACTCAACGCCTGCCCTATTTAGTTTGTCCTTTTTATATGGAGCGTATTCTATTCCACCTTTTTTTCAAGTATATATTTTTATTCATTTACTTCTCTTCTCCCCTTGTAAGCTAGATCACCGCATGTATATATGTCAGGGCTATTATATTACTGTCATGAATCAATTAGTTCCTCCATGCATATGATCTGCCAAACCAATTTGTCTGTACCTAATTAATCTCAGCTGAATGGGACTCGGCTGAACGTGACAAGAATTTAGTACTAGACCGCTTTCATCATTGCTAACTGGTGACGTGTTCTAGATGAGATAAGGTTCGTTGAGGTAGAGTATTACGCGTAGAAGCATCTGCAGAGCGTGCCTATTCTAATATTTACTAGGTATCGTATTGAAAGGCATTGGGCATAATGGCTTGATCGTGTTACTGTATGTCTCTTCCTTTGGGTATGATATGAGGTTAAATAACTTGAATAACTCGTGAGGCTCCACGAATCTGTGTTGTTGCATACCCAACTAAGTGTTGGATGGAATGTGTGTGCTTCCATTCCCAACCAATTTGAGTTTACCCCACTCGGCCTCCGACTTCTGCCTGATGACGCCCCGCCTCTTCCTCACCTTGGGTATTTTACATAGCACCCGCCCGCCTTCTCTCCCCCAACCTCTTCCTCCTGATGCTTCTAATGGCACGATCAATTAATCACTGACTCTCCCTTCTCTTGATCAATCAAGCGACCCATATCCTTTGTCGGTGCGTCTGATCTCTTGCTAATTAACTGCGAGATATGTCCGATATGCTCGGTAGTCCTCAGCCCTCCGCCGACATGCCACCAGCCAGCATTTTTACTCTTCCCTACGAGCTGCGATACGAGATCTACAAGCACTACTTCACACATGACGATGGCTATGTCTTCCAGGCCGGACCTGGGAAGCTCACCACCGTCGACGGAAAAACTCATCGACTTGGCACTTATCTACACATGTCGTCTCATTGCCGAGGAGGCGAACGATCTGCCTCTCAGATTCAACACGGTCTCTTTCTCAACTGTCTATCATCCAGAGTGGAGTGCTTGGGCCGGCCGCTTCCACTATCAGTTGGACCTCCAGGCCTCCATGCGGAGCGACTTGCTACTTAGCATGGTGCGCCAGGTTACTCCTGATATGTACTCTCAGATTGCCCTCAAGTTCCCTCGATTTGTGCCCATGCTCAAGAGCAAACGAGGACGCCCGGCACCTCAAGCGCCCTTCCGCTATAAATGCGAGTCTAAGTTCAATGTTGGCGTTTATCGCTGCTTGTCAGAGGGACAGAAACAGTGGCGGTCGGGGCGCGAAAGGACTTCCATGGTCAACCAGGCCGTCGCGTACACATTGCGTCTCATCGGCCAGCGTCAAGGCCAAAGGGTCGCCGCATGGGTTGAAGAGGAAGCGGCCACCCATGACATCCTCGGGTTCCTCGACAAGGCATACGAGCCATGGGATATCCCCTCCAAGTCCGACCTCACATCCACGGGCTTCGAGTTAGATGACAAGCGTGTATGGGGCAGGATGAACGAATGGCGCAAGAAGGGCAACGGCAAGCGGCGCTATCGCGAAAAAGTTCCGCTTCTCGGCAGCAGCTGTTGCTATCCGATTTCTCAACTCCCTTCCCATCCACAAGCGCCTCCAGCTGCGAAAGGTGGTGGTGCACGAGGACCACGTTTCTGTAGCTCACCCACAACGCCACGCCCAAGGGCTAATTCCCTTCTGCAGAGAGAACCCCAGACTCCGAATCGAGCGCCGTGTCGACGTACTTAACGCTATCATTCAACAAACCGAACTAAGCCAACTGAGCTCGTTACCAACCTCTTCGCGGGATGATCCAAACACTCGATACCATATTAGATACTCTTGTATCACCGGGGTTGTGGCCGACTGGCTCCTCGAAGGCCTCGCCACGGTGGATGCCGGCATGCCTGCCGACGCCTTCACCCTAGTCCTGGATAGCGGGCGAGCCACTGACTTGTGCTCTGACATTTTCCAACTCGCAGTTCAGCACGGTATTGCTTGGCAGACGGCCCTTGAACGATGCCATGCCATCGGCATTCCATGGAATACATCTCAGGTCATACCCGAGTACACCTTTACCAACGCCCCGCAGGATCTCTGGCAGGCCCTTGAGCATCTTTCCAATCAAACGTCGGTCCTCCGTTGCAACTTCCACCCCGGCCAGCCGTTGGACGTGGAAAAGATCTTTAATGAGTGTTCTAATTGGAATATCCGCAAGTGGCAAAACTGCTGGTCTTCCGCCAACGTTCATCGGGACTTTGATGTCCTCCCTCCTCTCCCAGCCTGGGGCGATACGCTGCTAGAGAACTTTGAGATGGAACCTGAGAGAACACGAAACAAGGACCGCAAACGTCATAGGGTAGGTGGTAGGAGATTGACCTAGAATAAGTGAGGTCAGATCGAGTGCCTTGCACGCCGGAAAAAGCCAAAGATGGTCTGCTTTACTGTGGTGGTGACGGAGAGGTAGGTCATGGCTAATCTAGATCGTCCTTTGCCTATAGAATGCGCAAGGTAAAAAGACGAGTGTAAGTAAACAACCAGAGGTAGTCTTATAACTCGGCAAGGTAGGTTTGTAGTTTCGACTTGGTTTATCGACTGTTTTTGCTCGGTGTAACAAAGACGACAAACAAATTGAGTATTCCCACTTCTGTATCGGATTAGCTCCTCCTGCTTGAAACATGTCGTCTCTGCACCTCTTGACATTGAAATGACTATACAAGGGAAGGCTACGGGACATGACTTGATGGAATACGACTCAAGCCGCTAGGAACTTGGGGCACGAGGGCGTGATGTTTCAGCCTTTTCCATTCATAACATCCGCAGGCTAGTACGTCGTAGACTGCATTGTACTCTCAGTCCAGGCACTCTCAAGGTATGGGAGTATGTACCCTCAATACCAAACCATCTTTCGGTGAGTGAATGTCACGCGAAACACAGAGAAAGGAAGATTTTGCGGCAAGACGTGACGGGGGCCTACATCCGTGATGGGAACCTGAACTGCCTTTAGCGCGAACATCATAGGGGACAAGTTCTTCTTATGGCGAAGGCATTCTACGTTGGGATGTTGATGTAATACTGATGTCGCTAACAGGTTGAAGGGACGAGGGTAGGAAGGGGAAGTGGTTCTTTATCGAGAGATGTCTTCCTAGAGCTGGTCGGATTTTGCACTTCTTAACCCCGAGGTGGCTTGAGGTATGATTATAATTGCTCAGACAGATTACCGGTTATACAATTATCGGGTGATATTTTTGTGAGTCACTTGCAGGTAGCGAGTGTTGGATTTAGACACTTTGCTTCTGAAGCACCTTGAACGTTATTTTTATAATGCTCATACTCTCATATCGATTCATTCATAACGTGCAGTAGTTACATAGGCAACCAACACTTGGTTAAGCTTACTGTACGTATTCTTTGCAGTGCCGGGATACTACGTTGTGATTTTGTGTCACCTCCCATTCCCAGCATGCATCGTACCACAGACGCCCTTGACTCACTTGAGCTTATTGATCATCGATAGAAAGGCGCTATAATATCTACCAATTAGTCCGCCTTTGATCCTAAGTCCGGGGGCTTATGTGCGTGAAGGCTGTCACTCTCTCAATGCCGGGATTAAGAGGGTTTAAGTCCGATGTCAACCAATCAAATAGTATACTCTGATGATACCGAGGCTCAAGGACAACGAGTTGATCTGATGATGATATAAATAAAGGATGTAAACGTCTCCCCTCAGAACGCTTTAGCTTGATCCGCAGCAGAAACAATCATGAGCGAGTACGTTTGAGACACAGTCTTTGGACAGCTTGTCCGCTTGTTGTCAAAAAGACAATTGCTCAGATTTCCGGATGAAATAACCCCCAAGATTTACGAACAGTTTATTAAAAGGCACGTGGACGCTTCTTCTGGCTCTAAATCCGCGGAAAAGGCAGGGAACCTTGAAGAGGAGAGCGAAAAACAAGACATCTCAACACGACGGCCAGAATGATCAGATACCAGATGGGAGCCAAAACACCAGGGACATTGTTCTTGTCGATTGGTATGGAAAGGATGACCCAGAGGCTAGTTGAATCCCCCAAGGTACCACGAAAAGAATCAGGTTGCTGACACTCTCCGGAGAACCCCCAAAACTGGTCCAGCTCTCGCAAGCTTTTGGTCACCTTTCAGATCTGCATCCTCAACTTTGTTATCTACATCGGGAGCTCCATCTACACGCCCGGTGAGCTGAGTGTCATGGAAGAGTTCGGTGCTAGTGAGATTGTGGCGACTCTTGGACTCTCGCTGTTTGTCCTGTACGTGCCCCTGAACCCCATAGAGTTGCACTAATCTGATGGTTATTACTAGAGGCTACGGTCTTGGTCCTATGCTCTTCTCGCCCATGTCTGAGATGCCACAGATTGGTCGGAGCAGGATATACTTCTGGACACTGTTCGCCTTTGTCCTTTTGGAACTACCGACTGGCTATGCAACAAACATAGCCATGCTGCTCGTCTTTCGATTTCTAACGGGCTTCTTTGGTGGTCCAGTTCTCGCTACCGGAGGAGCTACAATCATGGACATGTACCCCCCGGTAGAGGTCCCCTACTGGATTGGCATCTTTGGCTCGGTGGGGATTCTAGGTCCAGTCATGGGTCCTCTCATTGGAGGTTTCGCTGCTCAGGCTAGGGGTTGGCGTTGGACTATCTGGGAGCTTACCTGGCTTTGCGCCGGTGTCCTTACCATGATATTCTTCTTGATGCCCGAAACCAACCAGGCCAACATTCTTTACAGAAGAGCAAAGCGGCTGAGAGTTGCGACAGGTGACTCGAGGCTGAAGAGCCAGTCAGAGATCGATGCTGAGGCGGTTACTGTCAAGGACAATCTCATTGTCTTGGCAAGGGCTTTTACTCTGACTTTTTCCGAACCGGTCGTGTTCTTTGTGGACCTTTATTGCGCGCTCATATACGGTATTCTCTACCTGTGGTTTGAATCATTTCCACTGGTGTTTGGAGAAATCTATGGGTTTAGCATTGGTCTGCAAGGACTTGTCTTTCTCGGTATCTTCGCTGGAGGAGTCCTTACCCTGCCTTGCTACCTATACTGGATCCGCAAGTCCTTGACTCCGACTCTCAAGCAACCACCAATTCGTCCAGAGGTGGTTCTACCACCGACATTCT
The DNA here is from genome assembly GCA_003946995.1 of Fusarium oligoseptatum. NCBI lineage: Eukaryota > Fungi > Ascomycota > Sordariomycetes > Hypocreales > Nectriaceae > Fusarium > Fusarium oligoseptatum. The sequence goes on from NKCK01000014.1 coordinate 335,475, forward strand.
TTGGGGCTGTTGCCCTTCCCATCTGTCTCTTTTGGTACGGATGGACAGCTCGCTCGAGTATTCACTGGACGGTGCCGCTAGTTGGATCTGGGTCTTTTACCGTTAGCATCATCGCGCTGTTTATGCCTGTTCTCAGCTACTTGGGCATGGCGTATCCTCATTATGCGGCTTCGGTGCTTGCCGGGAATGCCCTGTTTAGGGCTTCCTGTGGCGTCGTGTTTCCCCTCTTTGTAAGTTGAACTATTTTTTCTTATGAGCTAAAGCTGATATGTGAAACAGGCGCGGGCTTTGTTTCGGAATTTAGGTATTGGCCCTGGTAACTCTCTTTTGGGTGGGCTGTCGATCTTGTTCATCCCAATCCCTTTTTATACTTTTTCTATGTAAGCACTTCTCACATCGGTTAACTTGGCTAAATTTACTAATTAGGTGTAGGGCGGTGAAAGGCTTCGTCATCGCAGTAAGAATGCAACTCATGCTGTATAAATGTAGGAAGTACAAGAGATTGAGGGTCGTCCGTCGGGTATCAAGGATGGCGAGGCATCCAGCTAGGAGGGTATAGTTGAGAATGGTACTATTCTTGAGCAGCAGACAGCCCATACCGCCTACACGGTGGGCGGGCAAGACCTCCGCGAGGCACTCTTCGAGACACCCAGCCGCTGTGAGACTTTGGGCACAATGGGATCATCGGATCCAGGGCTGACGAGGGTTCTCCCTGTGAATATACCGGAGCCGGTGTCACACGCTGAACTCTGCATGGCCCATACCGGCGTCGGGTTGCGTACGCAAATTATATGATCTATTATTTTTATTTATCTGGTGCAAGAAATCTCATATCCTTTTCTATAATACGCTATGTATATGATATGTGCCAATCCCTAATATCGGGGTGTGCGACGAGGAGCCAGGCTAACAGCTCGGCTCCTCGAGAAGTAATAGCGTTCACGCTCGTAAAGAACTCTTAAATAATATATTGACCTAGCTATATCCTCATCCCCCTCTTTAGAAATCTCGTCGATTCACCTGACAAAAAAGCCAAGAAATTAAGAAAGGTAGATCAACCATCATCATTACCGGAATCTCGACAGTGATAAACAAACGAAAGAGTTCAATTTTAACTTTCCTCCTCATCAGATACACCCAACTGACCGATTTTAATACCAATGCTACTAAATGGCTCAATCTGTATAACAGAGTAAGTTAAGGAGCATAAAGGAGACGCTTGGGTTTATCAAGGATGAGCCTGCGTGTGGCTTCCTCCTTGGTTTTGGTGCGGCAGGGTATGCATGGGAATCGAAGTGTTCTGTGCCGTCGGTGCAGCAGTCGGGGTCAAAGGTACCCGAGAACTGCCACTCCCACTTGCACTTGGAGCTGGAGGACGCGGGATAGGAGTTGGTGGTGCCTCCACATACACATCTCCCGTTGTACCGTCCATCCACGTAGGCCACGTCTCCATGTCCTTCTGTTTTTCTGCAAACTTGACCATGCTGACGGTCTCCGGGGGCTGTTGCGTCTGAAGTGCTCGGTTTTCAAGTGTTTGGAGGAACGGCTCAACTCCATGACTCCGACGGAACATGAGAGCGTTTCCGAGCATCAGGTCGAGGAACTTTTTCTATGCTGGCTCGGTTCTCGTGTAGATGGACTAGAAGAATGAGAGTGACGCAAAAAACAGTTGCAAAGATGCCGACAACTGCAAAAGCTGGGGACTTGACCACAAAAAGGCGAAATTGCAGTCTTGACACCTTTCCAGTGATGGTGGCGTTCTTTACAGGATAATAAGCTTGCAAAGAGACATAGTTGGCGAAAAAGGCCTGAAAAACGATCTTGAAAGAACTGAGCAGCTTCTCCTTATCAACAATTGTCTCGAGACTTGGATCATTAGAGGAATGGCCAATCACAAGACGTCCAAAGCTGTCCATTTCAAGGTAGGATTTTGGGTCAAACACCGAGTACATGTAAATCTCCTGTATCCAGGTTTTCGTAAAGCCAGGCCAGAACTGTTCTTGATCGTGCTGAGTAAAGTTAAGGACCTTGGCTGTAGATGGGTTGTCTGACAGAGAAACTTCAAGGGTGGCGTTTGACCGGTATAGCTTTGGCTTGCAGGTTATCAATGTGAGGTTCGTGAGGTGGAATCGTTCACTGGCGTTGTACGTGCCGGTAAACAGGCCGATTCTCATCCGGTCGGCCACTAGGCCACAGTCCACAACTGACCATGATTTTGCATATTTCAGCGTGGTGTTGAATAGGGTGAACCATTTGGAAACTCTGCAGCCGTCCGATTTGAAAGTGAGACTAACTTGGGAAGAGTTGTACTCATCTCCCCCATCCACATCGAGCCTAATAACGTCGGCGCGTACTAGGTCCTCTTCCGATTGAGCGTTGCACTCAACTGTAGCCCAGTACGCTTCCGTATCAAATGTGTAGTTTCCAGTGGCATTCTTCTCTGTTGGAAAGTAGGGCAAGAAGGAGTGTGTATCTGTTGTCCAGGAATAATTCTGGGCTCCCCTCACGACAGTGGCGCTCACCATCTCCAGAGCTGGAACTGATGATGAGTAGCTGGCTCCTTTGCCATCGTACCATCCTAGCGACTCATCGAAGAACTTGTCGCGGTATAGGTCTGTTGTTGACTCTCGGGGTACTTGGGCGACGGCAAAGATGGCGGCTGAGAGACCACTTGCTGTCCAGAGGGCGACGCGTAGGAGCATGCCTATTCCTAGGAGTACGTGGCCCTGTTTTATGGCTTTGAACCCATTCAGGACAGGCCACTCTCCGTAGTCCAGCAATAGGGTGCGCTTGGCGGTGGAGCGAGTCGGGGTTCTCGATGGTGATGGAGTCGGCTGACGACCAAAGATGGAAAACAGTCTCTGTTTCCAGGCATCCCAAACTACCACGCTCGAACGTCGTGTCGCATTAGGCCGATCAAGTTCCAGAGTCGGCTGGACCTTCTTGAGGGCCTCAAGCATAGCCGACCAAAGTGAAGAGTAAGCCGAGATGATCCAAGCCGGAACGGTCGCCCAAACAATCGACGAGCTCCAAATGGAAGCAGGATGAAACCCTTTAGAGTCAAACGAAGCATTGTCATTGTCTGGAACAGTAGCAAGACCGTTATCACGCTGCGAGATGTGCCATAGAGCGCAGATGACTGCTATCATGAGGAGCTGGACGAATAGCTGTAGAATCATGCCCCCAGTTGTGAGAAGCAGGGGCGGTCTTTTTGGTTGGGACGCGATGTCGCCATTTGGAGAAACGTCGACTGAGATCGTTGAATTTCAGTCGAAGGGAGGTGACTCGGAGCCTGATCCAACTGCCGAAGGTGGCTATTGGATGGAGATAAGCACCTGTCAGTGACCCGAGGTTGCGGGAACAGGTTACATCGGTGGGTGAGCTTACCAGAAGGAATGTACTTTTTCCAGTCAGTATTGTTCGCCATGGCGACAACTTCATTCTTTCAAATCTCTTCAATTGCAATTACCTTTCACCTAGAAAGAAGCGGCACATCCAACTCGTATATGACCTCCAGCCGAGTCCCTCATCAACGTGATGGTTTCCCGCCACATCCAAGGGTACCTGTTCAGCTGATATCCCCTGAGGGTGTAGAACCATCCAAAAGCGGCCATAGCTCCCAAGCCCAGTTTCCAGCCTCGTCGCAAATATTGGCGTTCTCGACTCACTTGAGCACCTCAGCCAATATTTCAGCCGCAGTGATTGCAACGCTGGCTTGCATAATCACCTTTTTAGTGGCGGGATCGAGACGCGAGCTGGAAAAGTTTGTAGTACGACGGGTTGCGTGAATATGCCGAGGTCCCGTGTATATTAATGTGCGCAATGTCCATCAATTGATTGTGGTTAACCCATTTTGACGGCAAATCGAGACTGCATCATGAAGACTCTTTACATTGCACTGGTCCTTGCTGGACATCTTTTTGAGGCTTCCGCTGAGACACTTCCGAGTCTCTCTTGCGCGGCAGGCTCGGAAGTTACCGCACACCCAGCCTGCGACTCATTCCTAAGCTCCAACGATGACTGCGCTACAGTCTTGGACCGCCCCGGCAAAGAAGATTGCCTCTGCAACCAAGAGTACCTGGATTCCCTGTTTGGGTAAGTAGTATGTCCGCGACTCATGAATAGCCATTCTAATGTCCACAGCTGTGAGAATGAGCTCCGTCTCTGTTATCGTCGCGAAGACCTAGGCGTCAACTTTGACAGAGCTCGCCAATTATGGAATAGCCTCTGCGGTTCAGTCATCACTTTTGAACCAACCACCGCACCGCCAAGTTCCTACGAGCCATATCCAGACGAGTTCTGCGCCGAACTGAAAAACAACTGCGCAGAGGCTAGGAAGCTGCTAGGCGAGTGCACTGATTATGATTCAGTAAAGGATGCGTCTAAGCTCAGCTCTTGTACTTGTCGGCCTACACTGCTGCGTGAGGCTTACTCGTGCGTTTATATCGGTAACACAACTTGTTTGGGGGAGGAGGCGACACTTTCTAACGTTCCTGGGTACCAATGCGATAATTTCGAGTCTGTAATCGGAACAGGTCTGGTGAGTTTACCGCGATTCCTAATGTAATGTGTCTTGGGAGTATTGACGTGATGAATAGCCGGGATATAGTCCGGCCACCGAGACAGACTTCCCGACGCTGGATATAACAACGGCCATGACGGGTTCAAATTCGGAGTCGACAGCCACAGCGACGACCACCTCAGACAATGCTTCAGTGAAAGAGACTCCTAAATTAAGTGCTGTGTTGATGGTTTCTCTGTGCAGCTTGTTTTTTATCTCTGTTCTTTAGGCGGAAATGATATGCGAGTGACTTGGTATGAATCTTGTATCGAAGATCTAATGGTGTGGAATGTAGGGTATGACACAACTGCAGATTGAACATTGAGTCGTTGAAATGACTCAAGGCAGTTTAATGGGATATGATCATTTTTAATTGCATGATTAACATGGTAAATCCTCCATCAAACAACTCCTTGAATGTCCTGATTGCTGCATGCCTCAATGTGTCGACATGTTGAGTGGTAGGCTGACGATACCCTCGCTGACACGATTCACCAGGCAACCAATGCATCCACGATGAAAGCCTAACAAAGATCTTGCACGCGGTACTCGGTGAAAACTGTCCGTCAACACGCCTTTGAAATAGATCTTCTCTATGACTTCCCGGTATCACCAAGATTCCCGGGCCGGTTGACACCGGTCTCTGGCGGGGTGCGACCTATCAGACACTAGCCTTGTTTCTTGCTCTCATTTCACTTTCCCGAACGAGTTCTTAGTCCAAGATGACTGCTCTCAGTCAACCTGCCTTTAGAGAAATAGTCTTTCACAAAATACTCCACATGTCGTATTCAAAACTCCGAATATTCGACTACTGGCCGATTTTTGTATGATAACATCCCGGCCCGGAGTGTTTGACGTCTATCTACTGGATACAATGTTTGGCGCTGTTCGCTAGGTAAATATTTCCTTTTTGGGCCTTTTGCTAGCCAACTATAAACTCTGCTCTTCGCCCAGTATCTCTCCAGACTCTCAACTCATCCAGTATACACCATTGAACAATGACTCCTCATACACCTAATCGTGCGCCAGTCGCAAACCCTACCTCTTCTTTCTGGAATTCTGATCCTAAGAAACTCGATGACTATCGAAGCACACTCGAACTACCCTCCAAGGCCCACGTTGTGATTATCGGGTCCGGCCTCTCTGGTGTCGCCACTGCATACTTTCTTCTGAAGGACAACCCCAATCCTCCATCGATTGTTCTACTCGAGGCCAGAAAGATATGCTCTGGAGCTACTGGGCGCAATGGCGGACATGTCAAGCCTGACACGTACTCGGATATTCCCAAGTTCACCAAACTTTTCGGCGAGGAGGCGACAGCGGAACTTGCTGCCTTTGAGGCGTCGCATGTCTACGCCTTTAAGGACCTTGTGGAGAAGGAGAACCTGGATTGTGATTTTCACATTACGAGAGCTTTGGACGTCTTTCTCGATTCAGACCATGCCGATGAAGTTCGGGCAACCTTTAAGAGTCTCTCCCAGAATACGGCCGTCAATTTTACTGATGTAGCTTTCACTGGCCGAGATGATGCTGAGAGAGTGAGTAATCTCCATTTTCTGCCCGCTTTATGCTTGGGGGCACAGTTGATAATCGATGATAGGTCTCTGGAGTGAAGGACGCCAAATGCTGCATATCGTATACGGCGGCTCATCTTTGGCCTTCTAAGCTGGTGCACCAACTGTTGGAAAAGCTAATCAAGAATGGGCTCAACATTCAAGCCCACACACCAGTTACGTCGGTGTCATCAACCCAAGACTCAAATGGCCTTTGGTCTGTCCACACGGCTCGCGGAACCATCAAGGCACCAAAGTTGATTCACGCGACAAACGCATACACATCGCAGCTCCTCCCCGAGTATGCGCGTGCCATCACTCCGGTTCGCGGCATTTGTAGTCATCTTGAGAGTCCCAATGGCAAGAAAACTCCCCATCTCGTCAACACGTACGGTCTCCGATTCGACAAGTTGCATAATGACTACCTTATCCCTCGGGCAGATGGGAGCATCATTGTGGGTGGTGCGCGACAGGCGTTCTGGCATAAGAAGCATCGATGGTTTGATAATGTGCGGGATGACGAGTTGGTGAAGGAAGCAGTCCCTTATTTTGACAATTACATGCAACGCCATTTTAGGGGGTGGGAGAATAGTGAGATGAAGACCAAGAAGGTCTGGACTGGAAGTGAGTTGACCTTCTTAAGATTAAATGCATGTCCCCCTCGCGATGACAGTATCACTGACCGTCACTTAGTTCTTGGTTACAGCTCAGACTTTATGCCTCACATCGGCCAAGTCCCAGAAAAACCTGGGCAATTCATCATGGCAGGTTTTACAGGTTACGGTATGCCCAAGATCCTCCTCTCAAGCAAGGGTATAGCTGCCATGGTGCGTGATGGTGCCACCTTTGAGGAGACGGGCTTGCCTAGTATCTTCAAAACGACCAAGGAGAGAAATGAAGCCAAGTCAAGCCCGCTGGAAGAATCTCTTGCGCCTTTCTGGGAGGAGAAGTCAAAGTTATGATGAGACATGCAGTACACGAGGGCATAATATTAGAGGATGATTGTATCAGATTCTGAGAGTTGGTGATAAGAAGTTTAAAGACTCATACCCCTGTGCCAGATGCATGCACCAAATATGCCGTCAAAGACGAAGAATGGTTCAGATATCACTCTTGGAAATGATGCCAGTACAAGAGGAATCATCCGTTGACCATGTCAGAGTTTCGCCTGCGTGACCGAATCTCAGATTTGTAGTATTAAACAATCACAGGACATATCGTAGCTCGTAACCTTCTCCAACATCCACATCTCCCTCATATTTATTCGGGAATCTCGTCAAGTTGAAACCCGACCCCTGATTGGATAGCTGAGTCAGAAGACAGTGGAAGAACGTAGGCCTAGATAGCCCATGGAAAAGGGTACGGGATATTATTTTATTCCTGTATTTATAGAGCCTCGCTCGAGACCTAGGAAATAGAGAAGTGCTAATCAAGTGCATGCAATCTGATGTATGTGTCTAGAATCCTTGCTCAAGTCATCCGTGTCTCCTTGACGCGTCGCCACATTTGGACGGAACATCATCATCATCGCCTTGACCTGTCATCCACCCAACCATCCTCTGCCATGTCGATACGGTGGGTTGCCACTCCCTCAAGGCCCAGCAAAATGCCTCCTTGCCCACTGGATCTTCCCGTCTGTCCTCCAAAGACCATCGCGACCAAATCATCTGACTGCTCCATGCCAACCACTCATCCAGTTGCCTCTTGGGAAGATTTCTGGGCAGGTATTCGTAGCGTGAGTAGAACTCTGCCATCCGACCTCTATAGACTTCAAATACTTGTTCCGACTCGACTGCCAGCCATCGGCGAGCATAGCTCCATTGAAGGGCCATGCTCTTCAGGTCGGGCAAGTGGTAATAGATGACGCGGAAGCTCAGCCACCCGACTCCTGGACCTGGTGCGAGCCAGCCGTTTTGCAGGGTCCTTTCAATTTCATTCTGAAGCTCAGCTTGTCGCTTCTCAATCTCCCTGAGTAGTTGGACTCCTCGCTTGGCTCTGGCTTGCATGCCGGCTAATCTAGGTGTGGCAATGTCCCGCAAAAAGGGTGCCGTGTCCTGGATACGTTGAAGTCTGCTTGACAGGTCGGCGCTCAACGCGGTCCTATTTGCATATCGAATAATTGTCGGTACGTAATCATTTAGTTGTTTAAAAAGATGGCAAAGCTTGTCTAGCTTGGCTGAATGCTCCATGATGTTGCCATAAGGAGGACCCTCAGCCTCGTTCGTTTCGTTCAGGCGTCGGCCAACGATGACGTCGATAACATACTGGACCAAGATATTGGCGGTCCCATTGTTTAGTTGAGCCTCGGCGTAGTCTGAAGGCCTTGGTATCTCTGGTGGTTATGTTAGCTCTTCGTCCGAGACGATTGATTGGCATGAACCTTACTCGACGCGGTCGTTTCAGTGGTTGGAGTGCTCGTTGATGTGTGCTCTTGTTCAAGTCGAGAGCTGCGGGCTGCCATTGCATCGCGCCAACCTTTGATAAAGCTCTCTGGTATGTCTTCAGGGATGCTTGTGTCAGCTAGAAGCCGGCGAGGAGACGGTGGTTTAACGGTCGGCAGGGAAATTGTTGTCGTAGTTGGAGCATGCATTGCGTGGGCGCGAAGCCGATCAGAGCCCAGCTCCTCAGAACCATTCCTCTGCATCTCTTGCACGTATATCATGTTTCTCAGCATGACCAGATTCATGGCAACGATGTCATAATTGTACTCGACGCCGAGTCGACGATCTTCCCAAAAGTAGAAGGAGTCAAACTTAGCCAAGGCGCGGGAAAGGAGCCTACAAAAAGTCGTCGGACGGAGATGGCCCGTCTGAAATGGGAATCGAACCAAGGTCGAAGCAAGTCTTTACGGTAACCACCTCGAGGTCATCCAAGAATATCTTCTCGGGTACAAATACCCCAGCTGACGTAGTCAGCCAAGGCTCGTAGTGCGGAAACTCGGTTGAGTTGGAAAACCACTTGGATCGGAGCGGTATCTTCACGTTGGGCCCGAACAAGGGGTTGTGATCATGGGCGAAGCCATCGACGGGGAGCATGCCAGGCTGGAGTCTCTGTTGCGAGAGACTAGCCTCGCCAAAAAGAACGACTCTTGGTATCGTTACCAGCGCAATCTCGAGTTCGATGGCCCTCTCGTTCCAGTCTACAACACGAAACTCGGGGATTCGCAAGTCGGGGAAGAACATTCCACCGATGAGTGCAGCAATACAAGCGAAAATGAGCGGCCAACCATCCAGGACTGAAGCTGTGGTCGGAGCAGGACTCTTGGAGATGTTACTCTTGTCGCGAGATGGGTTCTTGGACTCCGAGGGTTTGTTGGGGTTTGGAAGCTCTTCATAGGGACTGCTTTCCGTATTTCCGACGGTTGTGCGATGAGGAGACTCAAGTTTCTGGTATGCCTTTGTGTCAAACGTTTCGCTGGGCATCTTGTCATAGCTAGGCCTCTTGGAGACGGGCTTGGCTTGATGGTTGATGGATCGAGTAGGCTGATCCAACTGGTTGTGTTCCTCGGTGGTCCTTGCTGATGTGCTCCGTTGTCCACTCGTGCCATTTTCCTGTGTTCCAGGTGAGATGGTCGTACCGGATGTTGTTGAAGTCAAAGACCACCTTGAGTGGCATTGACCGTCTTGTGGGGACTCGCCCTCAAACTTAGTGTCGCTGGGCCGGGTAACGACATCATCGATAGCTGGAAACTGAGGAAGCAGATCTGCGGCGGGTGTAACCGTGTGGCAGAGTTCAGATACACCTTGGTGAACAAGGCAATGTCGCTTCCGTGGGGAGCCGCGGCTGTCGCTATTCGCGTCAACAGGATGTGGCCTCTTGGATGGGATAGAAGACGAAGGTGTATATGGGCTCTGATGGTGTTTGGAGCCGACCGATGCAGGGGGCTCTCGGGACTGGTCAATGTGGGATCGAAGAGAGCGGTCAATCTCTGTGATGATAGTGGCACTGGAACGTTGAGACGGTGGAATAATCGACCTCCTGGTTTTGCGAATGAGACGAGAAGAGCGACCCAATTGTTGAGTGCGATCGAAGCGGCCGGTAGGGGGGTTGTCAGCCAGGGCCTCAGTTTGCGGAAGGCAACAACGAGAGGACCTTTGTGAGGGTCTGGGCATGACAGGCAACTGGCGGTGGGTCGAGCCTGAGAAGGAGTAAAGAGGTGGTGGTCGAGACTGGGAACGGCGAGCGTTTGGCTTGTCCGGCGAGGTCGGGGCCATGACTGCAACTTGAAGGCGGAATGGTAGAGTAATGGTAGATTGCTAAAGTGACAGTAGTCATGGTCAGCACGCTGTAGATCCAAGGTAAATGGGGAGGGAATAAAAAGACTCCTACCTACCTAACAAGGCGTTAAACACACACGGAGAGTATCAACACTTGTGTGCCTTCAGCAACGATAGGCGATAAAAATATCGACTCTCCAGATGGTCAGCTGTTGATGGCAATCACAACCTGAAATGGAAAGATCCAAACCTTCCACTGATGAAGGGTGCTGCTACCTACCTATTGAGCGACGCAAGTATAGCGAGCACCAAAAACCAGGTACCTAGGTATGGACGCGGAGACGAGTCGGGGAAATGAGCAAGAGGGGACACACAAGGATACGGGGAGTGCAGAGGGAACGCGATGAGCAAATTACAAGGTCAAGAATTCTGCCTGACGGGACATGAAGAAAGGAGGCGGACTGACTCCCAGTACGAGCAGTTGCGAACAAAGAAACGAAACAGTGTTGAGGCGTGTCACGTGCCAATCTGGGAGTGTCACATGAACAACCAGCGGCGGTTGGTTGGTTGGTTGGTGTTGAGGACAGAACCACGATAACAAAGTGTCAGTAAAAAGTCAAGATATGCATCAATAACCCTTCTAATAGATAATGTCACAATTTCAATCGTCTTGGGGTGTTTGCCTTGGCTGGATTGCTTCCTTCTCTCTCAACCCAATTCCAAGGTAGCCCGCCCGGCAACATGACATCCGCAGCTGTGCATAAGTGGCTGAGCAATCATTTTTTAGAGGGAGTGGGAGCGGGAGTGGGAGTGGGAGTACCGCCAGTAGACCAACGCCTTGCGGCCTAAGAAATATGCCTTGAGGCCAGAAGAGATGAATTTCTTTTTGACCAGGAACTTTGTGTCATTGACTCTCCCTCCATGTCTAGATAGGTACGCCAAGGCTCTGGTCAGATGCCCTGAAACCTTGGCTTGGGCCCCGCCAGGTCTTGCCAGCCCCCGGGATACCTGCCCGGTCACCATGCCACCCACAATCTAGATGTCAGAGGCCTCTGGGAGCCATCTAGTTACAATTTCCACATTAAATATCAGACACCGGGGCCCTACCTCGCTTGGATCTTTCATCGACACTCTTCAATACACCTTCAGTACCACACATCGCACCACGTTCTCCTCTTGTGTACACCCGTCTACCAACATGATCAACCATAAACTCATCCTGGCCATGGCAGCATCTGCTCTCCTCGGTGCCCTTGCCATGACTGGTTGGCGCTCAGTCTACGGCAAGCAGGGCATCAAGCCTACAGAGAAGCCCAGCGAGCACATTGTCAACATTTGCCAACTCCACCACCGTCTCCTCGCGGCATATCCGACCCAGAAACCTACCACCTTCTTCCAACATCTCGGTCTGGACCACAGCGAGGCGCCGTTCACTGACCCGCGCTGGCTCATGCCCGGAGAGGCTGCCTACGACAAGGCGCACGATGCGATCAACAAGAAGTGGGCGGAGCGGGAGCAGCGGCTCCTCAACAGTGCGCGCGAATCAGAGGAAGAACAGGCCCTGTATAGCAGAGTGGCGGAGGCGATGCAGGACCACCAACTCATGGCGGTGTACATGGATCAGTTCATGCCCGAGTTGGTCAAGAGTCAGGGGGGATTCAAGTGGCTGAAGAAGACTTGCGGAAAGGATTGGAAGGAGGAGAACTAGTGACATTTACTACATGGGGGCAGGCAGGAGTTCGTCTCAGCTCAGCCAGCCACTTGATCCGCGGTGGCCGAGTTAACTTAATCTGCCTCTCAGAAGTGGGAAGCTAGGATATGGGTGTCGGAGACTGAAACGTCAGAAAGGAGTGTGGGAGACGGAAATGCATGTTTAGTTCAGAACCAACATGCAATGAAATATCCCTGACCTGACGTGTCCAGGCTCGGTTTTGGTTCAACCCCTCATAACCAATACCCCTTGTTAGCCTGTCTTCTTGCGCACCTAGATTGCCAATTTCATCATGCCGTTTCCGCCTCACGAAGGGGGCTTCCTATTGTCCCTGATTTAGAGACCGGCGTGGGGCGGTGAAATAGAGGCTCGCATTACGTTCGTATTCTCCGTATTCCTGTTTGGTGTGCATCTTCCTATTGTTCCTCTATTCACAACATCATAGTCCCACTTTTTGGGACTTGTCATTTTCCTTCTTCTCTCTGATAGGCTCGCAACCTGAAGTATTGGAAGACACTTGGCAGCTGAACCAGGGTCATTTTCAGCCGCGTCTGGCGCTTGTAGACCCAGTCGCTTAGCGATGTCCAATAAGGGCGGACATGGCTGCCGCCCAGATCAAGAGTTGAGTTATGTGCGCTCGTCAACCCGCATCCTACTGTACCTACTCAGCCATGGTTGCACGAAAAGATCGCCGGAGCGTTATCTCCATAAGGTAAGCGCCGAATTGATGGCAAGTAGCCCAGGGCATACGTACGTACGTACAGTTGAGTGGCGCCGCCCTGTAATGAGCCAAGTGTTCTACCCTCTTGGCTCTGCTTAGCACCAACCGTGTTTAGGGACTGAGACTCCCCGTTGCCGTACGGAGGGCCAGCTCCTCTCAGGGGCTTCTTATTAGCTCTGCATCTCCCTTTGGCCAACATTTCTGCAACCATTCTCTTGCAACCCATCCTCACCAGTTACCATGCAGTACCCACCTGCCGGTAATACCCACCTACCGGTAAGCAAAAAAA